>CAJQUW010011065.1:0-600000 GCA_907163375.1 Prostheceraeus crozeri
CCAACATTAATATGAATTTAGTCAGGCGAATTAGAATGTTGGGCATTCATTGGGAAGATTCGCTGACTTGGGATCTACACTTCAATTACATCTTAAAAACTGCTGCTAAGAGACTGTATGTTCTACGTGTTTTAAAGTCATTTTTGTCAAAAAGTGAATTATTTAATGTTTATAACAGCCTCATTGTATCAGTATTCATGTATGCATCTCCACTTTTGTGTTGACTACCAAGTAAGATTGCTCACAAGTTGCGTGTCTTTCAAAATCGCGTGCATAGACTGATTTGTAGGGTAGATTGTCGATGCAGCCTCTTCAAAATTTGTGAGTTTTTTGTGGAAATCGTGTCGCGGACATATTTGAAAGATGTGAACAAATTATTGAGCATCCACTGCATGACATAATTCCAAGGCGCATGCCAAGAGGCGAGCAGCTATGTCTGTCATACACGGCTACGTCACGAAGACTGCACTCTTTTGTTCCCTACTCCTGCATCCTAATGAATGGCATGCTACCTTGATTTATACATTTTTTTGTGTTGGAACTATCGTTTATGCACAAATGCTAATTTTTTCATCGAGAAAGAACTGCTATTGGTAATTATTTCATTATATACGTATGATTATTTGTAATCCCATAATTTTCATTCTATTTTATTTACCTATCTTCAACTTTTTAGTTGACGACCAGTCATAAAAGGAGTTCACAATATCCTGAAAATCAGAGGTTGAGTCCTTTTTTGCAAAGTGAACAAGGGGTAATGTCATCAGCGTATGTTACTATGGTGGCATCGGCAAAGGAGTGCAAACCGTTAATCAGGAGGACAAATAAGAGGGAGCCGAGCACTGATCCCTGGGGCACACCGCAGTGATACGATTTCAATCCGTTGTAGAATTAGTACACATGACTCTCTGAAAGCGATCAGACAGAAAGCTCTGTTGCACAACGAATCGTGACGATTTTGAGAGATTTAACATCCGTCTTTTCATTTTGTTCTAACACGATTATATGCGTCGTCTTCTGCTCTTTTAGCTCGTAGATTTCCACTGTCTCCGAGCGCAGTTCCAGAAGGCATTCATGACAGCTGTTATTTCATCCCCGCTGCTGTCACCAATGAAAAAGAAATGTCATCTATTCCTAGTGCCTTCCTATTTCTCAATATGCCAATTATTTCCTTGAATTCTTCCTCAGTGATTTCTGATTAATACTCAAGCTCTCTTTCCACAAAATTAGTGTATATAACACTATCTTTCATGTATAAATCTTCAGTGTATTCTTTTTATCTTCTTTCAGCTTCTTCAAAAATGAGATGGGGACTCTTTTATTTTCAATTTTTAAATTCGAATCTGCTTTAAAAGTAGGTATAACGGTAATTTACACAGACCTACGAGCATTAATCGTCTTCTTACACATTCTTATGTAGGTCTTATCTCTGATCCCAAATTATAGTCCCACAAAATTTTTTGAAATCAAAAGGAAAGCATTGAATGAAAAAGAAATACATGTCTATTTCCATGTAAAAATCTGATAATGACAAACTTTTTCATAAATCCTGAATATGGTAAGCATATTGTCCAACAAACAAGATGTCAATAGAGTCATCATATGCGCAAGTTTCATTAGACGCGCTGGAGTCATCACTGTCACTGCATGAATCCGAGCTGCCGCCATCAATGTAGGAACTTTCCGATTATGAAACCAGAAACGTACGACTACCTCAATCGAAACTACAACGGTTTAAGTTGAGAATGGACGAATTCTCCCATTCAAACTGTGTTGCGTTCAAACGCATCTGCACACCTAATAAGTTCTGTTCGTGTTCCGCAAATTTCGCTGAAGCTCTATGCACGCACATAGTTCATCAGTGGTCGGCAGGCGAGCGTGGAAATCAATTTCAAGTCAACATTTTCGTATCATCGCATCAGTCAAGTTAATGATCATGGGATTTTTTATTACTGGTCGACCTCGAATAGTAGCCGCAGTAAGTTTTAAACAATCTTCTTTTTCCTATCAGAAGAGATCGTTAATCATTTTCACGTCATAGCTCTTCGGACTTTTTGATTTTATGATGTACGAGGGCGGATCAAAAAGTAATGCTTGTTTGTCATTTAATTCTTTATTTAAGCTGATAACAGAAAGACGAACATACTGAACAATCTTTGTTGTACATATATCAGTTAAAACTGTCAGCTTTCAACATAATCACCGCAGAGTTCAACACACTTGCACCATCGTTTAATCCAGGATTGGAATCCGTCTTGAAAAAAATCCTGAGGGCATTGTCTTACCCACGCTTTGATCGCCCCCTTGAATTCATCTAGGTCTTCGAATGCTTTCCTTCATGGTCGGAAATAAATGGATATCCGAAGGAGCAAGATCTGGGCTGTACGGTGGATGAGGAACAACAGATCAACCCATACGAGAGATAGCCACAGTTGTGGTGAGCGAGGTGTGAGGACGAGCATTGTTATGATGCAACTTGATGTCATGAAGATCGTTCTCCGGCCTTTCTCTTCTGATGGCTTCTCTGAGTTTCTTCAGTGTAGCGATGTATGGGTCAGAGCTAACGGTACATCCATGTTCCAGAATGTCATTCAGAAGAACGCCTTGGTAATCCCAGAAAACTGTTGCAAGAACTTCCTGGCACGATCGCTGTGTCCTGAATTTCCGTGGACGTGGGGAATCGGGATGGCGCCATTCCATCGATTGTCTTTTGGATTCCGGATCGTAGAGGTACGCCCACGTTTCGTCTTCTGTGACCAGATGCGGGAAGAGGTCATCTCCATTTGCCTCATACGCCTCCAGCAGCTCGGTGCAAACATCCACCCGTCTGTCCTTCAGATCCGGTGTCAGCCGTCTTGGAACCCACTTCGCACAAATCTTGCGGTAGTCCAATTCAGTAATCATTAATTGGATGGAGCCATATGACACTTTGAGAGCATCCTCTATTTCAACGATCGTAATACGACCTCAAATGGCGTCGTCAACAAGTTGTCGATCTTCATCGTTGACTGCAGTTGATGCTCGACCACTCCTCGACTTGTCCACAATTTCCGATTCTCCTTCACGAAGCTTCTTCATCACCCAACGGCGAACGTTGATGTCTATGACAGAGTCTCCATTGACATTCATCAGTCGAGTGTGGATTTCTAGAGTTGAACAGCCTTCCCTGGTCAAAAACTCGATCACAGCATTTTGCTTTAGTTTCTCATCCATGCCTTCGAATGTCAGAAGAATGCAGTTACACCACCGTCGCGATTGATAATATGACCAACTGACGCGCCTGAGTATTGCTCATTAAAACGTGTCATGTGTTTCAAAATTACGTTGCAGTGATCGATTATGTGGTTGTGCAGAACCAATGAATACAAGTTTACCTTTCTTCAAAAGATCCTGTAGATGTGTGCCCATTTTTCGGTTTCACAAGCAAGCAGGCATTACTTCTTGATCCAATCTCGTACTTTAGTGGACATCATGACGAGGAGATCGATCTGATTTCTCATCTTGTGCTTTGGTGACAACCACGTGCGTATTCTCCCAGATGGTTACTGAAGACAGATGGTCGGAATCACGAGGTTGTTGATAGAAGAGGATTCCCCCAAATATCTAGATCCTCTTCGTATCGTGAGCCATATCTCAATACTCCAACACTGCCATCAACTTCCCCCGTTCCCAACTTTCCCATTCCAGTCTCACATCAGTATATGTCCTTTGGGACTACGTCCATCACTTTTTATACAGTCTCATAAAAATCTTTTATTTCTTCTTTGTCGAGAAACATACTGCAATGTCATTAGCTGAGGTATGTGACATTCTAGTTCATCTAAGCCAGCTGACATTCAAAAGACTGATGCCATCTCTCCCTCTTTAATTTCTACCAAGCCTTATTTTTCTCTAAGTATTCATTCCTAAGCCAATGCTTCTCACATTTCAAGTTCCGATCATCCTCCGTAGAAATTCCATAGAAATTCGACTTTTCGCTTTCTCTAATTTAGGGGACAGACTGGAGACAACAGCGGTTTGTCGACGGCAATTTCAGCTCCTCGACTATGCGCCGATTGGTGGATCCCCAGAAGAATCAAATGACTGAAGCATCCAACGGTTGTGGATTTGCAGTGAAATGAGAATAGTCGTGAATGCTGTTCAAAGTGCACTGTTGAGTTGCTGGTACCTTCCTATTATCGACCAATAGCATCCGCCATCGTTTCGACACCATTGTCATGACTACGCATGTCGATGATGTTCTATCGCTTTCGATGTCTATGTCCATTCTAGTCCTTTACCATTATGCAGTGCCGACCATGATTCTGTGAATTTTTCAATTCACTCTGGTTGTATGCAAAGCACCCAGCATCCTCCGGATCTGCGTCGAACATATTATGTGCCATGACATTGATTTAAGGAGAAATTGCTAGGTGGTTTCTCCACGTTGCCTGCCTCAGCGAAGTACCGAGGAGGTGAGCCAGCATAATTGATCTGCCTGTAATTCCATATCTTCATTAACCAGGGTGTCGCCTTTACTACAGACTACTCTCTAACATTACTGCTACCCAATGATTGAGCAAAGTAGTCACCATGAACTGTTCGTTCGGTTATTGGGCTTCCAACCTCACATTTCTTCGTTCCCGCGGAAGATACCGTGAGGAGTCTACGATACAATTTATATTCGTACGGGTGAAGCACTTCTTCGTCAGGGGTCCTCTGACCTCCAGGGCTGGCTGGCTGGCTGGCTGGATTAACTGGATTAGTTCACCACCGCCTTTCATTCTGCGTTTTGCTGTTCCTCATCTGCTTATTATTATTCGCGGTGAACTTTCAATCTAGAGGTCTCTATGCTCTCCATCTCCTGTGGACACGTCCCCATGAAGTCCTTGCATAATATGGGAAGTGAGGGGATGCGTTCATACCAGACTTACAACTATAAAAGCGCTTACTCGATCTGCTCAGAGATTATTCGCTTTGAGCCACACATCATCAACTTAATTAGTGTGATTAGAACCCTTTCAATGAGGATTCAGCATTCGGAAGAAGTTCACATGTCGCAACGTTGTAGATATCTGCATTCAGTGAAATTAGATAATCATGACGCGTTCTTCTGTGTATAAGTAAAATCTGATACAATTATAATAATTTGACGTCTTACTTATGGATATGGAAGTCTAGCAGTAATAAGTCAAGCATTCACAATGTTGATGAAAAAAATATTCATTGAATGTCATTTCAATAATTGTAATATTCATGATTTTTCATGCGTCATCGTCTGGAAAATTGGGCCTATGTTACTTAATAGAACGCGAATTGCGACAAACTTAGTTATAGGTCTAGTGTGAACGCATGTCATGTGGAGGTACCCGCCATAGAGTAGGGATACAGTAGGGCTTCAACTCAAAGCAATGTTCGCCTTCAGTGAAAATGTTATACGCAAAGTACTCAGTTTTCATTGAGTTCTAAGAAATAGTTATACAATTTTTAAAAAGGATCATTTTCGTAACAGCAGTTTTAACAGTAACTAACAGTTCTTGACAATACGTAGACGACATCAGAGGCTTGAATATTCATGTAGACTACTAGCATGCACCTAAGAAAATGCAGGAAAGAATGAATAACTTATGTAATTTTATGACATTCAATAGCCTATAACGAAATTCTGTTCACTGTCAACGACTTTATACAAAAAATTGAAAATTATTCCTTTTTACTGGTCTTTATTTTTTCAAGTTGATTAGCCATTAGTAGTTGAAAGCTTCTTTCCAAACAGCTATAAATCTGTGAAGTCTTGCCATTGCACAATTGTCATGAGTATTAGTAACTATATAGTTGTTACTCTACTTTACTGTGTACTTACTCTATTGCTCCCGCATAAGCTAGTTCTTAGGGATCGTCACCCGAAGACACACTTGGGCCTCCGAAGGGAGAACCCAAAAGAGGGTGGCTCCGAGGCAGTGCCCTCTCCTTGCTAATCCTTACCCAACGAGGATGAGGGTAGCCTTGCTGTCGAAGAGCTAGCCGTCGCCAACAGAGACGACGGCGGGCCTCAACCAAGCCGGGGGTCCCTCAGGAGAGGACAGTCGCTAATTCCGAAGAACGCGACAGCCTCCTCTCGGAACTTAACAGGACAGAGTCCATTACCGTGCCAATAGAGCAGCGGTGTCCGCACATGCTGAGGTAGCAGCCGTATTAAGCCTCCCGAGGGAAGGTCTCGCCAATTTTTGATGTTATCGCAAATTTTTGAGACATGTTGATACAGCATTGAAACACGGCGATCCTCTGGAATCAATTCAATTTTTGGTCACTTTTCTTCGTCGCTGAATTATCAGTTGAAGAAAGATTAAGATAATGAGAAGGAAAAAGACAACCACCTCGAAGATTTCTATTTGCAATACAACAAACTGATAAGCTGCGCAAATGTTTACACTTACAATATCTTCTTTTCACCGCAGTCTTAGGTTTGCATGCTCCAAGTCACTATTAGTATCTTACTACTTACAAGGAAAGTTGAGAATACACATAGACGCTAATTTACAGCAGACAGAATCATGAATCAAGTGACAGGTTTTCTACCACAAGCCTTTACTACTAGAAACAACGGTAGTAGAGAGAATAATTCTAATAATTTGTCGGGGAGCTGAAATACAAATGTAGATGTTAATTCACAACAGATGACAACATGAATCAGGTGACAGGTTTTCTACTGAAAATTACTACTGAAACAATTATATAGTTATTAATACTCATGACAATTGTGCAATGGCAAGACTTCACAGATTTATAGCTGTTTGGAAAGAAGCTTTCAACTACTAATGGCTAATCAACTTGAAAAAATAAAGACCAGTAAAAAGGAAAAATTTTCAATTTTTTGTATAAAGTCGTTGACAGTGAACAGAATTTCGTTATAGGCTATTGAATGTCATAAAATTACATAAGTTATTCATTCTTTCCTGCATTTTCTTAGGTGCATGCTAGTAGTCTACATGAATATTCAAGCCTCTGATGTCGTCTACGTATTGTCAAGAACTGTTAGTTACTGTTAAAACTGCTGTTACGAAAATGATCCTTTTTAAAAATTGTATAACTATTTCTTAGAACTCAATGAAAACTGAGTACTTTGCGTATAACATTTTCACTGAAGGCGAACATTGCTTTGAGTTGAAGCCCTACTGTATCCCTACTCTATGGCGCGTACCTCCACATGACATGCGTTCACACTAGACCTATAACTAAATTTGTCGCATATTCTATTAAGTAACATAGGCCCAATTTTCCAGACGATGACGCATGAAAAATCATTTTTATTGCCTTTGAGTGAGACGTCAAATTCTGAGAATTACATCAAATTTTGCTTTTACAGGGAAGAACATGTCATGATTAGCTAATTTCACTGTTTGCAGATATCAATCAGCAGAAATCAAGCAGATGCGACAAGTGAACTTCTTCCGAATGCTGAATCCTCATTGAAAGTGTTTTTGTCGCACTAATAAAGTTGATGATGTGTGGCTCAAAGCGAATAATCGCTGAGCAGATCGAGTAAGCGCGTACATACATGTAGTTGTAAGTCGAGTATGAACGCATCCCTTCACTTCCCATCTTTTGCAATACATGGGACCTGATCTGACTACGGACGCGTCCACAGGAGATGGAGAGTAGAGCGACATCTAGATTGAAGGTTAACTGCAAATAATAATAATAAGCAGACGAGTAACAGCAGAACTTTTATAGTTTTGTGTCAAAGTCTTATAAGATCGGCGTGCTTAATTCACTAGTGAGTCGTAGCTATCGCATTTGCTCTCCCGATACTATGTGAGATACATGCATTGAGACGCATTTTTCTCGATGATGGCTATCCTATGGTATTTGACCGTGCCCGAGGACAAGCCTTTGCCTCTGTTTGGTCCTGAGCGAAAGATTCTTCATATGAAGCTCCCTTTTATTGGTGATAGCTTAGTTTGTAAAGCGTTCTATTCGGGCTGTTCTTAAGTGTGAACCCGGTAGTAAAATCGGTTGTTACATTTTCGACCTACATGTTCCGGCTAATTCACCCAAGGATAAATGTTCTGTTTCTGTTTATTCTAAAGTTATTGAGTTATAGAGTTGAAGTTATAGAGTGCGCTTGCAGTAGCAAATACATTAGCAGAACGGAGAGATCCTTAGGTGAACGGGTCAAGCTGCTCGACATTACTTGCCAACGGATGTGACCGCTCAGGTGTCAGAGAGCGCTTTAAGATTTTGTGTAGATCCGACGTCAGAATTGTGCTTTGTTTCATGGAGGCTCTGGCCATTCAAGCGATTGCTCCTGACCTGTGCGTCCAGATGCACTTCGTGATTGGCCTTGGGTTGCCATGGCAACAGTATTGAATGCTGTCCAATTACCGTCCGTGTTATTGTCCTTGTCTCACACTGCATGTTATTAAGTTATGCTCCTGTGATTGACACCAGTTCCGCGTCAACACACGACTTAGAGCGGACGAAAGGCCTCGTGCTCTAATTTTAACTGTCACTTTGTCTTAAAATATATGAATCGGTCGTTTGCACTTGCTTTTCTATACGAAGAGCAAAACACAGAATGAAAGGCGGTGGTGAACTAATCCAGTTAACCCAGCCAGTCACCAGCTCGGGAGGTTGGAAGACCCCTGACGAAGAAGTGCTTCACCCGTGCGAGTATAAATTATATCGTAGACTTTTCACGGATCTTTCGGAGAAGGACGAAATGTGGGGTTGGAAGCCCAATAACCGAACGAACAGTTCATGGTGACTACTTTGCTCAATCATTGGGTAGCAGTAATGTTAGAGAGTAGTCTGTAGTAAAGGCGACACCCTGGTTAATGAAGATATGGAATTACAGGCAGATCAATTATGCTGGCTCACCTCCTCGGTACTTCGCTGAGGCAGGCAACGTGGAGAAACCACCTAGCAATTTCTCCTTAAATCAATGTCATGGCACATAATATGTTCGACGCAGATCCGGAGGATGCTGGGTGCTTTGCATACAACCAGAGTGAATTGAAAAATTCACAGAATCATGGTCGGCACTGCATAATGGTAAAGGACTAGAATGGACATAGACATCGAAAGCGATAGAACATCATCGACATGCGTAGTCATGACAATGGTGTCGAAACGATGGCGGATGCTATTGGTTGATAATAGGAAGGTACCAGCAACTCAACAGTGCACTTTGAACAGCATTCACGACTATTCTCATTTCACTGCAAATCCACAACCGTTGGATGCTTCAGTCATTTGATTCTTCTGGGGATCCACCAATCGGCGCATAGTCGAGGAGCTGAAATTGCCGTCGACAAACCGCTGTTGTCTACAGTCTGTCCCCTAAATTAGAGAAAGCGAAAAGTCGAATTTCTATGTTTTCATCATAAGAAGTGTTCGGAGGATGATCGGAACTTGAAATGTGAGAAGCATTGGCTTAGGATGAATACTTAGAGAAAAATAAGGCTTTGGAGAAATTAAAGAGAGAGTCAGTCTTGATGTATCAGTCTTTTGAATGTCAGCTCACTTAGATGGACTAGAATGTGACATACCTCGGCAGATGGCGTTTCAGTATGTTTCTCAACACAAGATCGTCGATAGAAGATGAGGTGTTGTCATCATTTGTAGGAATGAATTAAAGAAAGAAGAAATAGAAGATTTCTATGAGAATGTACAAAAAGCGATGGATGTAGTACCAAAGGACATATGCTGATGTGAGACGGGAACGGTAAAGTTGGGAACGGGGGAAGTTGATGGCAGTGTTGGAGTATTGAGATATGGCTCACGATAGGAAGATGATCTAGATATTTGGAGGAATACTTTTCTAACAACAACCTCGTGATTCCGACCATCTGTCTTCAGTAACCATCTGGGAGATTACACACGTGGTTGTCACCAAAGCACAAGATGAGAAATCAGATCGATCTCCTCATGTGCAGCAGCCGATGGAAAAGATCAACAGGAAGAGCTGCGACACTGCCAAGTGCTGATTGCGGCACAGGTCTTGTCATCTTGTCATGACGTCCACTAAAGTACGAGTACATCCTATAATCAAAAAGTCCGAGGAGGTATGACTTGAAAATGATTAACAATCTCTTCAAATAGGAAATGGAAGATTTTTCAAAACTTACTGCGGCTACTATTAGAACTGTACATTTCGGGTGCGGTTACTATTCGAGGGCGACCAGTATTAAAAAGTCCCATGATCAATAACTTGAGATGCGATGATACGAAAATGTTGACTTGAAATTGATTTCCATGTTCGCCTGCCGACCACTGGTGAGGTATGTGCGTGCATGGAACGTATTTTAGCGCTCATGTTATGTATAATTAGAAAACTAGAACAGAAATTCAGCGAAATTTACGGTACACGAGCAGAATTTATTCGGTGTGCAAAAGCGTTAGAACGTAACACAGTTTGAATAGGAGAATTTGTCCATTCTCAACTTAAAGTCGTTATAGTTTCGACTGAGGTATGTAGTCGTACGTTTCTGGTTTCATAATCGGAAAGTTCCTACATTGATGGCGGCAGCTCGGATTCAAGGAGTGACAGTGATGATTCCAGCGCGTCTAATTACACATGCGCATATGATGACTCTACTGACACTTGTATATCCTGTTTGTTGGACCATAGTCCAGGAGGGATAAAGAAGCAATCTTGAATGCGAGATGCAAAGAAATCGAAGAAAGCAATAGGAAGGACACGAGAATTGTTTAAAGGATTTCTTTGCAAGACTAATATCATTTGAGAATTATATGTATATGCATCACAGGAAAGGTTAACACCAGATGCGGAATCACAGGGAACTCAAACCCGAAGGATGTGACAGAAGGTTACAGAGCTGAAAGAAGATGAAAAGAATGCACTGAAGATTTATATATGAAAGATAGTGTTACATACGCTAATTTCCAGGAAAGAGAGCTTGAGTATTAATCAAAAATCGGTGTGAAAGAATTCAAAGAAATAATTGGTATATTGAGCAGTAGGAAGGCTCTAGGAATAGATGGTCTTCCTTTTACATTGGTGACAGCAGAGGGGAGGAAATAACAGCTGTCATGAATGTCTTCTGGAACTGCGCTCGGAAAACCAAACAATAGAAATCCAGGAGTTAGAAAAGCAGAAGACA
Source organism: Prostheceraeus crozeri (assembly GCA_907163375.1). Lineage (NCBI taxonomy): Eukaryota > Metazoa > Platyhelminthes > Polycladida > Euryleptidae > Prostheceraeus > Prostheceraeus crozeri. Next base: position 11,106 of record CAJQUW010011065.1, read on the forward strand.
ACGCTTATAATCGAGTTAGAACAAAATGAAAAGACGGATGTCAAATCTCTCGAAATCGTCACGATTCGTTGTGCAACAGATGCCTAGCGGAGCCGATGAAAGATACGACCGCACGCTGTGGCGTCAGCAGATATTGAAATCCAAACAATGGCCATATTGTAGAAGCATACTCGTGCCAATTTTAAGAAAGATTATGAGGAATATTGTTTAAAGCACCGAACAGTTGCTGTAATATGTCATACAAGCAAAAGCTGCAAGGCTTTTTTAAAGGAGCCTACCATTCGGCACACTTGATGAAGGCTAAACTAATTTCAAACTTCGCGCCACTAGTAGTCTGCGCATGGCAATTCAGCATAGCTTCTAGCTGTGGATTTTAAGAAGTGTTTTAATTCCATCTGTCATCTTTTTTCTGCTACGCACTTTGAAGAATGATCTCCACTGCAATTCCCACTCTGTGAGTCTTGTCCAAAGCTTTCTGTCTGATCGCTTTCAGAGAGTCATGCGTACCAATTCTACAACGGATTGAAATCGCATCACCGTGGTGTCCCCCAGGGATCAGTGCTCGGCTCCCTCTTATTTGTCCTCCTGATTAACGATTTGCACTCCTTTGCCGATGCCACCATAGTAACATACGCTGATGAGATTACCCCTTGTTCACTTTGTAAAAAAGGGACTCAACCTCTGATTTCCAGGATATCGTGAACTCCTTTCATGACTGGTCGTTAAGTAAAAAGCTGAAGATCAATATTGATAAGATCAAGCTTTTATCAATCTGGCAATCTGTGACTTCGTCTGATGTTCCTGTTACTATTGATGAATATGATATTGAATTAGTTTGCTCTGTTAAGATCCTTAGTGTTTCTTTCATTGATGATTTGAAATGTGATGTTCAATTCAATTTTCTATTCAAAAGTCTCTCCTATGTAAGCAGATTGAAAGTTAATTGTAATGCGTATAGTGCTAGATGGTAGTCCTGCAATGGCCTTACGATGTGTCATTTGAATTTTTGTTGCCCTGTCATCTGTGATTTGCTTATGAAATATTTTTTAAGATTGAGCGGATTGATCGCCTTGCCTGCTAGATGTGCCAATGTCAGAAATGTTACTTTTTTCTCTGGGGAATAGACTGGACAAGATTGTACAGACTGGACGTGCGTCAAGTTGGTCACGAAAATATCCAAGAATGTTGAAGCACATCCCTCAGTGAATTCTTTGAAATCGCCCCTTGCCTCCCTTAGCACCAGACATTCCCGATCTCCACTACTTTGCGACGAAAATGAAGATTGTACAGTAACTCATTTGTGAAAGTCTCTAGTTCCTAAATTGTTCCGCGAGTTTTCTATGAAATACCACTCTATTGTATTTGAATAACGCATTATTATTATGGGTGATAAAACTTTTCTGCTCAGAATTTGCATGTAGCATTATTATTTGAAACAAATTGTTTCTGACACAAACGAATAGTAAATTATATTTTGTACTTTAAATACCCTGATGTGAACACTTCACAATTGAGTGTTATGAGATTTTAACTTGTGGTTAAACCCATGAACCCATGAGCATTTTCAATAAACCATCAATTGGAATACATGGATGTTTTGGTTTGATTAAACAAACGTCTTTTTGAATTATTGAATGTGGGGATCCACGGTGTGGAAGTTGTGAGACCTTAATTACAGGGAGGTCTATCATCTTCAAAGTCGGCGGTGGTTATAAGACATTTTACATTAATAATAACTCAAGCTGTATTTCCAGCAATGCTATCTATGTGTTGAGATGTAGGTCATGTGGGGACTTTTATGTGGGTCAGACCGGTGATGTTTTCCGCAATCGACTAACTGTCCATAGACAGCAGATATCTCATTGTCAGTTCATGATTTTAACTAAGAGCAGGCATATTGCGGACTGTGCCAAAAATGTGAGTCCACAATTTGAGGCTGCCCCTATTTATCAACATCTCGATTGCAGCCGCATAGAGCGTGAGGTAAAGGAGAAATATATGATTAGATTGCTCAATCCTCTTCTTAACGATCGGTAATCATTTCTCTTATGTTTTTATGTGTCTCATTTCTATGTAAATTTTTTGATTTTCAATTTAATTCACTTCCCATGATGGAAATATTTTGGAAATAGGTACCAGCCTTAATCGATTTCATGACGATGATTTTCGCATGTATATTGATTTGAAACGCCCTATTAATATGTTCACAGATCCAAATTTTAATGATGCACTCAAATCGATGAATACAATGAATGAATCGGCTGCAGCTGGCAATGTAAGCGGTGAACAAGCTTCAAGACCAATTTCAATACAAGAAGAAGAAAATGATGGGAAGCTGGTGTTTCTGCTGGGACAATTCGAAGCAGATCTTGAATACTGCAGTTTTTCTATTATTTATCCATACAAGTGTTCGAGGTGGAAAGGAGCTTCGCTCGTGGACAACAAAGAATTAAAAAAGAAGACACATCAAGGTAATGTTAAAAGTATGAGGCTGAAACCTCCAAAAGAATGTGTGATCCACCACACCACAACGAATCCGATCACATTCGTTGTGCAGTCTGCGCATACAAGAGACTTGCTGATGGTATGCCTTCAGAATTCTCAAAAAAGTGCACTTTTTCTGAACCACTCCATGAGAAATAGGGACCGGTTCTCTTCGCGAGCATGTAGTAGGCGAGCATACATATACGTTGGACAATATTGTATGATTGTTTTAGAAGAAATCCCCGAGCCTGATGTTGGCAAACAGTGAAAACCAGTTTTCTTCTTTAATCCGAGTACTTTCGGTGCACTCCGCGCATCATCTTCAGAGAAACTGATACAAGCATGATACGGACACAACAAGCAGATGAACAGGGCTCAGACATGCATTGCAGTGAACATCAAAATGATAAGCCACAAGTCATAATAACAATACTGAAGACAGAAAAACCAGCGAAAGCACATTACTAAAAAATCCAAAAGTAAGTAGGTAGCTAAAAGTCGAAAAAGATACGAAAGAAAAAATAAACTATTTACAACGAAGTTATTTGTCCAGGACTCTGTCCCAAGCAGAACCCAAGTCGTGGTTGACTCGGTTGTCCCCGCCAAGTCTCTTCGTCCAGATTGCCTCTTTGACTAGTCTTCTTCTCCACCCACTCTCTTTGCTCAACACTGCAGTACTGGTGAAATCGATGTTGTGGTCACTTTCAAAAGTGTGTCTGGCCACTTCTGATCGATCCACCTCCACATTCTTGATGGCACGCTTATGCTCCTTCTGTCTGTCCTCCACGGTTCTTCCAGACTGACCAACGTAGACCCAATCGCACTCAGAACAGTTGAAGGAATAGATCACCCTATGCTGCTTCGGAGGATGCGGGCGTTTGCGCACGAGAGTAGATCGTAAGGTTCGCATTGGCTTCATGCTGACCTTAACTCCGGCAACCTGGAGAACTTCTGACAGCCGCTCTGACACCCCTCTGATGTAAGACAAACTCATGCGACGCGAAGAAGTCTCTGATTGTTCTACACCTTCATTCGTGCGATCCATCCAACCAGCCTTGATCTCTTCATGGTTGTAGCCGTTGCATAGGAGCGTGTTGTTGACGAACCTCTTCTCCTGAGATAACTTTTCGGCAGAGCAGATGTGGGTAGCTCTTGTGGTCAGCGACCTAACAACAGACTTGAATGAAGACCGTGGATGATTGGATGATCTGTTCAAATACAGGTTGGTGTGGGTCGGCTTACGATATACTGAAAACTCCAGTCCATCGCTACGGTCGATGAGAATTCCAAAAATGAGATTCTATCCTCCACTTCTTCCTCTAACGAAAATTTGATTGTGGGCCTCAAACTGTTCACTAATTCAAAAACTTTCATGAAATCACCATTACTCGACGGCCAAAATAATAACACATCGTCCACGTAACGAACACAAAAAAGGAAGGAATGCCAATGCCAGTACTCTCGCCTTCACGATTTTCCTTAGAGGAAGAAGTGGAGGATAGAATCTCATTTTTGGACATTCTCATCGACCGTAGCGATGGACTGGAGTTTTCAGTATATCGTAAGCCGACCCACACCAACCTGTATTTGAACAGATCATCCAATCATCCACGGTCTTCATTCAAGTCTGTTGTTAGGTCGCTGACCACAAGAGCTACCCACATCTGCTCTGCCGAAAAGTTATCTCAGGAGAAGAGGTTCGTCAACAACACGCTCCTATGCAACGGCTGCAACCATGAAGAGATCAAGGCTGGTTGGATGGATCGCACGAATGAAGGTGTAGAACAATCAGAGACTTCTTCGCGTCGCATGAGTTTGTCTTACATCAGAGGGGTGTCAGAGCGGCTGTCAGAAGTTCTCCAGGTTGCCGGAGTTAAGGTCAGCATGAAGCCAATGCGAACCTTACGATCTACTCTCGTGCGCAAACGCCCGCATCCTCCGAAGCAGCATAGGGTGATCTGTTCCTTCAACTGTTCTGAGTGCGATTGGGTCTACGTTGGTCAGTCTGGAAGAACCGTGGAGGACAGACAGAAGGAGCATAAGCGTGCCATCAAGAATGTGGAGGTGGATCGATCAGAAATGGCCAGACACATTTTTGAAAGTGACCCCAACATCGATTTCACCAGTACTGCAGTGTTGAGCAAAGAGAGTGGGTGGAGAAGAAGACTAGTCAAAGAGGCAATCTGGACGAAGAGACTTGGCGGGGACAACCGAGTCAACCACGACTTGGGTTCTGCTTGGGACAGAGTCCTGGACAAATAACTTCGTTGTAAATAGTTTATTTTTTCTTTCGTATCTTTTTCGACTTTTAGCTACCTACTTACTTTTGGATTTTTTAGTAATGTGCTTTCGCTGGTTTTTCTGTCTTCAGTATTGTTATTATGACTTGTGGCTTATCATTTTGATGTTCACTGCAATGCATGTCTGAGCCCTGTTCATCTGCTTGTTGTGTCCGTATCATGCTTGTATCAGTTTCTCTGAAGATGATGCGCGGAGCGCACCGAAAGTACTCGGATTAAAGAAGAAAACTGGTTTTCACTGTTTGCCAACATCAGGCTCGGGGATTTCTTCTAGAACAATCATGAATATGACCAATCCCTTATTTTCAACAATATTGTATCCAACATCATCGTGTTCCACGTAAGAGCATATTTCATCAGACTTGGCAGTTGGAATGATAGACAAATGTGAATAAATTTTGCAAGATTTGTGACATTTTATCATTTGACAATAAAAGAGCTTGATTTTGTCGAAAAAAGATTTCCGCTGATGATAGAGAGTAGATATCTCTGAAGCGCGTATGGAAAGACTCATTTTTCTTTATCACTAATTTCGGGTAATGCAACTATTCATACAATCAATATCAATGCTATACAGTACGTGTACAGTATACTTAGATAGAAATTCATACACAGTTAAAAAAATAAGATTTCAGTAAGATGTGCTGGCCTTTTGATAAACGTTTCATTCAAAAAGAAGAAACAGAGTCTGAAGCGGTTCCTCATATGATGAAGTCAAGGTACCTGAACAGTTGAACGATTATCTGATTCATAAATTTGGGGTGACTTTCAAATCATATTTTAATGAAAATCAAAAGCACGTCTCAAAACGTTCAAAGACAAATGAAGATTTGATTTGTCAAAAAGAAAATATTTATACTATTCATATCAAAGTTCGATAAGGGTAATGGAATGTTTATTGAACGTGAAAATGTGAAGTTACCGCGTGTTGATATTGATTTGCACACAAATCCCAAAACAATTCTTCATCCACCTCTTGTGTTATCAAAACATCTAAATACAATACAGAAATGAAGTACAAAAGTCACGAGGACATGTCTAGAGGCCTTTCGCAGGTTCACGTCAGTAGACACACTGGATTATAGAATGACAAGCTGCAAGGTCTGACATAGAGAGCCGCTACGAGAGTGAGTTACGAAACATGAATATTAATTAATCTGCTGCAATGCAAAGTGAAGTTGATGCGTATCTTTCTGTACACAAAGAGCGGTCATCATAGCTTTAATAATGACGATTCTAGAATTTGTAGATAGCGGTAATTGTTACTACTACCGATGATTGAAAAATAAGAAGACGGACAACGATTTTTGTCAAAAGTTCTGCAAGATACGTATAATATGACTAGTGAGTAGTGACAGAGCTGGCAGGCGTATTTCTGGATCTTCACCAACAGTAATAACCCATTCAGGAGATGTTCAGCAATTCTCTTGGAAAAGCGACGGTCAGTACAACCAACATAGCTGAATCCACAGCTGTACTCGGATTTGTAGATTACATGACGGTCAACGTTGCTCAGCTTATCCTTGAGAGAACCAGTCGGGGGAGGTGCGGGCTCGAAAAAGAATGATTGGATCCGCAGCAGGATAAGCTCTTTTGACTGAAGCGATCAGACTAAAGCGAGCTTCACACGCTTTCTTCGCTTCCGTCTGATCGCTTCAGTATGCGGTATGACGATGTTAGTACACAAGATCAATAGTCAGTTAGTCACCAAGGCAGACGTAAAGTGAACAAGATATCTTTCTGGAATCAACAAAGGTCAGGTGCGAACCGCTTAATACACAATGCCTCGTTGCTGGACAATACCTGGAGGAAGGAAAACAATCTTAAAGCCATACAACGTCATCAACATTACAAAAACATAATTGAAGATGACCAATGATGGCACTGGATGCTAGCCGATTGGAGCGCGGTTGACAGCCGCTTGAGCTGTGAAGCCAATTGGGAACATGCTCACGAATTCTGTCACCATGTCGTCTACCAGCTCTGACAATGTAGTTGCTACTGCAAGTGCACTGAAAACTGTAGATAACATTGGAATTAACAGAGACTGGCAAACGGTCCTTGGGACTTGAAATCGGAGCACAAACAGTGTCGAAAATGACAACTGGCATAACAGCAGGAAACACTTTCAAAATATCATTAAGTGAAGGCTTGAAACAAGAGACAGTACAGTCACCTACGCAGGGGGCACGAACAAAAACGGCCTTCTTTTCGGGACCATATATGACATCTTTGGCAATAGACACTTTACAGTATTTTTCAATGAAAAATGACGGATAGCCATTAGCTATGAGGACGGTTTTCAAAAATTCAAATTCTGACTGGACATTCTGACGAACAAATGCGAGACGAATGGTAAAGTAGCGAATTTACAGGATCGACTTTGTAATGTCTCGGAACAAACTACAAAAACTAATAGGTTTGTACAGGCCGTTCAATATACTTTTCTATATACAGAAGTCTGTATAGTGCTATCGACACGCTTTATGCATTTTACATCAAGGAATGACAAACAACTAGCTTAATCTTCTTTACATGAAAAGACAATGTTAGAATGGCACTCATCAACGCAAGATAAAATACTGTGCACATTCTTTAAAAGAGCAAAGCAGTTATCAACATAACGAACATAATATGTACAGCGACACTGAATGACATTAGTCAAAGAAATCTCCAAATAACCCGTGAAAATGTCGGCAAATACTGGGCCTAAGAAACAACCCCTGACACAGCCATCAACTTGTCGAAAGCGACAATTAAAAAGCTCAATTCTTCGTTTGCAAGTCTCTGTGATTTTTACAGTTTTCAGTGCACTTGCAGTAGCAACTACATTGTCAGAGCTGGTAGACGACATGGTGACAGAATTCGTGAGCATGTTCCCAATTGGCTTCACAGCTCAAGCGGCTGTCAACCGCGCTCCAATCGGCCAGCATCCAGTGCCATCATTGGTCATCTTCAATTATGTTTTTATAATGTTGATGACGTTGTATGGCTTTAAGATTGTTTTCCTTCCTCCAGGTATTGTCCAGCAACGAGGCATTGTGTATTAAGCGGTTCGCACCTGACCTTTGTTGATTCCAAAAGGATATCTTGTTCACTTTACGTCTGCCTTGGTGACTAACTGACTATTGATCTTTTGTACTAACATCGTCATACCGCATATTTGTCATTCACTTCCATGTTGAACATGAAATAGAAGGAACGAAATCCCTCGTTGATGAATTTGGTGTTTTTGTTTATTTACAAAGTTAAATGTGTCGTTGATACTATATCGAACAGGAATGCTGTTTCAATATACTATCCAACCAGTCAGATAGTTTGGAAAAATATGCGTTAGGCCTGAGTCACACTGAAAGCAAAGTAAACACGAGCGTCCCGAGTAAGCTATAAATCGCTCTGGATTGCTTTGCTAGCAGTGTGGCAGTCTACAACTGCTGTAATAATGACTTTATATTTGCTGCAAAACGCTTGGAAAAGCTCGCAGTGTGGCTGAGGCATTACACATTTTCAATATAAGGCGATGATGAGGAGCGGAGGATTGTCTTTATCTTGATGTACATTCGGAAGACAGTAGAGGCGGGCGGGCCGCGATTCCACTGCCTTGATCTCGCTTACAATTTTGTCATCGATCAACTTTTTTGTTTTAAAATTCTGCAACCTACTACTGAAGCGCTCTTTTCCAAAATCAACGGATTTTTTTAGACCTTTTATCAGGTGGTCTATCAGTTTGGAATTTAGACTAATTCAGCATTTTGGAAGTTTTCTCATAATAATCATTGTGATTTTGATTGAATAAGGACACTGCTTCCTTTATCAAAACGAGAAATAATGATCTCTATGCGTTTCATAATGCGTGATGTTAGTCTTGCACTTACCATGAGAAACATAGTCAGCTTAGTGACATTGAAAGGACATTGATCAAAGAGATCACTGAGTACATGAGTCGCAAGGTCAAGTACTCCACTTAAAAAATCATTCCAATATACTGAAACATTTGGAAAAGAGAGGTCACAAGTCTTCTCAGCAAATTATTGAAGACTTCAGGGCTCATTGTGCCTCAGTTATCAATTTGTCTTCTGTGAGTTTAACTAAGGATGAGAAGACTTGCTGGCGTTGGGCCTGTCTATGTCTTTTCCACACTCTACGCTTCACATGAATCATATTCAAAGCCGAAGCTGAAGGAGTTCTCTTTCAGCTGAAACGTATTGATGAGCAGTCTGTTCACGATGACCTTAAAGCGAAGTTTCGGTCTATATTCAAAAGTTACCTTGGAAAAAGCAACCTTCCAAAAAAAGGAGGAAAAATCTGATCACCCTTTGTATTACGAGGCGTAAAGATATCATCATTTCTCGTTTTGATAAAGGAAGCAGTGTCCTTATTCAATCAAAACCACAATGATTATTATGAGAAAACTTCCAAAATGCTGAATTAGTCTAAATTCCAAACTGATAGACCACCTGATAAAAGGTCTAAAAAAATCCGTTGATTTTGGAAAAGAGCGCTTCAGTAGTAGGTTGCAGAATTTTAAAACAAAAAGTTGATCGATGACAAAATTGTAAGCGAGATCAAGGCAGTGGAATCGCGGCCCGCCCGCCTCTACTGTCTTCCGAATGTACATCAAGATAAAGACAATCCTCCGCTCCTCATCATCGCCTTATATTGAAAATGTGTAACTCAATATTTGTTCAATCTATCAGGCTGGTTGGATAGTATATTGAAACAGCATATTCATGATCGGTAAATTGTCAAAGACACATTCAACTTTGTGGAAAAATTGAAGACCCTATCTCCATCGGAAATAAAAGTTGCAGGCTTTACAGTTTTGATGTTGTCAACCTTCTTATGAACATGCCTGTAAAGAAAATGATCGATTACATTTTGTCAGTGGTAAACTTTGATCAGTGTCCTATCAGTTCAATGGCTTTGAGAAAGTTGTTGGAACTCGCTTGTACCAACATACTTTTCTCGTTCAATGACCAACTTTTTACCCAAGTGAATGACATGCCCATGGGTTCAAAATTGTGTCCATGGCTGCGTTCACTTTGGATTATATTAAAAGCCATTTTTCTTCTTTTACCGTGAAAAGGCCAGATCTCCATATCAGATGCGTTAATGATTGCTTCCTGGCATTCAAGAATGATGAGGATACCACGGAGGCTTTTAATTAGATTAACTCGATTGACTGCAATATCCAGTTCACGATGGAACGTGGTGTCGACAGTCTCGTTTTCCTTGATACGATACTGCCGTCAAAGTGATGATGGTTTTGACGTTTACATGCAAAAGAAAACGAATACTGGTGTTTTTCATGCCGATATCGGCACATATGCGCCCCTTCATCACACCCTTCATCAGCACCTTTGGGTGCTGCTATGCGCTCTTTTTTTTCTCGAGGTCAAAAAATTTACTTCAATGAGAGTAATTATCAAGAGGCTGTGAAGACTATCACCAGCATTTTCAAGAAAAATGGCGTTCCAGATCACACGATTAAAAGAACTCTCATGAAAGTGGAAGAAAACTTTGAGCAAAACAGTGAAACCAACAACTCTAATAAACGAATTATATGTTGGTCTATTCCGCTCATTGAAAATAATTTTTAAACCTCAAATGTCGTATGAAAGAAATCAATTACAAGCTCCCTGAGAACGTCGAAGTTCGTCTTATCTTCAAAATTGATCAATTGCGAAATTATTGCCGAAAGATCACATTTTGAATGGCTTGAAATCTAACTTCTCTTATTTACACAGTTGTGACCGCTGTCATATGCGGTACATCGGGCCCACTAAAAGGATTCTTGCTACTCGAATAAGCGAACTTCTTAGAGTCTATCCATGTCAGACAAAATTCCATGCACGAACATCACCCAAAGTCTGAAAATTTCGCGGTGCTCGGCTACTGTTAATGCCCTCTCATTCTGGAATCTATTTTCATTAGAGAGAATCAAATTGTATTGCCCAATGAACGGAATAGATCAGTGCCATTGTATCTCAGATTGTAAATTCTCTCCCTCAACTCACTCTTCTACGTAGTTACTTTGAACAGTATCTGACTTCAGACTTCATCTTACCTGATTTTTTTTCTAATTTTACGTTATTTGCATTTCCGAAACATGCTTGGTTGAAGAGGCGATGCAAGCTATTTCACAAACGCTACGCGAGACAATGATAACTATATTATGCAAGCTCCTCCAAACGATCTAAAATTCAGACCTATTGTGTCCAGTAGATATGCTCCTACCAGCCGGGCTTTCTAGCATTTCCAGACGAAATGTTAAAGTAAATGGTGCAATCTCTGAAAAGCTACCACCGTGAGGATACGTTTCATTTCCTTGAAAGCTTACCTGTTTCAGTTAAACAAAATTCTCTTTTGATGAGTTTTGACGTCATCTCTCTGTATACTAACATCCCCACAACTTAGGTATCAAGCTCTGGACTTTTGGTTGAGTAAAGTTGATGGCAAAATTATGAACCGCTTTGAAATACTTTTACAATGCAGGGAATGAGACTAATATCGGAAAACAATTATTTTTCTTTGAAGAACAACAATGGGACCAAAGTGGCTCCCAACATATGCCACTTTAGTTATGGGATTTTTAGAAGAGCGAATGCAGAGTCAAATTCAGGAATTTTTTCCACATCATATCGAGGACATCACAAAATCATGGAAAAGATTCTTAGATGATTGTTTTATTATTTGGAATGCGGACTACGGGGACCCTGCTGTGTTCTTCGACATGATTAATAAATAACATCCCTCAATAATATTTACAGAGGAATGAATGATAAAGCATTGAAATTTTTAGATGAAATAATGAAGATCAATGAAGACAATACTATTGAAAATGATCTTTATAGAAAGCCCGCTGACACATCCAGCTACGTACCTCTTCACTCTTCGCATCCTAGGCATATTTTAAGAAATATTCCTTGTAATTTGGCATGACGAATAAGAATTATTGTATCGAATGAAAGAAAGACACACAAAGAATTGAAAGAACAGTTACTCGACTTAAAATACCCTTCTTGTCTATTTGATGACGCAATTTATCAAGCGATTTTATTTGTAACAAATATAAATAAAAATGAGAACAAAAAAATCATTCCCTTCATACAATATTACAACAAACAAAATCATAATATTTTTGGAAAAAACATTCAACCATTATCGTCTAGTATAAATGTCTTGGAAAAGTTCAAAAATTGTAAATTTATGACTGCATGCAGACGGCCGAAATCTATTTTTTCACATCATCTAAGATCAGCAAACCGAACAACGATAATGGGCTTTCAAAAATGTGGGGAGAAACGCTGTAAATGTTGTGAAATTATGGAATGTGGAAAAACAGTGAACTTTAACGGAAAAAGTTTAAAATCAAGATATCTGCTGTCTGAGATGGCTGCAGGAAAAAAATTTTTTTTGATGCTGCTTTTTTTACCACTGAATTCCTGCAGCCATAAAATAAGTCGGGAATTCATGGAGGCGTGGTATCCATCAGACTCCTCTATTAAACGTCATATCGACATCGATGATATCTACTTACATCTCAGACAGCAGATATCTTGATTTTGAACTTCCATCATTGTTCTCATCATCATCTTTTACCTGATGACGGACTGTAGTTACAGTTTGAAAATTTGTACTGTCATTATTTTGACTTGTTTTGGTTAATAATAATGCTTAAATTGTGCTGAAGCGCTTTTATTTCTATATATATATATATATGTATATATTAAAAGAAATAATGCCCATATTATTTTTGGAGAATTGAGAACAATTCGAGTTTAGAGCGCACCACATGTTTCGGTCATTTTCACAATGCCGTCTTAAGGTAAACAACAGCATATACAGCATAAAATTCTCTTTAAATATAAAATCCACGATTACATCGGATGATATGATCACATTTCAAAGCTAAAATCAGTCGCTAAAATCAATGGATTGGTCATTCACAGCAGTCACAGTAAGATCATGAAATAAAATCAATGCTATTTACAATTACAAATTTAGCCATAGATTCATGGAGCTTCCCCATTCATTCATCAGGTTATTGTCCGATTTCTTTAATAGAATAGATTCCAGATATTTTGGGTACCTCGTCTGAGAAACGACCTTGAAATTATCTTTGTGAGGAGAGTGAACATGCAAGCTGATTTCAGTAGGCGTTGGGTAGCCTTTCAAGTGTTCATTCATCCTAGTGATGAAATGCCTGACCGAGCTACCGATGTAGCACTTGTCACAGTGCTCACAAGAATACTTATAGACAATTTTTGACTTGAACTCGGCAGGCACTTTGTCTTTGTTAGCAAAGAACATGCTGGTCTTAAGAGTCTGGAAGACGGGGCGAATTTTGATATTTGGAAAAATAATTTGTTGATATCTTTTACGTGTTTTCTCGAAGTATTTTCTCCTTCAGCAATGAAAAGGAAGCTCTAATTAATGGTACGAGTATCACTTTTGTTTTTTTACAACTACAAATTTAGGCATAGATTCATGGAGCTTCCCCATTCACTCATCAGGGACTAATTCTTCAGAGTATATTCATCAGGGTTTGCTGTCACCACCAAAAGATGGAAAATCTTCTTCAAGATCAATCCAGATTCAAAAAATATTCTTCCTGTGCTCGCTCAAGTAAGAACCCATTCATTCTCGAAGAGGATAGATTTGTACGAAAACTCACTCAAATGAAAACTAAAGGCCTGATTTCCGATACGATTTTCAAAATCATTAAACCAGTCGGTTCCCAACCAGCGAGACCTATTTTAAATACGATCGATGCTTATCCGTCTTATCTAACCAAATGGTCGGATAGCAATCTGAAGCGAAGGACACCTTCGAGTTCGTTGATCTCATCAAAGATCAAGTTCCCAAAAATCGTAAGATAGTCTGTTTTGACGTGAAAAGTCTATTCACCAGCATACCTGTCGATGATACCATCGAGCATATTCTGTCTATCATTTCGGAAGATGAAATCCCTATCGGAAAACAGGCCTTGCGAGAGCTACTGAAGTTAGCATCAACCAACATTCCCTTCTCTTTCAATGAAGAATTGTACGCTCAAGTGGATGGGATGTCTATGGGTTCATGTCTCACCTCTAGGATGGCTGCATTTGCCAATTGCCATGGACATGCTTGGGAAGCAACTGAAAAATGTTGTTGGTTCTGGCCCTGTGTTTTACAAACGGGATGTGGACGATATATTTTGCATATTTGAGATAAATGCTGATATTTCTGCTTTTCATTCCTTTTTGAATGAATTGCATCCTCAGATCGACTTTACCTACGAAGAGGAAGTCGATGGTGGTCCTACTTTCTCGGATACCGTAGTTTCGAAAAATGATGAAACCTTCGAAATTACCTGGTACATGAAAGAAACTAACACCGGTATTTATACCCCTAATTCGGCATATTCACCAAAGCGATATTGCTTAGCTGCCATGAGATCACTTTTCAGCCGCGCTTTGAAAATAAATTCTTATGTCAACAATTATCACAAATCTGCCAAAACTATCACTACTGTTTTTCAAAAAATGGCTTCGCGAATAATGAGATAATTCGTATTCGCAAAGAAGTTGAGGCGAGACATGATAACCGGACTAGCAATTCAGTGTTTCCAATTCAGAGTTCAAGTCAAAAATTGTCTATAAGTATTCTTGTGAGCACTGTGACAAGTGCTACATTGGTAGCTCGGTCAGGCATTTCATCACTAGGATGAATGAACACTTGAAAGGCTACCCAACGCCTACTGAAATCAGCTTGCATGTTCACTCTCCTCACAAAGATAATTTCAAGGTCGTTTCTCAGACGAGGTACCCAAAATATCTGGAATCTATTCTATTAAAGAAATCGGACAATAACCTGATGAATGAATGGGGAAGCTCCATGAATCTATGGCTAAATTTGTAATTGTAAATAGCATTGATTTTATTTCATGATCTTACTGTGACTGCTGTGAATGACCAATCCATTGATTTTAGCGACTGATTTTAGCTTTGAAATGTGATCATATCATCCGATGTAATTGTGAATAGTAAGAAATCCTCCCAACTGCGCACAGCGCCCCCCTCTGGAGCGCGAGTTGGGTTGATGTGGTTCTGGGTCGACCGGCCGGGTGTGTCGTGGTCGACCGTCGTGGTTGGTCTTGGGCGGCGGTCTGTGTTTTTGGTGTGTAGGATTGGTTGTAGGGTTGTTTTGTGTCTAGATTTGGTTTCCTGATGAAATTCTGCGTCGACATGTTGTGTCTCTTGGGTGTAGGTGTGGTTTAGGTGTGTTTTTGAGTGAGAAAGTGGCTGTAGTGGCTAGACGAAGCCTCGTTCGTGAAAATGGGCGGCGGATTTGAGTTTTTTGGCCAATTTTGGGTCTAGGGGACTTGTTTCCAAAGTCGTAGGCCAAACAACGAAGAACTTCGACCCCCCCCCTTATCAGCGTTTCTTCCAACTTTGGTTCTAGAGATCGTAGAAAGTCGTGCAATAGCTCGTTTGAAAGCTAAGAGGGCTACAAATTCATTGGAAAGCACAGTTTGGCACTATCTTCCTTTGCTGAGGTTTGAGAGTGACATTGAGACTTTTGGTCATGTTAGAGAGCCGTCAGAGGTTGAGTTTTGGGCTCCAGCGGGCGAACGAAGCATCAGACGAGAAAACTGAGACCAGATTTGGATTCAGCGTCAAATTGTTGGATAACCAATGTCTAACCCCCCCCCTCTTGTCGATTGCATATTCACAGGATATATAAGTACGAGTTCGGGAGAGGAATCTCACTAAGTTGAGAAACTGACTACAGGTAAGTCGTTTCTCTTGAGGTCCTATATCGGACTTCTGACTTTTCATTGTTGATATCAGCTAAGAAGTCAGACTTGTACTGTAGGTTAGTCAGTATAGCATGACTGACCATTTGATGACAGTAGACCGAAATCTTCAAACGGCTATAACTTTGCTTCTACAAGTCCTTTAGACTTGATTCAAAAAACGTTTGACAGCTCATGATGTGCTGTAGGTGACACACTATTTATAAACGTTTTATGAGTAGTACTAAAATACTGAAAAATTAAAATTCGTATTTAATGATGATGATTAAAGTTTTTGAATAAAAAGCAGTCGTTTATGAGTCTCTGCGACTTGGGTTGTTTCCTCTTGCAAATAACTCCACCGGTTTTCATGTCAAAATCGGGACCCGGATGCCAACACAGTGACATGACGCACGCTCTGTCCGCCCGAGGTTGGATTTGTGGGTCGAGGCCTTGGAGCTGGGATAACATCCCCTCTGAGTAATGCCTGTAACGGATTCAAGAGCCTAACGCCTAGACGACTGCTATCAAATGTTTTTGGACTTAGTCTTTCAATGCATATCAGCAAGTAGTATCCTATAAACACTTGCTATCAAATTTTTACTCTATCGTTACAGAATCGTCACTATGACTAAAATGATCAATGCACGAATGCTCATCGGCAAGTGTAGCTGTGGCCGTATTGCCAGAAACAGCGACTTAAAGAAACACATTAAAGAGGGGACGGTAGGCGAACATGTGAGGAAAGTGTTGTTGAAGGTGTGTGTGCATCATAAGGTAGTATGTGAGGATGGGAGTGATGTAGAGTTCATTAGGAACCATAGCCAGGGCCCTAGTGGCAATATTAGTATGCAGGGGTTTAAGTCGTGGTTTGAGGGAGTTTTGATAGATATGGAGGAAATAAGAGTGGCAGTGACGACGATTGAGGGTGCGGTGGGGAAGAAAGGTGTTACCAAGGTGA
Source organism: Prostheceraeus crozeri (assembly GCA_907163375.1). NCBI lineage: Eukaryota > Metazoa > Platyhelminthes > Polycladida > Euryleptidae > Prostheceraeus > Prostheceraeus crozeri. The sequence continues at coordinate 27,631 of CAJQUW010011065.1, forward strand.
CTAATGAGGGTTTGAGTGAGGAAGAAGTGGAGTTGAGAGGGGACATCAAGAAGCCTCATGTTGATTTTGATTTGGATGACGTGTTGGAGGAATTGTTTGTGAACATTGGTGATCTTGAGGAGAAGGGGAAGGATGAGGGAAAGGAAGTGGGTAAGTCGTTGGCGGCATTATCGCCTCGGGAGGAAGGGAACACGAGGGATGAATATGTAAGGATGAAGGATCGATTGAGGGCGGTTGAGGAGAAGAATAAAGTATTAGTGATGTGGAATGAGAAGTTGACTGCGAAGGCTGAAGGGTATAAGGTGACGAGAGAAGAGTTGGAAAGTATGAGGCAGAAGGAGAAAGAGTGCATGGTGGAAAGGAGTGAGCTGATGAAGAAAGCAAGTTTAGTGAGTAGTCTGCAGGCAAATTTGTTGAGGAAAGATGATGAGATAGATCGGATGCGAAGCGTGGTGAAGGAAACAGAGGAAGTGAAGGGCGTGAACAAGAGGTTGGCTGAAGTGGAGCGATTGCATGAGCGTGAGAAGTGTAGAAAAAGAAGAGTGTATGAAATCCATCTTCCACTCTTCCAAAATAATGTGTGCGACGCCCCAACGATCACTAGCAACCCCAATCAGATGCAGCAATGCTACGAGGGCGACGGAGTCCGATGTCTCCACATGAATATGGACATCACTGGCGAGCTTGAGGACTTCGTCGTCCGAAAAGTCCGGAAGAAAGTGCCCAGTAAGTTACTTTAACATGATCATTTCCTTACCGCATCTGATCTCCTATTTTTTTCCTTTCAGAGTTTTTACATCAGCAGTAGGATCGCTTTGGATCCCGAGAACGCCCCAAACGGCTCTTTTAAGAGCCACACGGAGCAAGAGTGATAGTACCTCCTCGTGGTTTGCTCTGGACAGACTTCGGTCTGACTGAATCTATCATACAAATAAAAAATAAAATCACAAAGTTGTATCTGCTATCAGTCAACTTAAACGTTGAATGTTAAGGAGAATTTCGGTATAATTCTTCCTGTTGGTGGGCGATCTCTCTTGAGACAGCGGATGATATCGCAGTGATAAGTGTGGCAACGGAGTGTGTCATATTTTAGACCGAAACCTCTGGGGCAACTCATGTTGGGCATTTGACACAGTTCTCAACGTAGCACTTTGAACGCCAATCGGTTTAGTCTTAGCTATCTGCCACAGGTTACTTTTTAAATTCTCGATTACCAACATTATCTGAGAATGAGCCATGAGTTCTTTTAAGAACTGCCTCTATCATTGAAGCTAAATGATGAAGGGATGAAATTGGAAGTCACTCTTACGCCACACGTATACAAAATCACTTTCTATCTTCTCTAATAGTGCGATCTCTTTTCATAGAAAAGTAGACCGATCATAAATGTGGTAACTAACCCCATATCTAAATTCCTCCATTTATTTCCATGTCTAGATAAATACATTGCAAAACGAAGACATGTAGTATGTAGGTTTATTTACAATTGAAGCACATATACTTTATAGCCAGGAAAAGTCAAGTGGAAGAACCTTTAAGTCATGATAGACTTTGTAGCACCTTGGTCGTTTTGGGGCATCTGGCGCTTTTCTCACGTGCGTTGTTTTTGGTGTAAAATCACCATTACTCCACACAACTTGCACAATCTTGCCTTTATCGCAAGTCTCCTTCTGATCGCAGTCTTCATCCCACTCGTCGACCACTTCAAAGATTTTGTTGAAGATCTCTAAGGCGGGAGATGTACCTTCCATCATGAGATAGATGAGAATGAGAAGTGTTTCAATTTTCTGACTTTTATATGTTTTTCAACAATGAATTCCTCAACAACCAATTAGAATGATTCTAATTTAGATGAAGACTACATAAGTCGGAAGATTGTAGCACTCTTATTCACATTATACGAACTAGCACGCCAAGATGACAAACTCAGAAGCACCATGTAATTTTGTGATCGTCAATGAGTGGTGTGATGAAGACAAGTGTGATCAGAAGGAGACTTGCGACAAAGGCAAGACTGTAAGAATTGTCTGGATAGATGAAGAGTGGACACCGAAAACAACGCGCGTGAGATGAGTGCCCGATGCCCCTAAACGTCCAAGGTGCTACAAAGTCTACAATGACTTAAAGATTCTTCCACTTGACTTTTCCTCGCTATAAAGTATATGTGCTTTAATTGTAAATACATCTAAAGAACTACATGTCTCTGTTTTTGATATTCAATTCCTTTATGATTTATCCTCAGTGATAGAGGTAGTATGGAACTTAGGGAAAAATGATTGTATCTATCATCAACTGGTATGATTTATACTGAGCTGTCAAATGATCAGATTTTCACTATGATGTTAATGATTATGTATGCTACATTACCCAGAAATAAGTGAAACAGACAGATGAAGCAAATGAACATTCATTAAGAAATTTACAAATAATTCAAAAGTTCCTCGGAAGTCACATTGTCCCACAGTGATTCTCACAACCACTGCAGTTGCACTTCAACTGCCTTAATCGTTCCTCTGCCACGACCAACACACCATAGATGTAATTCCATTCAACTTCATTCCGGGGTTGGGATGATGGACTGTACCATCTCCGTATATCATGGAGAAGGTTAATGTCAGTTTCCGTTTTTACATCTTCCTGATTGTAAAGCAGGTATTTCCATCGCACATAAATCATTTCTAACTCTTCTTGCTCCGTTAGATCTGGTAATTCCAACTTTGGAAGATCATCCAGCCTTCTCTGCTTCTCCACCGTTGCCTTTTTCAGAGCGGGAGGGCCAGTTGGCATGCTTGATGCAGACACTGGTGATTCATGCGAGAGAGTTGATGGTGAATCCATGACTTTGAAATGTATGCCATAAACTTGATTTCTTAGTCTTTAAGTATAAGCAAGCAACCAATCAAAATGAATAGCCAATAAATGTTGAGTATGGGAGTATATAAAAGGGAAAAATAGACTAGATTTCATTCGATATTTGAGATATATTAACACTAAGTGAGCTTTTCTCTCCACTCAAATATAATCTAACGTTGCTGACGTATCCTATTTTGGTTTGAGTCAATTACTACATTCTGACTATCAAAGTATCAGATTTTGACTTAATTTCGTTGAAATGGTAAGATAAAGATTTCATCACTCATCTCCTTAAACGTTAGGTTAATAGCATCTTTCTCAATTTCAGGCATCTACTTCATCATCAAAGCGCTCCCTTCTCGAGGAAGCTTTACAACTGTTGAGTGAAGGTAGGTTGTAAAAATATACTATGACTTCAATAGAGATGACAGAATGATTTCTCCTCCAGATGATGACAGTTCGAACTCAAGTGCGCAGTCACGGGAAGCATCCAAAACATGTGCTGATTGTGAGCATATCTTTACGAGGAAGTGCGATCTCACCCGACACATCAGACAACGTGTGTGTCAACCCAAACCATCATCAATCTCCCGAGGTGAGGATGATTCTATTCAACATGTCTCCTTTACTTGTGACTTTTGTTTCCAATCTTTTGAAACAGGTTTTGAATTATCTTCACATAGACTTCACCACACACACACAAATAATAGTTATAGCAACAGCACTTCCTCTATTCGACTAACTGAAGTATCGCTCAATAATGTAGTGAGAAATTACCATATGGAATCCTCAGAAGTAATGTATATAAGACCATTCCAGGACAAGCCATTTTTCTCAATTTTTTTTGCACCTTTTAAAAACGACTAAATTTATCAATTTAGGTCTTAAAACTTGAAAAAATGACATAAATTAAAGAATTTTGGTCATTTTTAGATGAATATAAAATTCTCAAATTTTGCACTTTTTAAAACGTCTAAATTCATAAATTTAGGTGTTTTTAAAAATACTGAATTTTTCAAATTTTTCAAAATCTTAAATTTTAGAAAAATAAGTTTTACCCCCAAAATCATGACCGTTCTAGGACAGGACAAATTTAGAAAAAATGGTGTTTTTAAAAACGACATAAATTCATGAATTTTGGTCATTTTTTCAGGTTATGAAGACCTAAATTCATAAATTTAGGCGTTTTTAAAAATACCCAATTTTTCAAATTTTTCATAATCTTAAAATTTGTGATTACAATTTTTACCTTGAAAATCATGACCTTTCCAGGACACCGAAAATTCAGAAAAGTTAAGAATCTCAAAATTATTACAAAAATTAGTATTTTTAAATCTCAAAAACATTACAAAAATTAGTATTTTTAAAAACGTCTAAATTCACTAATTTTGTCCATTTTTCAGGTTTTTAAGACCTAAATTCATAAATTTAGTCGTTTTTAAAAATACAATTTTTGAAAAAATTAGTATTTTTAAAAACGTCTAAATTCATGAATTTTATCCATTTTTCAGGTTTTTAAAATATTAGATAGCTAAAATCATGTGTCTAAAAATATTTCTTTAAAAATGGAAGAAACAAAAGTGGATGAAACAAAAGTGGAAGAAACCGCAAGAATATATCCTTCGTTATCACAGTTAAAAATAAGTGAATTGAATAAAGAAAAACACAGGGATAGAGTACGTTATATGAAAAATAAGGAAACGCAATTATTATTAAGATGAGAGCATTATGATAAATTAAGAAAGAGATGGTCTAAAGTTAAGAATGTAACATAAGGAATTGGAATCTTTTTAACAATAAGTTTAGGAGTATTTACAATTGTTATATCTTCAGGTGTTTTAGTAATTCCAGTAGTTGCTACTGCTTTAACAGGTACGGGTGTTTTAACAACTTCATTTGTTACAATGTTAGAAAAATCTTTGATTACTAAGAAACGAAAATCATTAAAAAGTAAACATTTTCACGTTAAAGAAGTTTATGATAAACTGCATTATTACTTTCAAAGAGTATGTGATGATAATGTTATTACGTTAGATGAGATTGAAAAATTTGATCAAATAGCTAATGAAGCTAATAAAATGCCATTTCATTTAAAGTCCGAAAAAGTTGATGATAAGAATAAACAGGATGGCAAAATTTCTAGTGATGGTAAAATTTCTAATGAAGAAAATGATAGAATTTTTTTAGAAGAACTAAAGACTTTATTAGACAAAACTTTATTAAACAAATCTTTAGACGAGAAAACTTTAAACGAAAAGATGTCAGACAACATAGCAATAAAAAAATAATTTGTTCAGTAAAATGTTTTTGTTGTATTTCAATGTTACCACAAAATTCAAATATTATATTTTAAAAATGGATAAAATTAGAGTTGATAATAATAACAAAAAATATTATAATACTATATTTGTATATTTTTATCACTCGGTAAACAAAATTTCTATAACTCTATCATGAATTTTTTTATCAATATTAATTGTAATGAAGCCATAATCTTTTGACCAAGCATTATTACACGAATGCTTAAATTCATCTTTATCTCTTATACATAAATCTCTTAAAAAATCACTTAAGTTTCTTGCATTTATTTCGAATAGTATAAATATATTTGCATTCTTTCTAATAACACTTCCGTCTAATGAATACATACTTTGTGTTAAATAAAAAACACTACAGTTATTATGTCTACCTCTTGTGAAATAATTTCTCTGAACTGACTGATTTCTATCATTAACACAATCATCAAAAATTACACAATGTTTCATTGTATTATCTAGTTTACTAGGATCTTGCATATTACCACTATCATCTATTAATTGTATCTTTATATGGTTATTTTTACTGGATTCTACTAACTGACTATTTTTTGCTGCTTCTTCACACCACGAACTTATTTCTTCTTCATATTCAGAATTTTCATATTCTTTGAATAATGAAGCAATTGCTGTTTTTTTAAGATTATTTTCAAATCCACATTTTAAAAATTGATAGACGGGTTGTTCTGCTGTTGTTGTATAAATTATAAGATTGTTATAATCCAAAAAATTTGGAGTCGTCAAATTTTAAATAATAGATATGTTTTTCCACATCCTGATCTTCTGAATAACTGACAAAACTTTATTAGATAAATTTGGATGATGATAAAATTTCATCTTTTTTTATTTAAAGTTATTTCACTCATTTTTAATGTAATTAATTCATCCATTATTAAATTAGTGTTTTTTAATAAAAAAAAATATTTTTATTTTTTTTAAAAAGAAGAAGAAAATAAACTTCTCTATCTTCGCGTGGGAGTTTTTACCTCCCGAACCAAAAGATCTATCATAATCTCTTCTCCTCCAAAATTTATTTCTTGTCCTTTCTCATCAGTGATTCTAATGTTAATGTTGTTAATAGTTTTTCTTGTGATAGGGAAATATATTAATTGTGACAGCGGACCAGCTCTTACCAACCGCAACTGCTACCAACCAGCGATCAAGCAATGGATCATCCGGGACCGCTACCAGCTGCTGTGGTTCCTCAGCCTTCGATGGAGGCTCAACTGTCTTCGACTCTTGATTCTTCGAGTGTATCCTCAACTGCGGACAATCCGATGGGTGAACATAAGACAGCTTCTCAAGCCACAGGAGTCAACGAGAGAAGGGGATCTTCGAGTGAGCCGATGCAAGGGAGTCCATCACCAACATCGTCTTTGCGGAGGAGCTCCAGGATCAGAAGACGTCCGAGAAGGTTCCTCGAGTAAACGGGGAGGAGTTGTGACAGCGGACCAGCTCTTACCAACCGACCTGCAGCATGCGCCGGAGCGAGGTGAAACTGACTTTGCAATTCTCAAAAAAGTTCATGACTTTTTTGTAGTTGAAGTTAACTTTGATAATTAAATATTATGCAATATAAGTGATTATAATTGTATGGACACATGATGTTTTTAAGTTACTTATTTTGTGTTTATCTGAATCACTTTACATGAACTTGTAACTCACTGTGAGGAATGATTACTTGGCGTATAAAAACGCAAGTTGGTCAGTGTAAAATTATCCATTGCTCGCTGGTAATACAATCTCCGAGTATTACAAGTTTTCTATTATTCTACGAGAACAATTGGCGTCGCGGTTGGTGCGAACCTGCTACTCTACAAGAATACTTTAATTGATGGGCAGAGCGAAGCCTCTCTTGGTGTGTAGCTCATGCTGACGCATTACAGGGTTCACCAGACCCCCACACATACAGCACTTCGAAAAACACACAAAAACACGTTAGTTGAGCTAGACGGACCTCCAGTTGCACTATAGGAGCTTTATTAACTTCTAGCTAAGGCCCTTAAGGTAAGGATCTAGTCTTAAGTCATAGGTATAGGTCAGATTGCTAAGTCAAACTGGTGAAGATGGACCATCAAACGTTGGAACCGTTAGACGTGACCGACATCAATGGCATTACTGACTGGCACGAGAGATTTGGCCAGCATGTCTTGACCAACGACAAGATAACCGAGGATAACAAGACTGCTTACTACATTACCTTCATTGGCAAACAAGCCTATAGACTTCTGAAGGATCTGGCGTATCCAGATACGGTCACGAGGTTGACTGTAAACGACTTACGACAACTTCTGGTAGACCACTTGCAACCAGTCAACTTTGAGGTTGCGGAACGTGAAAGATTTCACAACATGAAGAAGAAGTCCGACGAATCCTACCGATCCTTTATCCTACGAGTGCAAAAGCAGACGGCTAAATGCAACTTCGTTACCAACCTTCAGATACAACTGCGAGATCGACTTGTCGCTGGGGTAGTGGATCAAGAGGTAAAACGCAAGCTTCTTCGTGAACCAGGATTGACATTTCAACGTGCAAAACGAATTTTGGAAGACTGGGATGATCTAAATTCTGCGGTTACCCACCACAACACTGAGGTTCTATGGATGAAAGGAAAACCTCCAAACAATAAGCCGAAGCCCAACTTCAAGGTCAGAGAGCGTCCTACAAATATTAAAGGTTCCTCAATCACGGGTAAATGCGATTCGTGTGGCGGCAACCATTCACGATCAAGTTGCAAGTTTCGGAAAGCTGAGTGTCATGCCTGCCATAAAAAAGGACACATCGCCAAGGTTTGTCGATCCAAACAGAAAAGAGAGAAGTTTGTAAAGACAATGACGGTTGACAATCCAACGTCTGAATCCGACGAAGAAATCACTGTCTTCACCGTTCATCGTCCTAAAGGTCATTTGTTACACAATCTCGACTTCGCCAATGGTCAACAAGCTGAATTCATTGTGGATACCGGCAGCCCAGTGACATTACTACCCATTCAAGAATACAATCGACTCGGTCTTGAGGGCATGACTGCTACTATTTCGACTATCAGAGGAATTTCTGGTCATCAAGTCCCAGTCATCGGTCGAATTAAGGCATCAATCAAACGAGATGACATCTGCCTGCGTGTGCCAATGCTGATAACTACCAATGGCCCCAACATTCTTGGCTTGGATGGTTTACGCAAGTTGCAAATAAACATCGTTCTGAAGTCCGACTTGAACGACAATGCGCCTTTTAAACATGCCATTAGCCAGTTGATAGTCAAATGCAGCAACAACAATGGTGGAATAGCAATTGATCCAGTCTCTTTGGAACTTGAAGGTCCTCCAAAATTTTGTCGAGCCCGGCCTTTGCCTTTCGGTTTACGTCCTGCAGTTGAAACCAACATCCAGAATATGGTTAAAGAAGGTATCATTAAGCCAGTGACGTCCTCAGCTTGGGCTACTCCCATAGTAACGCCCTTGAAAAGCAACGGACAACCACGCGTGTGCGGAGACTATCGCGTCACTGTAAACCGGCAACTGCGTCAGACTTCCATGACAACCAGGGCAATTGACGACATGTTTGAGGGATTAAGAGGACATACAGTTTTCAGCAAGGTTGACTTATCCAACGCCTTTCTACAGATTCCACTCGACGATGAAGCTAAGAAGACTACAACAATAAATACTCCCTGGGGTCTTTTCCAATTTCAAAGGCTACCGTTCGGTCTAAGTGTGTCACACGGCATCTTTCAACGCGTCATCAACCAGATCATCAATGGATTGTCCAACGTCAGAGCCTATCAAGATGATATCATTGTCAGTGGTCAGACATTGGCTGAACACAATCAAAATCTGCTGCAGCTCTTGCAGGCATTGAATCGATACAACGTTCAAATCAACGCCAAGAAGTCAGAGTTTGATGTGCGACAACTCCACTATCTGGGATACATTCTAAACGGCAGCGGAATGTCAACTGATAAAGATCGCTTAAAGGCAGTTCGTGATGCCCCTCTACCTGACACTGCGACCAAGTTACGTTCATTCTTGGGTTTTGCACAATTTTACGCGAAATTCGTGCCTTATTACTCGGATTTGGCCCAACCACTATACGATGCCTTACAAAAGGATGTAGACTTCCGTTGGACTTCCGCTCTCAGTACAGCTTATGACAAACTGTTAAGCGGTCTTCTCCAAAGTCGAACTTTGAAGAGTTTCCAACTTGGGCTACCTGCTGAACTTATCGTTGATGCCTCCGAGTATGCCTTAGGAGCAGTGCTACAACAACAAGACCAACCTATTATTTGCATTTCAAGGAAGTTGTCAACATCAGAGAAGAATTATAGCCAGACACAAAAGGAAGCCATCGCCATATACTGGGCTGTTAAGCGTCTGCACAAGTACTTGTATGGAAGCAACTTCACAATTGTTACGGACCATCAAGCCCTCAAATACATTCTTGATCCTAGTACTTCGGTCGGCAAGGCTACATCAGCTATGATTCAGCGATGGGCAGTCGAACTCTCCGGTTATACATATTCAATCCGACATCGACCAGGCAAGGAAATCCCTCAGGCTGACTACCTTTCTCGCTATGCTTTTCATGAAGAACCTGAAGAAGTCGAAACTTTCATCACGAATCCGCTACCTATTTCGCGAAACGTTTTGATCACTGAGACAAAAACAGTATATGGGCCTGTCATCGCTGGACTACGTCACGGATGGTCAACTACAGTCAAAAGAAGATTTCCAGTCTTACATAGCAAACGAGAGAAGAGGAACCTTCTCGGACGGCTTCTGATCCTGGAGCTCCTCCGCAAAGACGATGTTGGTGATGGACTCCCTTGCATCGGCTCACTCGAAGATCCCCTTCTCTCGTTGACTCCTGTGGCTTGAGAAGCTGTCTTATGTTCACCCATCGGATTGTCCGCAGTTGAGGATACACTCGAAGAATCAAGAATCGAAGACAGTTGAGCCTCCATCGAAGGCTGAGGAACCACAGCAGCTGGTAGCGGTCCCGGATGATCCATTGCTTGCTGGTAATACAATCTCCGAGTATTACAAGTTTTCTATTATTCTACGAGAACAATTGGCGTCGCGAGCAGGATACATATCAATGTATGTATTTGCAGGATACATAGCAAACGAGAGTATCTGCGCCTGGACTCTGATGATGTCATATTATTCCAAGACCGACCTCTCATTCCACCACCATGTCGATCCGCTATGCTGAACCACTTGCATGCTAGTCATTTGGGAAGAGACAAGATGGTTTCGTTGGCTCGATTGGTCTGTTGGTGGCCAAGTGTGAACTCCGATATCATCAACTACGTTCGCCAATGTCAACGCTGTGCAAGAAAGCCTCAAGCTAGAAGGAAAGAGTGGTCGCCTTGGCCCATGCCATACCAGCCAATGCAACGTTTGCACGCTGATTATTGCGGACCCTTTTTACAGAAGTATTATGCACTTGTGGTAGAGGATGCCTTCAGCAAATTTCCCGAAGTTTTCGTGACGACATCGGCAACAGCGGATTTTACGAGATCGGCATTACAAAAGTTTTTTGCGCGTGAGGGGATTCCACAGGTATTGATTTCGGACAATGGAACGCATTTCACCGTCGCTCATTTAAAACAATGGTTACGGTCAATAGGATGCAACCAGGTCTTTACTACACCCCGAAACCCGCAATCCAATGATCAAGCGGAGAACTTCGTGAGGTCGCTGAAAACTGCAATCAATGCTTCAAAGCCTTCAACTTCAGTCGAGCTACACAAGGCAATCGATACTTTCCTGCTGCATTATCGTAATGCTACCCATTGTACCACAGGCAAAGCACCAGCCATGCCATTCAAGGGTCGTCTGCTACGTATGCCTAACAATTTGGATTCAACTGAAGTCCAGTTTTTTCGGGAAGCGATAACAGGCTGTCCAAAGACATTGTTTTGGGCAAAGTAGGGTCTCTAATGTTCAATATTCTTGATGTTGAAGACGGTACGGTGCATAGAAGACATCATAATCAAATACACATTCACACATCTGCTTCACAACAAACTCAACCTTCTTCCGATCTTCCCACTTTGGAGCGCATACATTCTTCACATCTACATGCACCTCAGGGCGATGGTGAACCCCAGCCGCAACTGCTACCAACCAGCGATCAAGCAATGGATCATCCGGGACCGCTACCAGCTGCTGTGGTTCCTCAGCCTTCGATGGAGGCTCAACTGTCTTCGATTCTTGATTCTTCGAGTGTATCCTCAACTGCGGACAATCCGATGGGTGAACATAAGACAGCTTCTCAAGCCACAGGAGTCAACGAGAGAAGGGGATCTTCGAGTGAGCCGATGCAAGGGAGTCCATCACCAACATCGTCTTTGCGGAGGAGCTCCAGGATCAGAAGACGTCCGAGAAGGTTCCTCGAGTAAACGGGGAGGAGTTGTGACAGCGGACCAGCTCTTACCAACCGACCTGCAGCATGCGCCGGAGCGAGGTGAAACTGACTTTGCAATTCTCAAAAAAGTTCATGACTTTTTTGTAGTTGAAGTTAACTTTGATAATTAAATATTATGCAATATAAGTGATTATAATTGTATGGACACATGATGTTTTTAAGTTACTTATTTTGTGTTTATCTGAATCACTTTACATGAACTTGTAACTCACTGTGAGGAATGATTACTTGGCGTATAAAAACGCAAGTTGGTCAGTGTAAAATTATCCATTGCTTGCTGGTAATACAATCTCCGAGTATTACAAGTTTTCTATTATTCTACGAGAACATTAATGTTTGTGGAATTACATTTAATCTATAACCAATGGGTACAGTAAAAGCTGGAAAACTGAATATTAAATTTGACAATTTACCATTTATATATCCTCCTTCAATAATGTCACAATGTACAACAATTGAATTTATTTCAGTTATTTTTGGAATCTTCTCATCTAAATGATAACCTTGACTATAGGCTTGTTTATTAAATCCTAATAGCTTTGACAATGATCTATCATGATTAAAATCAACTTGATGATTTTCGTCTAAAGTAAGAGAAAATTTATTAACTGTCGGTTCAACAGCAAAATGTAATTGTTTCTTATCTTTAAATGGTATACCTAAATGTCTCTTAATTTCATTTGATATTGATTCAACTTCGTAAGAACCAGGAAGAAAAGTTAGTATTTTCCAGGTTTTGCCTTTATCAGTGGAATATCTAAATTGATCATTCACATCTTTGACAACGTTTTGAATAGTGTTATATGTGGAGAAACTAGTCAATGCAATTTGATAATTTTTACTTTGTTCCAAATGTAGAATGGGTTCTAAATTACAAGTGTGTGATGAAGTAGTTGTTATAATTTTTAACGTCGTACTAAATTTTGATGAACCCAAAATCTCTGTTAGATTTTCTAAATGATTATTAATTTTTTCTAAATCTGCTGAACACATTTTTTAGTTTAAATTTTAAATAAATATTTTTTTTATAAAAATTAAAAGCAACATATTTCAGCTATATATTTATAATCCTCCTCATTTAGAATCTTCTTTTCTAACAGTCTTTTCAATATGGCATGAATTTCATTGAAACTAGAATTATGTCCTTCTTTTATTGCAGATATTAAAATATTTAATCTATTTAGTAATTCTTGTGGATCATCTGGTAAAAATACAGTTGTTTCTGTTTTAAAACATTTCCTACTTTAACTCCCGTTGATAATAAATTTTCTAATTGTTTATAACGTCTAAGAGATTTTGCTGCACCAACTCTATCTAACATAGCTTTATATTTTATGAGATCTTCAACAGCATAATTTTTTAAATCTGCTCCTCTTAAAAGATCAACAAAATTTCTATCTAAACTAATAGGTGATTTATCTGTCGTAAAAATTAACCCCCGTAAAGGTTGTGGAAATATTTCTTTTCCACCAAGATAAAATCTTGCAAATAATTTTTTATCTAAAAAGAAAGTAGAATGTTCAAATAACATAGATTTTGGTAATTTTTTGTCTATGTTTGCTTCTAGTAATCCATAGTCATCTAATAATGTTTTAAGTGCTCGATCAGCTATATCAACACGTTTTTCATTTAATTCTTTTTCTAGAGTTTTAAATATTTCAACAGCTTTTTCATGATCAGATTTTACTTCTTCAGATAACTTTACAGTTTCAAACATATCAGTTTGAAAACCAGCCTTTTTATTCTATTTTGAAGATGATTTTCTTTCATAATATTTTTTTGTTTTATCAACTCTTCTAATTGTTTTATTTTTTAAGATTATCAGCTTTAATTTTATCCCTTTTTTATATTATACTTTTATATTATATTTTTATATTATATTATTATATTATATTATTTTATATTATTTCATATTATTCTATATTATTTTATATTTTTATATTACTTTATTAAATTTAACTATTTTAGAAATTGTAAAATTGAAAAGGTACAGCAGTTATTCCATCAGGTAAAATTTTTCTTTTATCATCAAATGGATCTACTGCTAATTAATGTTCCTCTTTTGAATACATTTTATGTTTTTTTGAATTAAGTCTATAATTACATGCTGTTTTTATTTCATTATTAAATAATGCATTCATATGATCTTGAAATGTTATTTTATTAGCCACTGATGCCTTTGAAATTCCTTTTAATGTTTTATGTGCTTTAATATTATTAGTTGTATCATAACAGTAACATTTAGATTTTAAAAATATAGCTTCTGCTATGTACTCTTCATTTCCTTCTAGTTCATCTCTTACTTTGCATAAATCAGAAGGATGAATGATATCTTTCATTTTATTAATTTCTTCATCAAGTGAAGAATTATACGGTATTGTTAATTCTAAGAAAACGGAATCGGTATCTGTAAAATGTAATTTATAGTTTTCGCCATAAGCAGGTGCTAAATAATCATATATAAATCTATACATAAATAGTTTAGCTAATTCTAATATAGCGAATCCAATAAAATTAAACTTATCATGTTTTACGCTGATTCGACGTAAATGTACAGCACATAGTTCATCACTAAATCTAGCAGTTCTTTTATATGTAGGTTTCCTTGTTAAATTTTGAAACCTATCTTTATCATAAACTATTTCAATATTTTGTCTATTACGCACATTTTCTAAAGTCTTACCATAAAATGCATTATTCATTAATTTAAAGAACACGTTTCCAAAATCATCTTTATTTCTTTTAGCTATTTTACGTTTTTCAATATTGAACTCTATATAATTTTTTAACCATTTAGATTTTTGATAAAATAGTTTTCTCTCTATTTTGGTGAGAATCATTCCATGTTCTAAATACCAATCTAGCATTCTTCCTTCAACAACATACTTTCCTTTATTACTTTGTGTTAACATAAGTTTTTTTGTTGGTCTGTATTTTTTAGGAATTAAAGATTTTTGATAATCTGAAAAATCTTCTATATTGGGAATTTTGTTTTCGGGGCAGAAAGGATAATATTTTGTTTTATCTTTTATTTCATCAGGATATACTAAATCAACTTCATATATATAACCATGATTATAATTTCAATCATATGTTTTTTGATAATCTAGAATATTACACCATTCCATCTCACCTGTTGGTAATTCTTGTATCATGCAAGAAGAATATAAGCTATTAAAATCATAATATAACAAATGGATTTCTCTCATGAATTCATCAATTGCATTTTCACGTTCTACTCCTTCTTGTTTCGTTCGAAAAATTTCCAATATTTTTTCTTTTTCTTCTGGAGATAAGGGTTTCATTATTCCATATTCTTGTGGATTTACTTTTTTATTATAACACTTAACATATCTGTTACCTAAAACTGATGAAACACCACCTCTAATACTAGATTCAAAAAATGATAATTTATCATATGTATTTTCTTTATAATGTTTAAGTTTAACACCAGTATGTTTTAATCCTGCTAACCATGTTAAACCTGGTGTAGAATAGCAATAACATGGATCTATTCCGTAATATTCTAAACACATATCACGAAAGTTTTCAAAAAGATCAGTAAGGATTAATACATCTATTTGAAGATATTTCATTGTATAATCGTACATTGTTCTACAATTTAACTCTTTCCAATTCTTTTCAGCTTCTGCATAATCTTCTTCAGATAATTGTGATTGTTTTAATGTTGATTTAAATTTATTTATTGGAGGAAGTTTTTGTTCTTTCATAATTTTATTCACAGAATTAAAATCTCCAGTTATATATTCTTACGGAAATATGCCTTTTAAAGGTTTTAAATTATATTTATTTAATATTTTACATTGTTCAGGTTTCAAAGTTTTTCCCATAACCTCTAATGAATAAGGAGTAAAAAATCTAAATGCATCTAAAATTCTAATACAACCTAATTGCATTGAAAAATATTCTTCTTCTGTTTTACATAGTACATTTATTTGTTGTTGTTGTAATTTTTCAGATGAAAATAAATCTTTCATTACTAGATGGAAATCATATTTAGAATCATTGTAGAAATATAGAGGAACAAAGTTATATTTAAATTTATTAGCATTAAGATTACAAGAATTATGTGCTGCACCTCTATATAATCCATTTAGATGATCATGATCTTTTACCTTATCAAGATATCTACCTTTGCCATTTTTATAATTTTTTGTAAATATTTTTCAACAGTGATAACAATTTTTTTCATTAACAAAATTAAATTTTTCTTTTTCTGTTAATGGCATCATTGGTATATTTATTTCAAGCAATTGTGAAAAATAATTTTGTAATTCTTCTACTTTCTTTGTAAACATTTCTGAACTGTCTTCGCCGTGGTATTGATAATATTCTGATTTAAATAATTCAGGATAATTTGCATGAATGTACATTCCCCAACATAATGGTTTTTGTTCAAATAAATATTTTTCTTTACTTTGTTCAGGTGCACTTTTTTCATAATTATCATTTTCAGAATTTTGTGACATATTAACATTATATGCTTCAAAATCACAATAAATAGTAAAGGGGACTTTATTTTTAAAATACCATTTATTATATTCTAAATAATCATCTTTTGGAAATGTGTTTCTGACTGCTTCATTTTGTTGACAATTCTCCAAATGTCTATTCATTTCTTCTAAAGTTCTAAAACTTGTCATACATTGAAGACAAGGAAAATTTGTATTATCTGAAGTTTTTGTAAATATAGAAACATCTTTACATAATACAAAATGACACTGATAATATAATATATTCGCTTGTGCTGGTTGTTTTAATATATTTGCTTGTGCTGATTGTTTTGATTGCTTTAATCTTTCAAATAAATCAAAATACATTTCATGTGTTAAATCAATTTGTCTTTGTAAATCTTTTTCAGACTGTTGATAATTTTAATTTAATATTTGTAGCTGTTGTTCATATTCTTTATTATATTGTTCTTTACATTGCTGTTGACATTTTTTAGAACATTCATTTATTTTTTCTTTATTATTTTCTTTATTATTATCTTTATTTAATTCTTGAATCGTTTTTATCTTATTTTGATATTTATGGTGATATTTTTGTACTAACATTTTTACTTGATGATAACATTCTGTTTTACAATTTTGTAAAATTTCATGTAAATTTTGTATGTTTTGTTGATATTCTAAAGATAAAAATGAATAATTGGAATCATAATCATAATTTAAATTACGTCCTTTATAATTATTATGATTAATCATTGTTGGTGATAATGTTTCAACAATTTGAAATTTTTCAGTACATATTATATTTCTTTGGTAAAAAATATTATGATGCATGTAATTTCCTCTATCATTATAAACTATTTCTGATTGACATAAATTTTTATTATTCAAATAAAATTTTTTTGAATCTGAGTAAAATGGAGTAATATCACCAATAGAAACATAGTTCACATTTAATTCAAAAACATTTACTTCTATTAAATTTTTATTCTTTTTATGAAACTTTATTAACCTATTATAATCATATGGAAATTCATCTAAGCCATCAGAGAGATCAAATTCATTTATATATTCTTCTTTATTATAATGACTTAGTCTTTCTTTGTGATATTCTGCAGGATGTAAATGTGCTATAATACTCCACAGAAAACAATGATCATCTTCATTTTTTATGTTGATTATTTGTGGTGAACTGAAAGGCAAAGGAACACAACTACCACCAGCATTATTTTTATATTTATCAATTACTATTTTTTAGACAGTATTTTAACAAATCTCCAACCAGATTCACGTAACTGGGCTTCAATTATACAATTTTCTAATTTAGGTATCATTTGTTCAAATATGGGTTGTATATCATTTACATTATGAATTTCTTGTGAATTTGTAAAATGTCCTTGTATTATTTCTTCAGGAATTCCATCAGGTCCATTTTTTGTATAAAGTACTTCTACATTCATATGACATTTGAAAGATTTCTTAAATATTTTAAAAAAGTTTGTTAATACATCATAAAAAGTTTTATCGGTGTCATTATATTCAACAGATTCATTAAATAAATATTTTATATCTGTTACGGCTTCATCGGTTTTTTTAGTTTCATCAAATTCATCTATTTCGTTAAATTCATCAGTATCGCTAAATAAATATCTTCCATCTGGTACGGGCCAAGCCCTAGAACCTTCGGTTTGTACATGTTCATCTTCACTATTAAAAACTTTTTTATATTCCGAATGTGAATAATCATCAAACATTTTTTTAACTTTCATATCAGTAGGTAATGTTTCTAGATAGTTTTTATAATTATTTAATTTTAATATATTTCCTTCATCAACTCGATCAACATTTTGTAAATGCATTTTACTTTTTAAATGAGATTGATAACTTCATTTTGTTTGCAACTTTCTTTTACATAAGTTTGAATAAAACTTGGTATTTTCCATTTTTCTATTTTTTTGTTTTTTAAAGAAAAAAATTGTGTTTTAATTTTTTTATAAATAATTTTTTATAAATAATTTTCAGTAGAATAATTTTCATTAAAATAATTTTAGTAGAATAATTTTTAATAAAATATTTTTTTATTTAAAAAAATAAAAAAATATTATAAAAATATTTTAAAAATAAAACTGTAAAATTATGTTAAAAATATTACAAATATGAAACTGTAAAATTATGATAAAATTGATGAATTATTTAATATTTCACTACCAGTATCCTTTACTAATTTTATATTATTAAATACTTTATGGGCTTCATCTAATACATTTTTGATCTCGCCAAATGAATTTTCAGCTTCAGTTATTATTGGTGATGTTTTTTTCAAGGCATTTCTTGTTCCATCTATTGCATTTTTTAAAACGTCAATGTTTCATTATCTTGTAATCTATTAGGTTTTGGTACACCAAATTTTGTATTAAAATAATGATCAAAATAAAAATAAAATGTATCAGAATAAATTTTTATTTGTTCCTTTGCTTCATTTTCTAAAAAGAGAATTATATTGGATACAGCTTCCTCTTTTAAATCTTTTGCATTCTTATACATTTCAATACTAAAGTCTGGAGAGTTTTTATATATTTCACGTTCAGTATCTATTAATATATTTAAATCTTTATCATAGGCTTGCATATGTTCAGTCAGAGTACTAACACGTATTATACCATATTCATAATTACTATAATATGTTTAGTGCATATTTATTGCATAATTTTCATTAATATCTACAAAAAATTTAGCATTATTTTGTGTGGTTACAAAAAATGATTGAATGTTTTCTCTAATCTTATTATCTACATCACAGGCTTTATGAGCTAATACAACTATTTGAATATTTTGATGTCTTCCTTTTGTAAATATTTCTGATATGTCTTTTTTAGTTTTCACTAAACTTATAACATCATCTAAAATTATTAAAGACTTTTGTTCACATGAGCCAGCAAATTCTTTTGTATCTTCTAAACGCTTTAATTCTGTTTCATCATAAACGTTTGTAAAAGTTGGCCACTCAGAAGTATTCTTACAAAAAATATGTACATTTATTTTATTAGGATAATGTTCTTTTATATATTTTTCAATAAACATAGTCTTACCACTTCCAGTTGCACCGTAAACAACGAAATGTAAATTTTCTTGTTTTAATTTAGTTTCTTGTTTTAATTTTGTTTCTTGATTTTCTAAATTATTAATTGTATCTTTTTTATCTTTATTCTTCTTTTCATTTTCTTTATCCTCATCAGTCTTCCATCCTTTAAAATTTTTTGTTTCTTCTATATAAAAATTTATCCTCTTTTGTTCCTCTGTTAGAAAGTAAACAAATTGATTTCCAATACATATAGCAAGATAATAAATAAAAAATAATAAATTACATACAAAAATTATTTTTATACAGTGAAATTTAAAAAAAAAACCAAAGACGTGTAAGATCTGATTGTGGTATTTTTTTTTTATTATGAGATGAATTAGGGAAAAAAATTTTTTTTGGTGGTGTTTCTAAATATTCATTATTATATATATTATCATTTAAATTTAAATTTGAATCTCGAGGAGTTAACCCGATTAACCAAAATCTATGGCACTCCTATAGGAAACGTCCTACGGAATTATTGTAATTTTCCTATAGCGGGTAGTGCTATTGCTATGGAACTCCATTCTATGGCACTGTGGGAAAGTTTTGTCCCATTGAATTTTGGGGAACTTTGATCCTATTGCCTCTGGGACTAATTTGTCCCATAGACTTGTGGGAAATCCTGTCCTATCGAATTTCGGGAAATCCTGTCCTATCGATCTCCTGGAAATCCTGTCCCATAGAATTTTGGGAAATTCAGCGTGCATGGCAGCTCCTATTGCTACAGCGTGTCTAACCCTCTCCGCAACATACTGACGCTTTATGTGATCATGATTGTAAAGAATAATCAGTTTAGTTTAGCAATAGTGATAATGTCAATATAAAGACAACAACATGCATGAGGCATTTGCACTTTTTACTTTTGATCCCCTTGACATGTCGGTGAAAGTCTGGCCCAGATTTCAAAAAAATAGTTTGAGAATCAATCACACTATGGAGCATTATTTTTTTACTAATTTCATGATCATTCACAAAACGCCATTAATTCAAAAAACAGCCAATGATTTTTAATATTTTCTCTTTTTAGTCTTTTGACCACTTGCTTCGATGAAAAGTTTCTCAGAAATCATTCTCCATATTTCTTTCTCTTCCATTGGGAAATGTAGTTGAAGTTGATCTGCAACAAACGGGAAATAAATGATAAATATGCGATAAATGATAAGTTGATGATAGAACATAGACGTTCTGCATATAGGCAGATAAACTTCATTTAAGTGAAAAATGATGCAAAAATATTGCAATTGAAGAATATTTGATAATTGCTATGTTTCTTGTATTGGAGATTTATATTATTTATATAGGATTATAGCATAATAAAGCAATTGCGCCCCGCTGTAATCTTGCAGATGAAAAATACGCCAGAAGTTTCATTTTACTTGCTTATTGTCACAACCGCGTTTCGTCTGCTCTCAGTATGTGTGATACGCAGAATGAATCAAACTGATTGAAACATGATTCCTGCTAGAATATCGATCAAACAATGGTCCTTTCTTTTTATTCAAGTTGTCGATGCACTACTTCTCATATTGGTAATTTTTCTGTATGTGTACTTTTTAGCTACTACTTATTCATTTCGTGATTGCTTGTCCAATGACTGTCCATTGCTTGATCGATATTCTAGCAGGAATCATGTTTCAATCAGTTTGATTCATTCTGCGTGTCACACTTACTAAAATCAGACGAAACGCGCTTTTGACAATAAGCAAGTAAAATGAAACTTTATGAAACATTATATTGGTTTCCATGCATGCATGTATGCGCGTATTCAAGGTGTAAGTATGTAAAGTTATTGTCTTTTCTAACTTTTTGCAAGCATCTTGCGATGCTGGTGGAATTTTAGAATTAAAAGCACTGCTATTATTGATAAGATTTATGCTCCTAAGCTTTCACCTACTAAAACCGCATCAGATGAAACGAAAGAGGTTAAGCTTATTAGAGTGATTATCATGTTTGCATTAAAATTCAAATATGAATTTTAATTTTAATACATAATAAAAATAATTTCAAAAATTATGGACAATGGATTCAAGCTTCATAGATAATTAATATACTGTAGTGGCGGTGATATTAGATTTCTGTCATTACATTTGGTCCATGCATGCTTATTTAGAGAGGAACTCATCATCCTTATGAATAGATTCTCTTCTTTGTTTCTTTGAAAAGTCGGTCCAAAAATTCGGCATTGAAAACTGAAAACCTCAGTTTCATGGGAGTTGTAGCATGGGAATAACATAGAATGGGGAATCATGGCTAGTACATCAATAATACATTAGTGGATCACACATACTTAATTACATACATGCATAAAGACAAATACAGGAAGCATCACTTATTTACTATATTCGAAAGATGAATACTTTCTCGTAATTATTTCCTTCCTTCTGAGAGAATTTCAAATGAAATATTTATCTTTTTTATCATTTAAAAATTCTTAGATGCAAAGCGTCATTTTCTTATCACAAACGCTGCTTGATCTATTTCCTATCAGAAAAACTAAATGTCGGAATTTACATTCCTTTATCTAAGGCGGCCGTCTAAAATTTCAACAACCAATAGTTAATTTATTTAACTGATTTACTTGTCAAGTAGCGATAAATGGTATCAACTTCCGTGATATAACAGGCCTGCAGAAGAGAGAAGAAAAGTTCCGCAATCATTTGCCGCAATCAGCAGTTTTTATATTTCTCTTTGCGCTTTGCACGGATTATTAGCAAAAGCAAGAATGCAAATTATGCAGTGGATGAAAATTAATAGATAATCGCTTGAAATATGATGAACATTTGTCGAGTAACGTCCACATCTGTGCGCCCAGCGGGATTTTGAACAGGAAATGCATAATGGAACAATGACTAAAACCCGAAATCCATTTGGTCAGACTGCATGTTGAGATGATTAGCTTATGTTTGATGAATCTGGCAGGCAAGTATGCAAAGTTTGGAGGAAATAATCCATAATGTAAACATGAGTTTCACTGTTCTATTTCAAGACGATCACTTGAGAAACCTGTGAGTTTGTACTAAGATTGTTTGCACATAGGGGTCAGATAACGTATTGGTTACATGCTGCCCATGTACCTAGCGCAATGAATGAATCACACAAGGTAGACTTACAGACAAGCGGGAAAGTTGTGCAGCGGCTACAAAGCTGAGTGACTAAAGAAACATATTGGAATGGAATCCTTGCTACCTAGACTATCTAAAGTTATTATGACATGTATTTGGGAAACATCGTCAATCTATAGAATAAAGGAAATTATACAGTGCATCTTAGTCCATTCAATTTTTGGTTTAGACTTTAATATTCTAACTTATAATTTGAAGTATGAGTTCAAGGCAACCGAATTGAATATTAATGACGACTTCCAGAGAATTATTTTCTTTTACGATTATGCTTGCGTGTGTGTGTATTAATTTTTCGTGTTAGAGTGCCGTGGTACACTTATTAAGGTTACTTAATTTTCAAGAAGAACAGCATTATAACACATTATTACGCAGAATATTGCGCACAGTGCATCACGAATGTAATAAACAAATGTAGCACTACTGTAGTACAACCCTGATAAAGCGCAATAACACTTAGTTATAATCGCTAGCATTGAATAATCAGCTCGAGAAAATGAAAAATCAAACGCAAATTTTCTTCAACCAATTAAGAAAAAATATTAAATTTTTTTCTGTGTAACGTTTCGCTTTCTGCTTCTGCTGATACAATCATAAAAATAAAGGGAACTTTAAAATCACATTGAACGAATTGTACTAGAGTCTGATACATGGGAGCTGCTTTCTCTTGTTCCCACAGGCCGACGAATTTCTATGTTCTTTGCTGAGGTGCATAGTTGCCCATTGAATCACTTTCATAGAAGGATTGGCACTGTATGCAATTAGCAGTTGATAGACATGTGATATAGAGACAGTCACGTGAACTCACACTCTAGATCTTATTGTGCGAGCCGATTCTCCAACATATGTCGATGTGCAACCTGTACATTCAATGAGACATATACAAAACTTTAGCAATCACACTTCAGATTTGTAAGACTGTATACAGTACAGATAGCTATCATATATACATTAATGCCATTTTTTATATATCCTCGTCAATCCATTGAAAATTGAACTTACGTGAATTTCAAGAAATGTGAAAAAATGATGCTTTGAAGGAAAATGACATGAATGTAACACAAATTCCAAACGGTAATGCAAGAGCGATTGTCCAAAGAAAGTTATCAGACATGCCATGAAGCAAGTGAGTATATCGAGTGAGAAAGAGGTGAAAGAGAAAAGTTGTGGTCATCATTACCAAATAGCAATGAATTGAGAATTCAAGAGAAATAAAAAGAATATGGTACAAATGTAGCTTGCCACCTCATTGAATGTCTGTTTCCCTAATAAACCTCTATCTCATATTTTAGTACCCATGTCACAACAGGAGTGTATACATGATAGCTAGCTGTGTATACTGTACACAGTCTTACAAATCTGAAGTGTGATTGCTAAAGTTTTGTATATGTCTCATTGAATGTACAGGTTGCACATCGACATATGTTGGAGAATCGGCTCGCACAATAAGATCTAGAGTGTGAGTTCACGTGACTGTCTCTATATCACATGTCTATCAACTGCTAATTGCATACAGTGCCAATCCTTCTATGAAAGTGATTCAATGGGCAACTATGCACCTCAGCAAAGAACATAGAAATTCGTCGGCCTGTGGGAACAAGAGAAAGCAGCTCCCATGTATCAGACTCTAGTACAATTCGTTCAATGTGATTTTAAAGTTCCCTTTATTTTTATGATTGTATCAGCAGAAGCAGAAAGCGAAACGTTACACAGAAAAAAAATTTAATATTTTTTCTTAATTGGTTGAAGAAAATTTGTGTTTGATTTTTCATTTTCTCGAGTTGATCTTTCCAACCACTTGTGAAACAGTGGAGTCAACCTGATGGCACACCTATTAAAGGTTTTGAAAGTGAAATTAAAGAACGGTTTTCTATGTGATAACTAAAAGACCAAAAATAATTGGGCTATAATTCAATCAGATAGTAGTGTATAAATTGTTGGAACACCGAGGACTTGATAACTTACTTCATGGCTTAAAACACCGATTCGAGGATTTCACCAAACGTTGATTTCTCAGATGACGCAGCAGACTCGTTGAAAGAACCCGATTAGCCCGAACTGAAATTTAAAACATAATATGCTTGGGCCAGTTAGAAAGCTATGAAACAAGCGGAATCAAAAGATACAGCCGGTATCTAATATAAGAAAAATTCTGTTCCAATTTCGATGTAACTAACTGCTGCATCATTTAAGTGATTACAGCTTATCTTCATAACTTATAGCATAAATTTATGCGTAGGTCTTCGCTGAGAAAGGTTTACGATTTTCAAATTAATATCTTGAATAATTTAATCTAGTTAAAATATTCAAATTTACAATAATTTTTGTGCTATGATAACGCACATCGCACAGCACTTGAACGTATTGTTGAAATGGTGTCCAGTCATTTAGGCCCCAGTACATTTAGGCCCCAGAAATAATGGTCATTTAGGCCCCATGTTCTATGTTATTTTAACTACAAGATTACAGTCAAAACCAAGAAAATGTTGTGATACATAGGAGCCATACATTACAGAAATATGCTTGGTTTCATCGGAGATGCCGCAGAATTGTCTAGGGAGTGGTATGTTGATTGTTCGAGAAGTCAAAAACACCGGTTCATGATGTTATTTTAACCACGACGAGTTGCAGCGTGTATGAGGTATCAAAATACTGCAAATTTTCTGAAACCACCAATACTTTTACAAGAAATTGTAATAGTTGTATTTAATTAATTAAATAGCAATAATTCAAAATTGGACCTCATACACGCTGCAACTCGTCGTGGTTAAAATAACATCATGAACCGGTGTTTTTGACATTCTCGAACAATCAACATACCACTCCCTAGACAATTCTGCGGCATCTCCGATGAAACCAGGCATATTTCTGTAATGTATGGCTCCTATGTATCATAACATTTTCTTGGTTTTGACTGTAATCTTGTAGTTAAAATGACAGAACATGGGGCCTAAATGACTAGGATTCGTTGAAATGGCTACTTTACACATACGACAATTGAACGAGGAATAGATAAGACACTCTATATAAATCTTATATTACAGTAGTTCTAATTCCTACCTCGAAAAATCTAAATAATTGCATAATTCAATAAAACAGTGCGTGAATGAATTGCTGGAACAATGAGGACTTGATGATTTGACTGATGGACTATACAAATGATACTGAACAACTGAAGTTTCATTTGAACTTACTCCATTGGTGTGATGATTGAGACAAACCGGATAAGATGATTGATTCAGCAAACGACGGATTTTCATAAAAATACGAGACACTGAGACACGACCAAAGGATGTGATTAACAATGACTGTTGCACATGCCAAAAGCATCTGAAATTTACTGAACATGCAAATGTTGCAATATCATTGGACAAAGTCAGATTACGGAGTCAAAACTGCCGCTGCGCGTTTGCTTCTTTTGGATAGCTTCTATGGCACTCATATTTCCCCACTTCCAGTGCAATTGGATCCAATTGACTTCGATTGAATGGTGAGGTGTGCTATGGCACTCCCATTGCGTGTCATAGAATGCCATAGAGTGCCATTGAATTTGGTTAATCGGGAATGTATCTTGAAACTCAGTGTTATTCATATAATTATTCAACAATTCATTTATTACATTAATAGATTTATGACGACTTAGATTACTTTTATTACTTTGATTACTTTTATTACTTTTATTACTTTTAATTATAACTGGTGAATATAAATCTTCCAAATTTTCGTTTTTATCCATTTATTATTTTTTTAATAAAAAATTAGGAATTAATATTTATTGATTCCGGACTAGCATTCCTACACTCTAATGAGTGTAAAATACCTCTCTAAGACCTCCGGAATGTGTCGGAAATAAACCGGAATTTTGTTCCTATACTCAAAAGAAGTATTTTCCTAACCTCTCCTCTCTTCCGGAATGCTTAAGAATATTTTTTAAAAATGATATTTTATTCTTCATAAAAATAATATTTTAATAATATTTTAATAATATTTTAATAATATTTTAATAACATTTTAATAACATTTTAATAAGTTAATAATATTTTAATATTTTAATAATTAAAACCAAAATTAAAAATTATTCATGTCATTATTCATATTATTATTCATATTATTATTCATATTATTATATTGATTAATATTTGGATTACTATTCATATTATTATTCATACTATTGTATTGATTAATATTTGGATTAATATTTGGATTAATATTTGGGTTAATATTTGGATTAATATCTGGACAAAGTGTTACATGTCTTGGAAAATTCTTCTTTAATATAATTTTTTGACAACCTCTACATTTTACTTTTTCTTTTAAACAATCCTTACACTGATATTTACCATCATAAAACTCTGACCTAGATTTAATAATTTGACAATTTGTACATTGTCTTGTATAATTTATACATGAATTATAATGATTAGTAATTCCTTGACTTGTAAAATATTCATTACAATTACGGCATAGCTGGTCTTTCATTTTATCTTTTTTATATTTTTTTATCTCTTCTGGTTGTTCACATAATTTTAAATGACGTGCAAAATTTTTGGACGTTACATTTTTATTACATCCAGAACATATTTTTTTATTATTGCACTCTACAAATTGATTTTTATTATTATTTTTTTCAAAATAATTATTTTGTACTACATTATTATTCTGTGCTATATTATTATTATTTATATTATTATTTTTCTAGCAGTATAAAGATTTTGTTCTTGATCTGAAATAAATAAATGTTTCAATTTTTGTAGCGGTTGGATATTATTATTATTTTAAAATTGATTCATAGGAGTATTTCTCATGGATATTTTTGTCGTATGCATGCCACATGGTGTGTCTTTCATATGAGAATATAATAACGCTTGATTTAAAAACGCATTTTGCAAACTTGACAAATTTGAGACATTTGTGGTTTTTCCATTTTTTTATTTTTATTAGAAAAAAATTTATTTTTGTTAGAAAAAATTTTATTTTTGTTAGAAAAAATTTTATTTTTATTAGAAAAAATTATATTTTTTTCTCATTATATAGAAAAAGTTACTTTTTTACTGTTAAAAAATGATGTTGCCAAATGTTGGTGGAGGTGCATATCTCCCGAATAATCGTGAATCAGAAATAGAAATAGAAAATTATATCATGAAAACTGGAGACGTTTTATCTGGTCCATTGCATCTTTCTATTCTTCCGCAACCAAAGTGTTTAAATATATCAAGTGTGGAAACTCCCCATTACTCTAATGTATTTTTAGTGGCGACAAATCCGCCATCTTTTTTCGCCAAGATGAATATGAGAAATTGTTGTGTCCAAAGTTGTGAAAGCTATTTTGGGCAATATGGGAAGCGTTTTCATAGCTTTCCAAGTGATAATGATAGGTAATTTATCATTTTTTTCATTTTTTGTATTCATTTTATCCATGAACGTGGCATTTCTCAAAAATGCAACATAAAAGACGAGTTGATGGCAGTTCTACGTCAAAATCATATGTTTTCATGTGAAGAAAGAAATTGTTTAACTACATAATGGAAACATCCATATTACAAATATTTCCTGGAATGATAGAGGTGGATTTACTTGTCATTATTCTGGCAATATTCTACCGATTTTGTGCTTGATCTTGACTCACGTGCCAAATCACCACTAACATCTGTCTGACAGAAGCACGTGGTTATCTGGCATGACACAGCAGCGACCTGTTGATGTCATTTTAAGAATACGTGTCAATAGCACACAGCAGACAATTTTGATCCTCATCACAAAAGACGGGAGTAGGAGGGGTTCACGAACAAAGCGGTCAACTTGTCGGCTTAACCGGGAACTTATGGAGCGATTATTACCCAATTGTTTAGACGAAAGACACTCAGAAAATGACACCGACAACCTTTCACCTTTTAGCGCTAAATTATATGAAGGAAAAAATCAACGTCCGGTTAATTAACTACAAAATAGAATAGATTGAAAAATTTAGCAAGACATAATTCATTCATTCAGAAATTCATTACATTTTGAATCTAATTGCAATAACTTTCCAAAACATTCTATGCCAGTGATAGTTGTCAAATTTCCTTCTGGATTATGCATACAAGGTCATTACTAACGAAAGCAAGGATTGTTCGGTCCGTTTCGTGAGCATTTTTCAACCGAAGATCTTGACTCACATGCCAAATCACCACTAACATCTGTCTGACAGAAGCACGTGGTTATCTTGTATGACACAGCAGCGACATGTTGATGTCATTTTAAGAATACGTGTCAATAGCACACAGCAGTCAATTTTGATCCTCATCACAAAAGACAGGAGCAGGAGGGGTTCCAGGAGCAGGAGGGGTTCCCGAACAAAGCGGTCAAAAAGGTTGAAAAAGGTCGGTTCGGATGGAAAAGGCTCACGAAACGTACCGAACACTCCGTGTTTTCATTTATCTGGGTCGGCGCTTAGCAGTAACCATACTTCATATATTAATTAACCAGGTATGGCCGAACGCTTACAGTCTACGTCATTGTTGAGTGTTGAGCCTATTCACATACTTTGTTATGTCTGAGTTTTCACCCCTCAATTATCACCTTCAATTCAGCTTTGTATTATTTATTGTGCTAGTAATTACTCGTGGCATTACAACATAACTGTAAGCATGTATATCCAGGTAATGAGTAGGCCTAATCATGTGGGGGTGCAAGTGATATTCAGACATTGTTTGTTTCCGAAGCAGTTTAAATAGTGAAGCCACTACCTGACGGTGTAATATCCTTTTAGTTTGACCATTTAGCAACAGAATCATTATTCCGACGCAACTCAGTGTGTAAATAACGTCACAATTGATAATTAACTGGCAATGGAATAAATGGATATCTTTGCAATGGAATAAACATGACCAATAACTCAAACTGTTTACAATGCTATCAAATATTTTCATCCCCTTTTATCAAAAGGACATGAGGGATCTTGTCTGTTGAAAAGCAACATTTTTTATTTCAGAGCAATGCAATGGGCAATGCGCATCAACAGAACCGATTTGATGTATGTAGATAATCTGCATAAATTTTCCAAATTTACTGTTTGCTCAGATCATTTTCCTGACCACATGTATAACTGTCCTACTAGGAAGTTGTCTGACAGCAGACTGATGGTAACTGCAGTTCCCATTATAGAGCCAGAATTCAGTGACTCACAAGAAACCATTCCAATGACGACTGAAGTGGATGTGGGTATTCAAGCGGACAATTATGTCATTGAAAGGGAATGTCAAACTGATAGGAAAGATGATGTTGCTGTATTGAAAAGGCAGATAAGACGCCAAAGTCAACTAATTAGTAAACTGAAGCGACGCTTTATTAAGAAAAGTGGAACTCCTTTGAGAGTGAAAAGTAAAAGTAGGAAACACGCAGGTAATGTATTCATCTAAAAATTTCAATGTATGAATGTTTTTCTTACAATCATATTTATCTTCGTGATTTCAGTCGATAGGAATACATGTGGTGTCCCTGATAATTTGAAGGGCAATTTGAGAATTTTTCTTGAAACTCAAATGTGCAATGTTGAAAGGGATCCTACGGCACGGCGCTATTCGACTGAATTTTATATTATATGCTTGATGGACTGATATACTGTATTGGTTCCGCAATTGGCTCATTCTTGAAATCAGTCGGAGAATGCGCTGAATGCGAAAAGTGCATTTGTGTTGCTTCTCCAGCAAGTTCATTTACTAGCTTACGAAAATTTGACGAAGAATCACATTTGATGTATCCTAATAGTAGTGTTTTAGCGTTTATGATAAATTTAGAAAATTATCTTTCTCGTAAATTGCGATTTTTTATATTGAGAAGAAATATAGTGAAAAGAATAGTTGATCTGACATTTGAAGAACTTAAAACCGTTAACAAATTAAAGACATGCACTGATCACCATCATTTATTCGAAGAGTCAATGCGAAAAATTTGGATTAAAAGATCCATTAGATTATATTGTCAACAATTTGAAACTACTGATGCTCGTAAAATAAGAGATACACGGAAAAGAAAAATTCTGCACAAATCGACACAACATAATAAAATGAGACGCCTTTGAAAATGAATGTTTCTGTTTTCAGAATGTTTATCATATACCTCGTATTTTATTTAATAGGTGTTTCATGTTTCAATCATCTCACAATCGATTTGTCGCACCATTCTCTATGAGTTCTTAGGTTTTATCATTTAGCACATTTAATGTTAGAATGTTTATATTACAACACATAATTGTATTATAAATATGTTCATCTGTCTAATGTCTTGTTTTATGCTATTTATATTCATACCATGCTCTTGTCATGCTATATCATAAAATAATCTGTATTGGACTGAAATTGCTGATTAATTTACTATGTTATCATTACGTTTTCTTGAAATTATACCGTCCAGGTCTGTTCATCACAAATGTTTCTTTAATGTGCAGCAAAACTGGGCGACAATGAGCCGGTTGGCACCCGGTGATACCCCCACCAATGAGTGGATAATACTGAATGATATTCAGGGGGACCCAGTACCATGCTTTTAATTTTCCCAATTTCATACGTTCCTGTATACGCTATTTATCATTTCAGATAAAGACAATCATCAATCGCAGTCATGAAGCACGATCGAATGCGCCTTGCATCTCAAAAAAGGTAATTCAAAGTTATTTGGCAGACAAAAACAATTAATCCTAATGTATGACACTTTGTCATAATAAAGAAGGGATATAAAAATTGACATATTAAATTCATAATGATATGTATAAAAAGATCGGGTGTCATTTTCTTAATGACTCTAAAATCGTTAATTTCTATGTCAGATGAACAAACTTACAGATGCACAGCTGCTAAAGCTATGTCAGCATTCCGTAGTTACATAGTTCTATCATAGCTTTTCATTCAATGTCGTCAAATATTTCAATATCCTTCTGTTATCAATTCAGATATCAAATAAAACTGCTTATAAGCGCTGGCGAAAAAGTAATATCATAGCTGTCGCCACAAATCAACCATTGATTCCATACTTCCCTTATATACTTACTTTGTCCGCAACAAAATACAGAGTTAACAAATAAACGATATGTTGATACACAAATCAATGACTTAAAAGAAAAATATATAAACGATGTTTTGGTTTCACTGATGAATGAATTAAAGTTGCTGAAACTTAATGACAAATCATTAAACGAAAAATTATTAAAACTTGATGAAAAGGATAGAGAGCTAGAAGCAGATATAACAAAACTTTTTAAAAAAATTTCTGAACAATCAAAAATTTTAATATTACTTTCTATAAATTTAAAATCTGCTGTAATTAAAAATAAACATCAGATAAAAATGTTAAAAGAACAATTAGAAGATGAAATAGAAAAACTACCTGAAAGAATTAAAAAAAATTTAAAGCAGTTACAAACTACATTCCAAAAAAATGTTGATGAATTAAGTTGTAAAATTGCTCAACAAATTAAGAAAATAAATCATTTAATAATTGAAGTAAAAGCACTTAATGAAAAAGTTGATAAAATGAAAACTCCTAAAATCAATTTAGAAAATGAATTAAAGAAAAATTTGCAAGAAAAATCTAAAGAAAATAAAGAACAGTTAGATTCTGTTCAAAAACAATTGGATATTCTAAAAGTTCAATTGAATGCTTTAAAAACAGACTTAAAGAAAAGTGAGAAAAAATTAGAAGTGACTGAAAAGGAAATTAAAGTACATCACACGCTGCTTGACGCAATAGATAACGTACAACGGAAAATTAATAAAGTTATCACGAAGTTGTTGGACATTCACACACGTAAATCTTAACGTAAATATTTTTTCCTACTAAAAAATAAGAATCATAAAAATATAAAAAAGTTAATATAAATTTAATAAATATAAAAACTAAATATATGTATAAAAAGTTAATTTAAAGTTAATAAAAATGCCTATAATTTATGAACACAATCTTAAACATTTTTCATCAAATAAAAGAATGACACCAGTACCATCTATTAAACCTATCTATCATCATGATAGCATAAAAATGGTTAAAACGGAAGGATATAATATAAATAATAAGGTTATATTAAATAATAATAAAGATTTAATTGTGATACCAAACAAAAAAATAGAGGTTTTTTTAAGTATATGTAAATATAATTTTAAAAAATATAAAACTATAAATATAATTTCAAAAAATGTAAAAGTATAAATATAATTTTAAAAAATATAGAAGTATAAATATAATTTTAAAAAATATAAAAGTATAAATATAATTTTAAAAAATATAAAAGTATAAATATAATTTTAAAAAATATAAAAGTATAAATATAATTTTAAAAAATATAAATGGATAAAATTAGAGCTGATAATTTTTAAAAAATAAAACAATTAGAAGAGTTAATAAAACAAAAAAATATTATGAAAGAAAATCATAGAATAAAAAGATTAATTGATACAGGCTTGATTCCTGATAAAGTATCTTATAATAGACCAAAAACCCAATCTTTAAAAGTTAAATCAAATAAATAAATATTTTTTATAATTTATATTTTTTCCCAGAAGTCAAATTTATTACTAAAAAATGCCTATAATTTATAAACACAGTCTTAAACATTTTGCTTCAAATCACAAAATTGCTCATGAACCATCTATGAAATCTGTTTACCATTATGACAGTGTAGAAACAATTCAAGAAGAAGGGGCTGGCATCTTTTCTGGTATTGGAGGTATCGTTAACTTAATTAAATAATAATAAAGATTTGATTACATCTGCTGCTAAAGGAGCAGCTGCTATAGGTAGTACAGCTAGTGCCATATCAAATGCTGTTAAGTCTCAAAACGAATTAAAACAACTAGAAGCTATTCGTAAACTTAAGAATGATTCAGAAGAACTAAAAAAATTAAAAAAACTTTCAGAGGAAACAAAAAACAAAATTGCTAACATAGCTGTAGGGTCTGATAGTAAACAGGACAAGAAATCAGGCGTAGCCATAGAACCTACGGTTCGTTCAATTGAAGAAATAAGAGGTAATGGTGTGAACAGCAACCTTCGGTCTAACCAGCAAACCTGTAGCGGAGATGGTTTAGTAAAAATTTTTTTAATTAAATTTTTTAGTAAAATTTTTTTAGTAAAATTTTTTTAGGATAGTAAAATTTTTTCTGTGTGTGAGAAAAACAAAAAGTCAAATTACTTTTTATAAAAATGTCTTCGTTTATCGAAAATAAATTTAGATTAGACGATCCTCCGTTCGTCAGTTACAATCAAAAAAAAGAATGACTATATAAGAATTGCTATGAATCCCGGATCTTCCAGTAGAGTAAATACTGGAGGAGATTTAATCTTTGAAGTTGATAATCAACAAAGTTATATATATCTACCTGATTCATTTTTACACTGTGAATATTCTTTATATAGTGATGCCAATTTTACAACACCATTACCAGAAACCGATAATATTGTATTAGAGAATAATTTTTTCCAAGATTATTTACACAAATGCGTTTAGATGTTGGAACTCAAAATATAGAAACAATAAGTGATTCTCCGGGTGTAATTGATACAATGCTTAGATTTGTAACAATTGGTGAAAATAATAAAAAGCATGAAATCGAAGGTTGGTTTCCTGATACTAATGATGGTATAATCATAGATGATTTAACTCACGCTGGAACAGATGCAGCAGGAATTGCGAAAGATGTAGAAATATTGCAAAACATTTAAATAAAACAAACAATAGTGCATATAAAGAAAGACGTAATTTTAATAATAAAAGTAAACAAACTATTGATTGGTTATTGTTTCCATTATTCGGGTATTTAGATTACAATAAAATATCATATCAATTAAAATTTAAATTAATAATTCATCGTACAGCAAATAATGAATTAATCTTTTATAGTAAGACTGGAAAAAAGCATATTTAAAAATTGATAGACTGGAATGGTGGATTAAGCATATTACTCCTAGTTTAGAGGTTGAAACAGATATTGCAAAAAGATTAAATACTAACAAACCAATTCCAGTAAATTTCTAAAGCGTACTGCTAGTTCAGTGACTTTTTCCGAACAAAGATTTAACTGGCATTTTACTAAAACTGCGAATACTCCAAGATATTTATTACCAACTTTTCAAAGAAATAATTCTCCAAGTTTTGATAAGAACAACAATCTTTTTCATATTAATACAATTCGAAGTTTACAAGTTTCATTAAATCAAACCCGATATCCAATTGATCCATTAAGATTCGATGATACCAATAATCAATTTATGGAAGGATATGATGCTTATAGAAATATTTGTATAGAATTTGGAGTTGAACCACAATTAACTCCTGGAGATTGGATACATTTATATCCTGTTTTCTGTTTCGATTTAAGTGCACAATCTGAAGATATTATCAAGACTGGTTGTGATGTAACAATTAATATTGAAAAGAAAGATTCCACAACTTCATTGATGGCTTATGGTTTATTGCTAGAAGATGTAAAGTATTCTATTGGAATTCTTAATGGAAAGATGGCTAGGATTAGT
This sequence comes from Prostheceraeus crozeri, assembly GCA_907163375.1. Classification (NCBI taxonomy): domain Eukaryota; kingdom Metazoa; phylum Platyhelminthes; order Polycladida; family Euryleptidae; genus Prostheceraeus; species Prostheceraeus crozeri. The sequence goes on from CAJQUW010011065.1 coordinate 62,447, forward strand.
TAGTAACCTGAGGACCTTTGGCCCGATCGGCTGAAGCCTCTGAACAAAGTTCTATAGGTTAATTAAATTTTTTGGTAACTTACATTTTTTTATGACTATAATAGATTAAAAATTCTTAACTTAAAATTGATTCATAACTAGAATAGATTAAAATTTTTCATAACTTAAATTTTTTTCATTAAAAATGTCGCAAGCGAAAAGTAATAATAATAATAATAATAAAACTGTTGAATTAAAATTACGTAACATTGTTGACAATAATACACCTAAAACTATTACGATTAGCAAAAATAAGTATTACATAAGTAAACCAATGATAGAGAATATTCAATTACAAGAAGAAAAGAATGTTAGAATTCTCTCATTAATTCCACTAATAATAGGAGGTATAGCAGCTGCAGGAAGTGTTGCAGGTGGGACAGCTGGTATTGTCCAAGCAGTAAATAAATATAAATCAGAGAAGGCAGCATTAGAGGAACAAAAACGACATAATAGAGAGTTAGAGAAAGTTGCTAGAGGAGAAGGAATAGTAGATAATTTCATTAGTAAATTGAATTCTGTTGATGAAGGAAAACCAGTTTTTAAAAATACTCTTCACAATGTTGATGATTAAATTGAAATTAAAGAAACTAAAGATGGTTCTGGAATATATCTAAGTCCTAGTATGATTAGGTAATAACAGTAGTATATAGTGTGACATCCGGCGCGACGCTTCGCTTCGCTTTGCTTCGCTTCGCTTGCGCCGGATGTCACACTTTTGTGGGTTTTTTCAAAAAATCAAAATTTCAAAAATTTAGGTAGACTTCAAATTTCACGTGGCCGAAGGCCGAAGGGGGGAAAATTTAGGTAGTGACAAATTTTCAAGAAAATAAAATTTTAAAAATTTAGCCGGTCTCAAAATATCACGCAATCTCAAATTTGAGAATTATAATTTTTACCTTGAAAATCATGACCGTTCCAGGACACCGAAAAAATCAGAAAAGTTAAGAATCTCAAATTTGTGATTATGACATTTTTCATTGCTTAAATCATGACCGTTCCAGGACACCGAAAATCATAAAAATTGAGAATTTCAAATTCATGAATTTTATCCATCTTTCAGGTTTTTAAAATATATCATGTGACTAAAAATATTTCTTTAAGAATGTAACACAATCTCTCACAATGCCTGTTATTGTTACTGCTTTGCACTCAGATGATCACTCAATTGTAGAGAACATCTGCTTCTCGCATTTATGAATAAAAGGCATTTCAGTGTAAAGAGCTGTGACCTCCAACTCAAACATTTGAAAGGAAACAATGTATGAAAGAACAAACAGCTGCTACACCCACTTAGTCATTTGTAAGACGTGGAATATAATTGCAGCATGTAGGAAGTAAGACTTCATTTACAATTCCATTAATCATAACTAGTGACTGTTTTCTTTCTTCATTGCAAGATGCCAAAACGTACTGCCGCGGAAGCTTTTTCGTTTTACATGCCGATTTTACTAAACTTAATTAAAGAAGAGCACAAGGAAACTGCGAATAAATACTTTGAAGAGTGGAAGTTAGAAATTCAATCGAGAAAGAAGAACAAATTGGACTCTCAAAAACAAGTGGAGGATATTACAGTAAAAATAGAACAGTATCTGACCACTACTACAATTCCTCAGTTCAATGTTACAAAAGAACATTTCATTACCATCGAAGATAGTGCTACTATGATTTCAAAACTGATTGCAAGTGATAAAGTGCACCATGGGTCGTTGCTGAGAAGTGCTGCTTATCAAGGTTATGGATTTAAAAGAATTCTGGAATTGAGTGACAATAAAAAAACCGATTTGTGGCAAACTTGGAACTATTTAGAATTTCCTATAACATAAGTTATTGTTATTTCTTGATGAACTTATCAGATCTAATTCTACCACACGTATTATTTTTAAATTTATCAATGCCCATTAGTTTTGTTAGAAAACATTTTAAAGAAATCAAAATTTATATAGAAAAATTGAATCAACCGACAACTATAGAAGAAATGAGGTTTGGTTCCCAAGATGAATGAACGTTAACTGTGTTGTTTCACTTTTTAAGATATGTGCAATGTACATACATATTTGATGTATACATATTTATGAAGACTTCTTTATAAGTAGTAACACATTTTGGATTATTTTTAAATGTAATTCTATTTTCTTTTGTTCTCTAGTCTCATGGTAGAAGACTGACATTCTATAGATCTATATTTCAGTATGTAACATAATCTTTGGTATTTAAGAATGATTCATGGAACTTAATAGTATTGCATTTTGGAATATTTTGAAATGTAATTCTATTTTCTTTTGTTCTCCAGTCTCATGGTAGAAGACTGACATTGTACAATTGTATGATAAGATTGATTGTTGTATTATTATATTTGATGCAAAATACACTGCCGTTGTTTTTATTTTTCTGTACAAGAAGTAGACATTGTTACAGTTATTAGAATTTATTTCATTTAAAATGAATGATGAAAATCCGACAGTTATACTGAGTAATATAGGTGATATATTACCTCAGGTTAATGACATGACTGAGTTCTTAGAAATATACGGCAAACAAACAACTGCGTATTTCTATTTAAATCGAAATTCAGAAGATTGTATTCAAAATATTTATTCAAAATATTTCTTTAAAAAATGGAACAAACAAAAATGGAAGAAACCGCAAGAATATATCCTTCGTTGTCATATGAACGTAGTTCTACTTTAATGGACATTGAAAAGATTAACATTGAAAAAATGAATAAAGAAAAACACAAAGATAGAGTACGTTATATGAAAGATAAGGAATCTCAATTATTATTAAGATTAGAGCATTATAAAAAATTAAGAAAGAGATGGACTAAAGTTAAGAATGTAACACAAGGAATTGGCATATTCTTAACAATAAGTTTAGGCGCTCTCACTATTGTTATATCTTCTGGTGTTTTAGTAATTCCAGTAGTTGCTACAGCTTTAACAGGTACGGGTGTTTTTGCAACTTCACTTGTTACAATGTTAGATAAATCTTTAATAACTAAGAAACGAAAATCATTAAAAACTAAGCATTTACATATTAAAGAAGTCTATGATAAACTACATTACTACTTTCAAAGAGTATGTGATGATAATGTTATTACGTTAGATGAGATTGAAAAATTTGATCAAATAGCTAATGAAGTAAATCAAATATCATTTCAATTACAGTCAGAAAAAGTTGATGATAAGAATAAACAGGATGGCAAAATTTCTAATAAAGAAAATGACAAAATTTTTTTAGAAGAGCTAAAAACTTTAAGCGAAAATTTAAGCAAAACTTTATTAAACAAAACTTAAAGCGAAAAAATGTCAAACAACAAAGCAATAAAAAAATAATTTGTTCAGTAAAATGTTTTTGCTGTATTCCAATGTTACCACAAAATTCAAATATTATATTTTAAAAATGGATAAAATTAGAGCTGATAATTTTAAAAGAATAAAACAATTAGAAGAGTTAATAAAACAAAGAAATATTATGAAAGAAAATCATCTTCAACATAGAATAATAAAGGCTGGTATTCAATCTGATATGTTTGAAAAAATGCAGCAAACCGAGCAAATAAAAACTGATTTTGAAAAAACTATGAAACCATTTAAAACTCTTGAAAAAGAACTTACAAATAATGATAAACAAATTGATATAACAGATCCAGAGCACAAAACTATATTAGATGACTATGGATTACTAGAATCAAACATTAATAAGAAATTACCAAAATCTATGCAATTTGAACATTCTATCTCATTTATAGATGGAAAAACAATACCTAGATTTTATCTCGGACAAAAAGAAATATTTCCACAACCTTTTCGAGGTTTGATTTTTTCACCAGATAAATCTCCTTTTAATTTAGATAGAAATTTTGTTGATCTTTTAAGAGGAGCAGATTTAAATAATTATGCTGTAGAAGATCTCATAAAATATAAAGCTATGTTAGATAGAGTTGGTGCAGTAAAATCTCTTAGACGTTATAAACAATTAGAAAATTTATTATCAACGGGAGTTAAAGTAGGAAAAGGTTTATCTGAAAAACAGAAAACAGAAACAACTGTATTCTTACCAGATGATCCGCAAGAATTACTAAATAGATTAAATATTTTAATATCGGCAATAAAAGAAGGACATAATTCTAGTTTCAATGAAATTCATGCTATATTGAAAAGACTGCTAGAAAAGAAGATTCTAAATGAAGAGGATTATAAAAGTATAACCGGACATCTCTGATGTCTTTAAGGGCTTCGCCCGTAGCTGAAATATGTTGTTTCTAATTTTTATCTATGATTTTTATCTATGATTTTTATCTATGATTTTTATCTACGATTTTTATCTATAATATTTATTCAAAATTTTAACTAAAAAATGTGTTCAGCAGATTTAGACAAAATTAATAATCATTTAGAAAATCTAACAGAGATTTTGGGTTCATCAAAATTTAGTACGACGTTAAAAATTATAACAACTACTTCATCACACACTTGTAATTTAGGACCCATTCTTCATTTAGAACAAAATAAAAATTATCAAATTGCATTGACTAGTTTCTCTACATTTAACACTATTCAAAATGTTATAAAAGATGTGAATGATCAATTTAGATATTCTACTGATAAAGGCAAAACCTGGAAAATACTAACTTTTCTTCCTGGTTCTTACGAAGTTGAATCAATATCAAATGAAATTAAGAGACATTTAGGTATACCATTTAAAGATAAGAAACAATTACATTTTGCAGTTGAACCGGCAGTTAATAAATTTTCTCTTACTTTAGACGAAAATCATCAAGTCGATTTTAATCATGATAGATCATTGTCAAAGCTATTAGGATTTAATAAACAAACCTATAGTCAAGGTTATCATTTAGGTGAGAAGATTCCAAAAATAACTGAAATAAATTCAATTGTTGTACATTGTGACATTATTGAAGGAGGATATATAAATGGTAAATTGTAAAATTTAATATTCAGTTTTCCAGCTTTTACTGTACCCATTGGTTATAGATTAAATGTAATTCCACAAACATTAATAAATTTCCCTATTACAAGAAAAACTATTAACAACATTAACATTAGAATCACTGATGAAAAAGGACAAGAAATAAATTTTGGAGGTGAAGAGATTATGATAGATCTCTTGGTTCGGGAGGTATAAACTCCTACACGAAGCTAGAGAAGTTTAATTTTCTTCTTCTTCTTTAGAAACAAAAAATAAAAAAAATAAAAATAAAATTTTTTTATTAAAAAATGAGTGAACTACCTCCATTTAATAAAAAAAAACTTAAATTTAATCATCATCCAAATTTATCTAATAAAGTTTTGTCAGTTATTTGTGGAAGATCAGGATGTGGAAAAACGTATCTATTATTTAAAATTTTAACGACTCCAAATTTTTTGGATTATAACAATCTTATAATTTATACAACAACAGCAGAACAACCCGTCTATCAATTTTTAAAATATGGATTTGAAAATAATCTTGAAAAAACAGCAATTGCTTCATTACCTAAAGAATATGAAAAATCTGAAGATGAAGAAGGAATAAGTTCGTGGTGTGAAGAAGCGGCAAAAAATAATCATTTAGTAGAATCTAATAAAAATAAGTATATAAAAATACAATTAATAGATGATAGTGGTAATATGCAAGATCCTAGTAAACTAGATAAAACAATGAAACATTGTGTAATTTTTGATGATTGTGTTAATGATAGAAATCAGTCAGTTCAGAGAAATTATTTCACAAGAGGCAGACATAATAACTGTAGTGTATTTTATTTAACACAAAGTATGTATTCATTAGACGGAAGTGTTATTAGAAAGAATGCAAATATATTTATACTATTTGAAATAAATGCAAGAAACTTAAGTGATTTGTTAAGAGATTTATGTGTAAGAAATAAAGATGAATTTAAACAATCGTGTAACAATGCTTGGTCAAAAGATTATGGATTTATCACAATTAATATTGATAAAAAATTCATGATAGAGTTATCGAACAATTGTTCTCTGACTGAAAGTCGATAGAAAATATTTTCGCGGAGTGACCGAATAATTTTTTCTTATAAACTTTTTGTTAATAAAAATTAAAAAAAATATGTTGGATGCTTATAAGATAGAGCATGTACCAGTTTTAAAAGATTATCGTCATCCTACAAATCCTGTAAATTCGAAGAAAGAAGTTAGATTTTATTATCATCATAAATACGTAGCGCTCGTTACAGATTATAAAACAAAACATGGTATTAAACCGTGTGTTAAAACAAAAGACTTTCCACTTTGTTTAAGAAGTTTCCGAGTATTTTTGGCGTATAATAATTTATGGTGGTTGGTTAAGAAAGGACATTTAACAACACATGAATTAGAAACATTACATCAATTACATATTCCTGTGTATATGTAAAAACGGAACCGAGGTTCTATGTAAAAATTCATTTTTTCTTTTAAAAAATATGAATCGTGAAATGTCTCTCGGACAAACGTCTAGGATTGATGAATTAATCAAGAAACAAACTGCTGAGTTTGATGCGCAAATTAAACATAGTAAACGTAGTAAACGTATTAAAAAACAGAAACGTACTAGGCGTAGTATTAGACGTAATACTAAAAAACAGAAACGTGGAACAAAAGAAATATTAGAAACTCCTATTAGTGATATCTTTTTTGATGATAGAATTAAGGATGAACTTGGTGATGATTTATGTAATTTATTTAATCCAAATGAAATTAAATATGAAAATGTATCTTTTATTAATGTAGTAAATTATATGCGGAAACTTTTAGCAAATGGTAAAATTATTAATTTACTTGGAAAAGTTGTTAAAGATCAGGAAAATATAATTCAAAATTTTTACGTAACCTTCTATAATAAAAAATCATTTGAAACATGGTTTTCGAATCTGGATGAGAAATCCGATGCTAACGAATGGATTTTTACAGGTAATATTAAATATGAAGATTTTGGAATGAAGTTAGTACAAAGATCGCATAGAGGGGCAGGGATTAATATGAAATATAGAATCAAAGAATATTTCGGTGAATATTGTTATATTCCTTCTGAAGATTTTTGTTTTATTAAATGTTATAATGTTTTACGAGGTTTTAATGAAGAACAAGGAGAAATGATGAAAGAAATGTTTAATAATTTTTTATATAAAGAGAAAGCCACATCTAGAACAGGAGTAATGTCAAACTGCAAATTTTCTCAATTCAATAAATATTTTGGAGAATGTGTTCAATATTATAGTCCTGCCAATCGTCTTTTAAATCCTAGAGGAATTAAAACGTTTCATAATTATGTTTATTACAATTATTTTCACGCAGGTTCAACAATTGGTCACTATTGTTTAATTGATAAATTTCATAAATTAAAAGCTATTAGAGAAATTGAAAATAATTTCAAACCCATATATAAAACAGTTACTGATGAAAATCTAACAACGCGTCCATATAAAATCATAACAAAGAAAAAAATTGACTATAGTTCAACATATATTTGGGATCTCGAAACTTTTCCTGATCCTAACTGTTCAACAGCTCATCCTATTCCTTATGCTGTAGGAGCTATTAATTTTAATAAATTTATATGCTGCTTACCGAAACAAAGATTGAAAGAATTAGAAACACGTTTGTTAAGTGATATGATTAAAATTAAACGATCAAAAGATGAAGATGAAATTAAAAAACTTAAAAAACAGATTAATGAGTATAATAATTTAACTGAATTAGAATTTAATAAACTTCAAAATTGTGTGAAAATATTTACGAGAACTGAGGATGATGAATGTCCGATCAGGGGAAACCCAGAGGACGTATGTCCGATCCATCAATTTTTTAAAACTCTTGGAAAATTTAATTATTCGAGAGTAACTTTAATAGCTCACAATTCATCAGGTTTTGATTCCTATTTACCGATAAAAGCTAATTTTAAATTATCTAAACCGCCTCTTAAAACTTCAAGAGGAATATTGACTGCTTCATTACAAAATCCTTATACAACTGAATGTGTTAGTAGATACATTCAAAAATCTTTTAGATTTAAAAACAATATGAAAAAAGATTCACCTTCAGGTAAATTAGCACTTCAAACTATTATAATGAAATGTAGTTATCAACATGTAAAAACATCTTTCTAAATGGTGTGAGAATTTTAAAATTCCTACGACTGTGTGTAAATTAAATTATGAAATTGGAGACATAACACATGAAAATTATAAAGAAAAAGAAATTGAATGGAGACCATATTTAGTTAACGATATTCTTTCTTTAGCTTTTTGTATCTACAAATATAATAATGTTATGCGAGATTTAGTTGGTGAAGATATAACTACTAATTTGACATCCTCTGCTTTAACATTTAACGGTTGGATGAAAAGCGTACAAAATGACAATACAAATATTCATTCTCATATAGATTTATGGGCTAGAAATTATATTAGAAAATCTGTTAAAGGTGGAAGAGTTTCAGCAAATATAAGAAAATACATATCGCCATTTTGTAGCATCTTGTTACCAATATTAAAACAGTATTTACCTGGTCGCTGCGCTAGGGGGACTTTGTCCCTTGGAAGTAATTTAATAGATTTAATGAAACAGTATCGAGATTTAGGAGATAAAACTGAAATTTGTAAGAAAATTTCAAATCAACTACTTGAACAAAAACATGAATTTCTAATGGCTTTTGATGCAACATCTTTATATCCATCAGCTATGTATGATGAAAATTCAGAATACCTTAAAGCTGAATCAGCTAGAAAATTTCGTCAAGAAGAAGAGCGGGAAATAGTATATAAATTTAATACTCAAACATTTAGACCTAAAACTGGAATATTCTCTGTTGTGTTTCAATATCCGAATGATATGTTTTTCCAACCAGTTCCTATAAAATATAAAGTTAAAAATCAAAATAATAATTCTCATGTGAAAGTAATCAGGTTTAGAAATGGTATATGTTATGATGTATTAACTTCTGTAGGCATACAAGAAATTGTTAGATGTGGGGGAAAAATCTTACATATTACTGATGGTATAATTTATGAAAAAAATTATCAAGTTTCACCATTTCGAAATTATATTGAAAAACTTTTTAATTTGAGAAAAATATATAAAACAGAAGGAAATACTGTAGGTGATGAGTTAATTAAATTATTGATGAATTCGCTATATGGCAAAACTGTGCAAAAAGATATAACCACTAAATATCATTTATGGAATGAGAATACATTGAGAAAAAATTTCACTCAAGAAGTAAAAGATTATGAAAAATTAAATGATGAACAATATTTAGCGAAAGTAGAAATGGAAGATGATGAATTTCTCAAAACTAATATTGTAAAAGATGGGAAGACGTCATTCATGCCATCAAACTTAGGTTCTTTTATTCTTTCTCACTCTAGAAGAATCATGAATAACTTTATTTTAGAAATTAATGGTTTCAACGAAAAATACATTCATTATACAGATACTGATTCAATATACATTTCTAATGAGCTCTTCAATAAATTAGATGCTGCTGGATATGTTGGTGGGGAATTGTGTCAAGGAAAAAATGATTATGGAAATGGTGGAATTATTTTTGCAATGTTTATTGCTCCTAAAATAAAATATTGTATTACTGTAGATGAACAAGGGAGACTTAGTGAAAAGAAAACATTCAAAGGATATTCACAAGATAAAGTAAAAGTAGAAGATTTTCTAAAATTATATTCGGGGAAAACATTATCGACTACAGTTAATAAACCATGGAAAAGATCTTTAGAAACTGGAATTAGTATTCCTGATAAAAATAATAATACTGAAGAAAAAAAATTTTCTGGTCAAATAAATATTCTTAAACGTCAAGCACCTGATGAAAATGAAATTATGTTACCTTATAACGGAGAAGATATTCAAGCTGAAATATTTCAAACAATCGTCTGTGAGAGTAATTTAAGTGATGATGATGACACGTGGGAATAATAATTTTTTTATTACATCTAAAAATTTTATAACATCTAAAAACTTATTAAATCTAAAAATTTTATTACATATGAAAATATATTTATCGTATATTTTGGTATTTTCTATTAAGTTTTAGCATATAATGTTCTATAATATTAAGTTTTATCATATTAAGTTTTATCATATAACGTTTTATCAAAAGATAATTTAAATTTATTTTCACTAACTATTGATTCTTCATCATCATAAATTGATTATTGATCATCATCATAAATTGATTCTTCATCATCATCATAAATTACACTTTTTGGTAAAGAATGCCATTCCCTGATAGGATACCATTCTCTTATTGGAATATCTAACTCTAAATTACATTTTTTATCTGATAATAATATAATAGAGAAAAATATTGGTCTTTGATCTCTTTTGGAAAATTTAATAACACCACCATAATCTGAATCAGTTTTAGTTTTTATTAAAGATGATAAAATTTTAAATTGATTAGATGTAAATCCTAATTTAAATTTTGTAGACCCGACACATAGTTGTCTAACAGTATCTTCAACTATTCCATCATTATTATTTTCAATTGTAAGAAAATGAAATTTAGATAAATTTTGATTATATGTAGTATTAATATCATGTACATCAGTATGAGATATAAATTTTTCTTCACTTAAATTTTTATAATTACTAATATTTTTATAATCTTTTTTACCATTTACACCATTTTCAGATGTTTCAGAATCATCATCTATATTATTATCATTATTATTAGTTTCTTTAAGATCGGGCAAAGCCCTAGAACCTTCGGTTCGTTTATTATGATTATGATTATGGACATTGTTAATAGTATAAGGTGTTGTCCACATTTAAATTTTTTCTTGTTGAGCTAAGCCATTTATGTAAGATTTTAACAAATTAATATTTAAGTTTGAATATAATCCTATATAAGTATCATCATCATATCTTTGCGGCATTTCTAATGTTTCTTGTTTATAAATTGTATCTCTATAATAAACTTGACATAATAATTCTTCGTTATGCTTTTTACTCTCGATATGAATATTATATTGATTTTGTTCATCAACAAATAATCTAATTTTTTCTTTCGAAAAAGATTTTAATTTTTTAACTAATTCTTTAATATTGATATAATTGATAATTTTAGTTTCTATCCAATCAGTATTACTTATTGGTAATACTGCTCTAATAAAACCATAAACATTATCATGACCTATTATAACCATATTTTCTTTATTTAATTCCACATAAGCTACATCATTATATTTACTTACTATATCCATAAATTTAATAAATGGATCACCTGGAAATAAACAATAATTAGTTTCTATAGAAGGTAAACCTTTAGTCTGTTCTCTAAATATTTCGGCTTGTAATTGAAATAAAATATTAACATCTATACATGGATTATTATTATTATTATTATCAAAACATTTATTTTCAAATCCCGTTGATCTCGTCGAATAAGAAGAACAGGATGAAACGGGCGAATATAATTTTTTTAAATTTGGTTTTTCCATTTTTTTATTTTTATTAGAAAAAATTTTATTTTTTTTTATTAGAAAAGGTTTTATTTTTATTAGAAGAAATTTTATTTTTTTATTGTTAAAAAATGATGTTACCAAATGTTGGTGGAGGTGCATATATCCCGAATAATCGTGAATTAGAAATAGAAATAGAAAATTATATCATGAAAACTGGAGACGTTTTATCTGGTCCATTGCATCTTTCTATTCTTCCGCAACAAAATACAGAGTTAACAAATAAACAATATGTTGATACACAAATCAATGACTTAAAAGAAAAATATATAAACGATGTTTTGGTTCCACTGATGAACGAATTAAAGTTGCTTAAACTTAATGACAAATCATTAAACGAAAAATTATTAAAACTTGATAAAAAGGATAGAGAGCTAGAAGCAGATATAGCAAAACTTTTTAAAAAGATTTCAGAACAATCAAAAATTTTAATATTACTTTCTTTAAATTTAAAATCTGCTGTAATTAAAAATAAACATCAGATAAAAATGTTAAAAGAACAATTAGAAGACGAAATAGAAAAACTACCTGAAAGAATTAAAAAAAATTTAAAGCAGTTACAAACTGCATTCCAAAAAAGTGTTGATGAATTGAGTTCTAAAATTACTCAACAAATGAAAAAGATGAATAGAATAATAAATGAAGTAAACTCACTTAATCAAAAAGTTGATAAAATGAAAACTCTTAAAATCAATTTAGAAAATGAATTAAAGAAAAATTTACAAGAAAACTCTAAAGAAAATAAAGAACAGTTAGATTCTGTTAAAAGACAATTAGATGTTCTTAAAATTAAGTTAAATGCTCTTAAAACGGCATTGAAGATTAATCAGCAGAAAATGCAAGTTAATAGAAAAGAAATTAAAGTACATCACACGCTGCTTGAAGCAATAGATAAAGTGCAACAATCAATTAATAAAGTTATCTCGAAGTTGTTGTCCATTCACAAACGTAAATCTTGATCGACGAAGTCTTGGGTTTCTAACCTATCGGAGCAAAGCTCCTCGAGGCTTTAGCCGATCGGACCAAAGGTCCTCAGGTTACTAACCAATAGAACTTTGTTCAGAGGCTTTAGCCGATCGGACCAAGGGTCCTCAGGTTACTAACCAATCGTAAATATTTTTCCCAAAAGTCAAATTTAATCCTAAAAAATGCCTATAATTTATAAACACAATCTTAAACATTTTGCTTCAAATCAAAGAATTGCTCATGAACCACGTATGAATCCTGTTTATCATTATGATAATAGAGAAAAAGTCGGAACACAAAAGTTCCTAGGCACCGCAGGTGCCGTTCACACGGAAGGAGCTGGCATCTTCTCTGGTATTGGAAGTATCGTTAACTTAATTAAAAATAATAAAGATTTGATTACATCTGCTGCAAAAGGAGCAGCTGCTATAGGTAGTACAGCTAGTGCAATATCAAATGCTGTCCAGTCTCAAAACGAATTAAAACAACTAGAAGCTATTCGTAAACTTAGGAATGATTCGGAAGAGCTAAAAAATTTAAAAAAACTTTCAGAGGAAACAAAAAATAAAATTGCTAACATAGCTGTTGGGGAAACCTTGAGGAGCGGAGCTCCGTGTGATAGTAAACATAAGAAGAAATCAGGCGTAGCCATAAAACGTTCAATTGAAGAAATAAGAGGTAATGGTCTAGCAAAATTCTAAAATTATATTTTATTAAAATTTTTTTAGTAAAATTTTTTTAGGATAGTAAAATTTTTTCTGTGTGTGAGAAAAACAAAAAGTCAAATTACTTTTTATAAAAATGTCTTCGTTTATCGAAAATAAATTTAGATTAGACGATCCTCCGTTCGTCAGTTACAATCAAAAAAAGAATGACTATATAAGAATTGCTATGAATCCCGGATCTTCCAGTAGAGTAAATACTGGAGGAGATTTAATCTTTGAAGTTGATAATCAACAAAGTTATATATATCTACCTGATTCATTTTTACACTGTGAATATTCTTTATATAGTGATGCCAATTTTACAACACCATTACCAGAAACCGATAATATTGTATTAGAGAATAATTCTTTCCAAGATTATTTACACAAATGCGTTTAGATGTTGGAACTCAAAATATAGAAACAATAAGTGATTCTCCGGGTGTAATTGATACAATGCTTAGATTTGTAACAATTGGTGAAAATAATAAAAAGCATGAAATCGAAGGTTGGTTTCCTGATACTAATGATGGTATAATTGTTGATGATTTAACTCACGCTGGAACAGATGCAGCAGGAATTGCGAAAGATGTAGAAATATTGCAAAACATTTAAATAAAACAAACAATAGTGCATATAAAGAAAGACGTGAATTTAACAAGAAAAGTAAACAGACAGTAAATTGGTCATTCTCTCCATTATTCGGATATTGAGATTATGATAAAATATCATATCAATTAAAATTTAAATTAATAATTCATCGTACAGCAAATAATGAATTAATCTTTTATAGTAAGACTGGAAAAAAGCATATTTAAAAATTGATAGACTTGAATGGTGGATTAAGCATATTACTCCTAGTTTAGAGATTGAAACAGCTATTGCAAAAAGATTAAATACTAACAAACCAATTCGAGTAAATTTTCTAAAGCGTACTGCCAGTTCAGTGACTTTTCCCGAACAAAGATTTAACTGGCATTTTACTAGAACTGCGAATACTCCAAGATATTTATTGCTAACTTTTCAAAGAAATAATTCTCCAAGTTTTGATAAGAACAACAATCTTTTTCATATTAATACAATTCGAAGTTTACAAGTTTCATTAAATCAAACCCGATATCCAATTGATCCATTAAGATTCGATAATACCAATAATCAATTTATGGAAGGATATGATGCTTATAGAAATCTTTGTATAGAATTTGGAGTTGAACCACAATTAACTCCTGGAGATTAGAGACATTTATATTCTGTTTTCTGTTTCGATTTAAGTGCACAATCTGAAGATATTATCAAGACTGATTGTGATGTAACAATTAATATTGAAAAGAAAGATTCCACAACTTCATTGATGGCTTATGGTTTATTGCTAGAAGATGTAAAATATTCTATTGAAATTCTTAATGGAAAGATGGCTAGGATCGGCTGAAGCCTCGAGGAGCTTCGCTCCGATAAGTTAATTAAAATTTTTCATAACTTAAAATTTTTTTTAGTAATTAGTAATAAAATTTTTTTTGTAACTAGAATAGATTAAAAATTCCTAATTTAAAATTTATTCATAACTAGAATAGATTAAAATTTTTGATAACTTCAAATTTTTTTATTAAAAATGTCGCAAGCGAAAAGTAATAATAATAAAACTGTTGAATTAAAATTACGTAATATTGTTGACAAAAATACCCCTAAAACTATTACGATTAACAAAAATAAGTATTACATAAGTAAACCAATGATAGAGAATATTCAATTACAAGAAGAAAAGAATGGCGGGATTCCCCCATTAATTCCTCTAATAATAGATGGCATAGCAGCTGCAGGAAGTGTTGCAGGTGGGACAGCTGGTATTGTCCAAGCAGTAAATAAATATAAATCAGAGAAGGCAGCATTAGAGGAACAAAAACGACATAATAGAGAGTTAGAGAAAGTTGCTAGAGGAGAAGGAATAGTAGATAATTTCATTAGTAAATTGAATTTGGTTGATGAAGGAAAACCAGTTCTTAAAAATACTCTTCACAATGTTGATGATTAAATTGAAATTAAAGAAACTAAAGATGGTTCTGGAATATATCTAAGTCCTAGTATGATTCGGTAATAACCTCAGGACCTTTGGTCCGATCGGTTAAAGCCTCTGAACAAGGTTCGATTAGGTAAAACATTTATTTTATCTTTAAAATTTTTTTTATCTTTAAAAATGAATTCTACAAATTCCACGAATTCTGAAAATTTAATTAAATTAAAAATTGCTAATTTAGATTTATTAAATTATCTATTAAACAAAAATAAAAACTCAAATTGTAAAATTTATGAAGGTAACGACGACAAACAAAGTTTGGCTACTACCTACGGTGGTGACATACAAAAAACATTAGAAAACTTTCCTGGATTTATTTGGAGTAAATATTCGAAAGAAAAATATCTTCCTGGTCATTCATATACCGGTCCAGGAACTCGATTAGATATAAGACTAGATGAGAATGATAATCCAAAACCAGGTGAAGAACCAATAAATAGAGTAGATGCCGCAGCTTACAGGCATGATTTAGCTTATCGAAATCATGATCTAAGTTCTCGACATGTAGCTGATAAGAAGATGATTCAAGAATTAGATAGTATTCAAAATCCTACATTTAGAGAAAAAATTGAAAGAATGTTTGTTAAGAAATCTTTACAAGCTAAAATATTATTCTGCCAGGGTTTAAATGAAACGACAGCAAAGCTGTCTGAGAGCAACGCTCGAACCTATGCCTCTGAAATTCATAGGGAATACAGAAGGCCTAAATATTTATTGAAAGTAAAAGTATTTAATAAAGATGATATTTGGAGTGCTGATCTTATTCATATGCCGAATGAAAGGGACTACAAATACGCATTGACCGTTATAGATTTATATACACGATACGCTTGGGTAAAGCCTTTAAAAAATAAAAGTGGTCTATCAGTTAAATATGCGTTTGAAGAAATCTTTAAAGAAAGTAATAGAAAGCTAAGGAAATTGTTTGTTGATAAAGGGTCGGAATTTTATAACCGAAACGTTCAGCCACTATTTGAAACTGTTTACTCAACTGAAAACGCTGGAAAAGCTGTAGTGATAGAAAGATTCAATCGGACGTTAAAAAAAAATTATTCAAGAAATTTACTGAGCAAAGAAATCAGAAATGGTTGAAGATATTACCAGGAGTTGTAGAAGAGTACAATAATAAAGTTCATTCTGGTATTGAAGAAACTCCAAAGAATGCTTCTGACGACCCTGATTTAATCCGAAAGAAAATATTCGAGAATAATTATTCGAACGAAAATAATAATTTGAATGAGAGTAATCCGAATTTACAGAAACGTAAGCCGAAATTTAAAATTCGAGATAGAGTTAGAATATTTAAATATAAGAATAAATTTGAAAAAGGCTTCGTTGGCTATTGGACTAAAGAAATATTTGAAGTTTGTAAAATAAATCAAACTTATCCGATTACTTACGAAATCAAAGATTTAGATGATGAAAATATCAGAGGCCGATTTTATCAAAATGAATTACAACGAACTGATATTTAGTTATCATTATTTTCATTCAATTCTAACACAATATCAAGAAATGGAACTCCTTTTTGTAATTTAAATAAAACATAAAGACATAATTGACCACAGTAAGTAGTTCCCGGTTTTTGAATTTGAAATGTATTATAAGTTCCATTGCCAAGTAATTTTTTGGCTTCATTTGTAGGTGGAAGTCCATAGGAGTCGAACCAATAGTTCTCAGCCTCCGGGCGGTCGAAATAGTAATTATCTCGATTTTTATTAAAGATACCTGCAGACCAATGTACTCCTTTTTCATCTGTTGTGTGAAGATTTGTTATGAAATTTATAGTTATTGTTGGCTTATTTTTGATCAATTGTAATTCGTCTCTCATTAGAACATGAAAATTCTTTATTCCTAATTAATTTGCAATTTTCTTTAGATCAAAATTTGTAGTTCTTTGCGTTCCATATAATTTTAAAAACTCATTTATGTTGTTCATTTTATAATAAAAAAATTTCTTAAGGCACCCCTAGAAGTCAGAAGGGACCCCTACAAGTTAGAAGGGAGGGGGTAGTAGAACTACGTTCATATGATATTGAAGGATATATTCTTGCGGCTTCTTTCACTTTTGTTTCTTCCACTTTTAAAGAAATATTTTTAGTCACATGATATATTTTAAAAACCTGAAAGATGGATAAAATTCATGAATTTGAAATTCTCAACTTTTATGATTTTCGGTGTCCTGGAACGGTCATGATTTAAGCAATGAAAAATGTCATAATCACAAATTTGAGATTCTTAACTTTTCTGATTTTTTCGGTGTCCTGGAACGGTCATGATTTTCAAGGTAAAAATTGTAATTCACAAATTTGAGATTCTTAACTTTTCTGATTTTTTCGGTGTCCTGGAACGGTCATGATTTTCAAGGTAAAAATTGTAATTCACAAATTTGAGATTACGTGATATTTTGAGACCGTTTAAATTTTTAAAATTTTATTTTCTTGAAAATTTGTCACTACCTAAATTTTCCCCCCTTCGGCCTTCGGCCACGTGAAATTTGAAGTCTACCTAAATTTTTGAAATTTTGATTTTTTGAAAAAACCCGCAAAAGTGTGACATCCGGCGCAAGCGAAGCAAAGCGAAGCGAAGCGTCGCGCCGGATGTCACATTATATACTACTAATAACCTCAGGACCTTTGGTCCGATTCGGTAAAACATTTATTTTATTTTATCTTTAAATTTTTTTTATCTTTAAAAATTCCAAAAATTTAATTAAATTAAAAGATTCTCATTTAGATTTATTGAATTATCTCTTAAAAGTACATAAAACCTCAAATTGTCAGCATTCTGGAGGTGACATACAAAAAACATCAGAAAATTTTCCTGGATTTATTTGGAGTAAATATTCAAAAGAAAAACATCTTCCTGGGCATTCATATACCGGTCCAGGAACTCGATTAGATGTAAGACTAGATGAGAATAATAATCCAAAACCAGGTGGAGAACCAATAAACAGAGTAGATGAAGCAGCTTACAGACACGATTTAGCTTATCGAAATCATGACCTAAGTTCTCGACATGTAGCTGATAAGAAAATGATAGAAGAATTAGATAGTATTCAAAAACCTACATTTAGAGAAAGAATTGAAAGAATGTTTGTTAAGAAAGCTTTACAAGCTAAAATATTATTCTGCCAGGGTTTAAATGAAACGACAGCAAAGCTGTCTGATAGCAACGCTCGAACCTATGCCTCTGAAATTCATAGGGAATACAGAAGGCCTAAATATTTATTGAAAGTAAAAGTATTTAATAAAGATGATATTTGGAGTGCTGATCTTATTCATATGCCGAATGAAAGGGACTACAAATACGCGTTGACCGTCGTAGATTTATATACACGATACGCTTGGGTGAAGCCTTTAAAAAACAAAAGTGGTCTGTAAGTTAAATATGCGTTTGAAGAAATCTTTAAAGAAAATAACGGAAAGCCAAAGAAATTGTTTGTTGACAAAGGGTCTGAATTTTACAATAGAAATGTTAAGCCACTTTTTAAAACTGTTTATTCAACTGAAAATGCAAGAAAGGCTGTAGTAATAGAGCGATTCAATAGTTCATTGAAAAATAAAATTTTTAAGAAATTTACAGAACAAGGAAATCAGAAATGGTTGAAGATACTACCAGGAATTATTGAAGATTATAGCAATAAGAATCATTCAGGTATTGAAGAAACTCCAAAGAATGCTTCGGACGATCCTGATTTAATACGAAAGAAAATATTCGAAAATAATTATTCGAATGAGAGTAATCCGAATTTGCAGAAACGTAAGCAGAAATTTAAACTTGGAGATAGAGTGCGAATATTCAAGTATAAAAATAAATTTGAAAAGGCTTTGTTGGCTATTGGACTAAAGAGATATTTGAAGTTTGTAAAATAAATCAAACTTATCCGATTACTTACGAAATCAAAGATTTAGATGATTAGGATATCAGAGGCCGATTTTATCAAAATGAATTACAACGAAGTGAGCTTTAGCTAGCTTCGCTTGATTTTCAATTTTTGGAACTAACGTTTTTCGGGAATTAAATTCCCTTATTCAATTCTAACATAATATCTAGAAATGGTATTCCTTCTTGTAATTTGTACAAAAAATAAAGACATAATTGTCCACAATAAGTAGTCCCTGGTTTTTGAATTAGAAACGTATTGTATGTTCCATTGCCAAGTATTTCTCTTACTTCATTTGTGGGAGGCAATCCATAAGAATCAAAATAATAATTTGAACCGTTTATATTTCTTTGACCCGCAGACCAATGCACTCCTTTTTCATCTGATGTGTGAAGATTTGATATGAAATTTATAGAAGGCTTATTTTCTAGGAATTGTAATTCGTCTCTCATCAATATGTGAAAATTTTTTATTCCCAATTATTTTGCGATCTTATTTAAATCGAAATTTGTCGTGGTTCGCGTTCCATATAATTTTAAGAACTCGGTAATGCTAGTTATTTTATAATAAAAAGAAATTCTTATAGGGACCCCTAGAAGTCAGAAGGGGGGCCATTGCGTTAAAAACCTGTCTGATAATGATGACTTTCCTTACTACTTATTCGATTTTGAAATGATTATATTATAATTATTCTTATCTACATTGTTTTACATATTTCCATTTTCTTCATGAACTTCATTTGTTAATATGTTCATCGTTAAAGTGATTGTTTAAAATTGCTATAACAACTAACCCGCATATCGGCGTTTATGCGTTCTAAGTTTAGAAGAAGAATTTTATTGTCATTTGCTTTTATTGTCAATGCACTCTTATGTGCTTAATCTATTCATGACTTCACAATGGGAAGTACTTTGCTACGCGTATGTGTTTGGCAAACGTTAAATAATTTTTGCAAATGGATTTCTAAAACTGAATTTGAAAACAGATTTTGAAAACAGATATTGAAAACTGATTCTGAAAACAACTTACGTAGGGGTAAATTGAAATGTCAAAAGTTTACCGACGCGTTAATTGAAATGTCAAAAGTTTACCGATGCGTAAATTGAAATGACAAGAGATTCCACGATAATTTTAGGGGAAAGCTGTTAGATGTTTTCCGTTGCTAGAACAATAAATATCTCTCTCTCTTCAATCTCTCTCTCTTTATTCATCAGCCAGTGTACGGGTTCATTGAATAACTTTGAGTTTATGAGTTACAATGATCTTCTAGTTCACACAATTAATACTTTAAATAATGGTGAGAGTACAATAACAAAGAATGTCTAAGTAATAATTGCGTCTTCTTAATTTTTATAATGTTGTGTCCCGGAACGGTCATGATTTTCAAGGTAAAAATTGTAATTCTCAAATTTTGAGATTAAGAAAAAATGGAAAAATTGGGTATTTTTAAAAACGCCTAAATTTATGAATTTAGGTCTTCATAACCTGAAAAAATGACCAAAATTCATGAATTTATGTCGTTTTTAAAAACACCATTTTTTCTAAATTTTGTCCTGTCCTGGAACGGTCATGATTTTGGGGGTAAAACTTATTTTTCTAAAATTTAAGATTTTGAAAAATTTGAAAAATTCAAATTTAGAAAGTGCAAAATTTGAGAATTTTATATTCATCTAAAAATGACCAAAATTCTTTAATTTATGTCATTTTTTCAAGTTTTAAGACCTAAATTGATAAATTTAGTCGTTTTTAAAAGGTGCAAAAAAATTGAGAAAAATGGCTTGTCCTGGAACGGTCTTATATACATTACTCTCAGAAACTATTGCTGATTTTCCGGAGTGGTTCCATCAAAATTCAACATTGATAGATGCGCTCTTTCATAATTTAGAACAGTTTAGAACAAAAGCGCTCATCTACCTTAAAATAAAATATGTTAAAGTTGATTATCATACTCGTGAAATAGTACAGAGGTTGGTGTTTTACATACCCTCCTCTTCTGCTACAGAGGTGGTCGATAAAGAAGCTTGGTTAAATTTTCACATCCAAGGACCAAAATCAAATATTGATAAATTTAACGAGCGCGATAGTGGTCTAATTTTTGATGGCATAGAATCTGCCAAGTTTAAAATTACTCTATTAGAAAATTACTGTGGTCGAGGCTCCTTCAATCTTCCAAAAACGTTAAGAGCTAAGAATGCAGTCATTTCTGTTGATTGTGAATCACAGTGTTTTAAGTATGCGGTATTGCCTATTCTCCACTATCATGATGTACAGAACAACCGTTTTCGTAAAATCAAATATCATCAATGGGAGAATGAATTGAAGTTTGATGACTGCAATAGCAAAGACATGAAACTTAAAGATATAGACAAATTTGAAAAATTAAATGAAATTAAAATAGTTGTTCACATCTGGCAAAAAAGACTTAAAGGTGTACGCTACAGCAAACGTTCATCAACTTATGATCGGGTAGTCAATCTCCTGCTAGTATATCAAAATGATAGTGAAAATTGGCATTACTGTGGTATTCCTAAAATGACCCGACTATATTCCCACTTAACATTTAGAAGAGGAGAGTATTTCATATGTGATCGTTGCATGCGCCCCTTCTGGTCAAAAGATAAATTTGAAACACATTATGAATGGTGTAACCGAGGTAAACTGCAAATAGAATGCATGCCCAAAGATAAAGAGTTTTCATATAGAGAGAAAGGTGATGAATTAAGTCCTCTTCGTGTCATCTATGCTGACATCGAATGCTATATTAATGATAACACCCATAAAGCGGCAGCCATATCATGTTATGAGGTATGGCATGATTACTTCAAAAATAAAATTAATAAAATGCACGTCTGGCAAGGTGAGGATTGTATACATAAATTCTTACAATTCCTGGAAAGTGCTAGTAAAATTCAGCAAAAATATGATAGTGAACTCCAACGCAGATCATTGAATATGTCAGCAGATGATCAGGCAAAATTTGAAAGTTGTAAAGTCTGCCTAAAATGTAATAAAACGTTTGATGAAGATAGAATCAAGAAAGTGCGCGGCCATGATCACATCACTGGTAAATTAAGAAACGCGCTATGTACAAGATGCAAATTTCCACTCAGACTGAAACGGCGTACTCTATCCGTTATTTTTCATAACTTCAAAGGTTATGACAGTCATATGATAATAAAAGGGGGTTAGGAAAAATGAAAGAGTGGAAGTTAAGTGTAATAGCTCAAACGAGAGAAAAGTTCATGGCCATGACAGCAAAAGTAGCAGTTGACAAAACTAAAGAAAATAAGACAGTCTATTTTGATATAAAATTTTTAGCTTCCTATCAATTCATGGCTTCATCACTAGCATCTCTCGTTCAAAATCTTAAGTCTCTTCCATTAACTCAAAATTTGAAGAAACAATATCCTAACTTGACGGATGAAGTCATCACACGCAAAGGAGTCTTTCCATATGCATACTTTGACAACATTTCTAAACTTAGTGAGACTTCTCTTCCATCAATAGACAAATTTAAAAATGATTTGACTGGTGTAGAATGCAAGGCAGAAGATTACAATCATGCTCAAGTTGCATGGACAAAATTTGACTGTCAAACGTTTAGCGATGATATGATCGCCTATCTAAAATTAGATGTATTTTTGCTGGCTGATGTATTTCAGGAGTTTCGACGAGTGGCATTAGAAGAAGATAAATTAGATCCTGTTCACTTTGTCAGTCTTCCAGCCATGTCATTCCAGTCTGCTTTTAAAATGACTGGAGAGACCATCCATCTTTTACAAGATCCAGAGATGTATAACTTTTTTGAACGAGGAATTCGCGGTGGTCTCACATTTGTAAATAGGCATCAAATAAAATCAATAATAGTAGATGATGATCAGATTCATCTTAAGTACTATGACCAGAATAATTTATATGGTAGTTCACTGTCCAAACCTCTACCTCACTCTGAGTTTAGCTGGTTGGGTGATAATGAAATTCAGCATTTCTCCAACCCTTCAAACTTACTAGCTATTCCAGATGATGGTGATTGGTGATATTATTTTGAGATAGATCTTATTTATCCAAATAGTATTAAAAATAAAACTGTGGATTTTCCACTTACACCCGAATCAGGCAAAGTGACTGAAGAAATGTTTTCGGACTTTATGAAACAATTTCATAAAGATTTAGAAGGGAGCGGACAGCCCAAGTATAAGCCTTGCCGTAAACTTTTGCTTACTCAATTTGATAAGGAAAATTATCTAGTCCACTTTTCCATCTTAAAATTTTATCTAGAAATGGGGATGATTTTAAAAACAGTTCACTGCATTATCACATTTAGACAGAAAGCCTTTCTGAAACCATATATTGATAGTAACAGCCAGAAACCTGCACTAGCCCAAAATAATTTTGAAAAGGATTTTTATAAATATAAGAATAATAGTCTTTTTGGTAAGACGATGGAGGACGTTAGAAAACGTATTAACTATAAACTTGTGAATCATAATGACAAATTTCAAAAGTTAGCGACATCACCTCTCTTTATTGATACAGATGTTATAGATGATAAGTTGGTGTTAAAATGATAAAATCAGAAGTAGAGTTGTGCAAGCCCATCTACATTGGACAAGCTCTGTTAGATTATTCCAAGCTTGAAATGTATCAACTCTTCTACAGAATATTAAAACCATGCCCTCTAATTAAAGACGTGCGTTTGCTGGGTGGTGATACCGACAGTTTCTTTTTAAGTATCGCTGCTCAGAAAGACTTACTCGTAAATTTCAATGAAGTAGGAAAATCTCTAGAAAATTATTTTGATACGTCAAATCATCCTACAGATCACCCACTATACTCGACTAAAAATAAAGCAAAATTAGGATGCTTTAAAGATGAAATGGCAGGAAAGGAAGTTAAGGAAACGATTCTTCTTCGTTCTAAAATGTATTCTATGAAACCAAAAGACTCCAGTGACAGTATTAAGCGCGCAAAAGGCATATCTAAATCGATTGTTGTAAATATGAAACATATGGTCTATAAGATGGCCTACATAAATAAGAACATAACGTTTGTCAACATGACCATCTTAAAATCAAAGACATACATGAGGTAAAAACTCATACATTTAGAAAGCGAGCACTTTCAGCGTTGGAGGATAGGAGGTGTTGGGTAGGACATAACATATCTCTTCCACATGGACATCCTGGCACAAACATATCACCACGCAAAAGAATTAAACTCACACTACCACATTCAGGAGATGTCTAAATAGATTCATTCTTAAATCAGTATTTTGATTATGTTTTTTGTTGATATTCATTGTTGATCTATGTATCGCTTTAGATTGAACTTTCTTGTGAATATATGTCTGCAGTCAGTTCATTCCCACTATATCTGTGAAGACTTTCCCGCTTTGTCAACACTTGTTCAAAACACTTTTTCATACATATCTTTTTATTTCAATAAAATTTTGCAATGACTTTACTTTGTTTTGCAAAACACTAAAGTCATGAGGGATTTAGTATCTTTCGCATGGATGCACTCATGTAAACCATTTGTAATTTTGAGAGAAATAGACGGGATAGTTTGTTTGATAACAGGATGGTAGAAAATAGGTCTAAACATCTTTTCAACGATTCCATAGGAAGCGTCTTTATCATGAATGAAATTACGTAGAATGCATTCATTTTTCTCACCAACAGAAATAGGTGAAATCAGATCACTTTGAATGTAGAGATGTTCATGTTTATCAAGTGTCATTTATATTCCTACACCAATCGTGTATGAAGTAGCAATCTTATCTTGTAGCAATGAAAAGCCAAAGAGTTTTTTCAAATTGTTACTCAATTGACATTGAATGTGATCACCCAGCTTCAGAACAGCACTTTGATTTTTAATTGAAAACGAAATGTGATGTGCCTTTGCATCATATCTACTTTTCAACACTTGCTTCAACTTATGTTGTATATATGGATTTATGACACGAAAAAAGTTTTCAACTGTATTGCATAGACGCGGCATTGTATTGATACTAACTTAAGCTTCTTGATAAGATTGGTAAATTTTCTTGATGCGATCACCATAGATGTCCACCCACCATTCATCATTAACTGAATCAGCTTTAGTGTGATATTCATGAGAAGCATAAACCAAACCGCTTCCAATAATAGGTGGTACATGTCTTACAAAATGACGCAAGGTTGGAGAGAAATGAACTGTAAGTTTGTCATTATATTTCTGAATAACCAACTTATCCTTCCGAGCCATGACTTTCTCTCCATACTTCTTACCCACAGTCTCATTCAATCGTTTTACTAACTCAATAGGTGTCAAAAGCTTGACACCACGCTTTTTCAAAATGATGCGTTCTTCACATTCTACAACATCTTCATCAAATATTTTAAATTTATAATGAAATTTGTTTATTCGGTTTGAATAGATTTTTGTAACATTTGCAATATCCATTGATGTCAGATGCAGACTGTGCCCAAAACCGAGATGTGGATGGAATTCATTATCCAACCTCAGTGTAAGACCTTTTGTAAAAGAGTGAAAACGATAGAAGTGTCTCCCGTGCCATTCATAGATAGTAAACTCATAAACTTTCTGACCCTTATTTTTCATAATAGAAGCATTGCCACTATTGAATGCCTTAATGATTTTATCTTCATCAGATGATCCATGATAATCTGATTCTAACTGATTCCATTCTTAATTCCACTTTCCATTTGATGTTAAATTGTATGGAAACTTGAATGCATTATTCATCGTTATTCCATCATGGGTTGCGAGGTGTCAATAACATTTCTTCCAATTCATTCACATTCTGAATATTACTATCATAACAAATGCTGGAAATACCTACTTCCCATTCACCTTCTAGAAGTAATGGACGATTTAATTCTAGTCGATAGTCTGATGGTTTATTATTGGGAAATTTATTCGTAGAAGCATTACTGGGTAAGTAAATTAGAAACGAATCCTTATTTTCACTTTCCATATCATTCACATTGGAAACATATATTTCCACACTTGCATTAATTCTTCATTCGAAAATGGAGTGTGATACTTGTCACAGCATCTTTATGAAAAGGAATCAATGCACCAGCATCGTCATAAATTGCAATATCAATTTGTGGTATATAGTTTGATTTCAAGTTTGTATAATGCACTTTCTGATAAGTATGCTCAGATAGAGTACCATTGCTTTTTGGTTGGTAGGGTATCATTGCTAGAAGTGGAGCTTCAACATCTCCCACACGTACATCTTCACCAATATTGGAATATATCTGAAAATAGTTAATACGACGCGATAACGAAATTCTCGCGCAAGCTTTTGTTACAGTACCACTTTTAAAAGTATTTCTATCAAATCGCAAGATGTCCATTAGGGTATTGTCCATAATCAGCTCAATATTTTTCCCACTTACACTAGAGACAGAACACCTTTTTCAGAAAAAGAAATATGCTGTTCATTAATCACTTCATTCAAATACTTTATAGCCAATTTCACTGAAGTGATAATGCGAGGTGTCAACACTCTTGTTTTATGTAAGATACCACCTAAAGGATCTATACACTTTCTGAATAAAGATACCGACCATTTTGTATCAAATTGATTTGAACTATTATGTCCCAGATAGCGCATATTAAATGTTCCATGAAGAGCTGCAGAACGATGTTGCAAGAACTGATGAAAAGCTTCTGAACAAACCAATACTAGATCATCATCATTTAGTTTATTGATTACGATATTATTAGACCCTTTGTTGTAAGTTAATGTTGCCACTTGTTCACCATCTACTCGAAGGAGATAATAATATTTCTTCAATAATGCTTCAGGAGTCATGTTCGTCTTTCTTGCCTTAATCACAATCTTTTTCACCAACGTCTTTTCATTTTTCGGAATAAGATCCACATAATAGGCTTTCTCTTTATAAATTAAATTTTTTGCAACCTCATGGATAGTAATTAGCTTTATAATTATAATAGCTTGTCAAGGCGCTAGCAAAGTAACCAAAATCATTTCTGAAACTCGGACTCAAAGCAACAATCTAATCTTTATCAACTGCATGATACATATGATCATATTCACTGTTGTGGGGAGTAAACTCGACAATGTATCTACATGCTTTATTCAGGAAATCAAATATGAATTTTTTACATGTTGAGAAATCTTTCTTCGGCCATTTCGGAATGTAAACTCGACATCCCTCTTCACACTGATAGGCATCTGTACGTCTCATATTAATAGTCATCACTTCATGATCAAAAGTATAGACATAGTTACTGTGAACAACTTGGGTGACGCCTACTTCCCACTTCCCATTCAGCTGCTGTGTATTATCAATGGGAGTAGAAAATATAGCAGCTCGATTGCCAACAAATCTATTTGTTGCCACATTGCTAAGCAAAACATGATAGAATGACATTTTCATTTCGGTAATCTATACATTACCAATTTGCATAACATCATGAAGACTTGGATTTTGGACTCTCTATATTAAAGTTGATCGCGATGGAAACGTTCATTTCAAGAATTCTTATGGAAATACATCGAAAGGAATTACATTAACATGGCGACAATTTTTCAATCTTAATGATATCATGAGGGATTTGGAATATTTCAAAACGTTGAAATTCATCTCCTTGGGTAATCAAGTTTGGCTTCAACATCACCGAAATGAAATTCAAATCTATCATTCTCTTCTGTCCATCTATTTCTCATTTCGCAAATACAATTGGGAAAAATATAGAAGATGTGTACATCGCTCCATTATGTCATTCATTCGACGCGAGTTCATCGCATTGCTACGCAAATCTTAATCAGACACCATCTTCAACACAATGTCACACTCCATCATGAAGACTTGGAAATTGGCTTTCCTACAATATGTTGAGATTGATCATGAACGAAACGTATGTTTCAAATATTATACTGGAAATGTAAGAAAAGTATTTGCTTTATCATATCGACATTTTCAGTCTCTAAATCATATTATGAAGGACTTAAAATACTTCTATATGATAAAACATTCACGCATAGGAAATCGCACATGGTTGCGACTCAACAAACAGCGAATTCAAATCTATCATTCACAACTTTCTACCTACTTCGCATTTCATCAAGGCAGTTGAGAAAAGTAAGTATAAAAGGAAGATACATCGCTCTATTTACTCATTTTTCATCATGAAACGTCATCGTTACACCATCGTCAACATTCTCCGACGCATCAGACTTTACACGAAAATCGATCTCGCAACATTACATCAACAAATTCCAAACGGCAAGTATTATCCGGGTCGACCGCAAATGTTTAGCGGAATTTTCAACTCTTCCCAAATGGAGCTGTTTAGATTCTCGGCGCCCTTTCTCATTCACCAGCGCGGTTAATGCGCTTAGAGCTGCAGAAACTACTACGACGGATATGGAAGAGGAAGAAGTGTGTGATGTCGAATCTGACTGTGGACAATATGGTGATCTCTACTCAATTGAGTGAAGATGTATCGTTTTTAAAGATTCATAGCAGCAGTTTCAATTTGTGTTATGAACCAGAACTTTTTCCCGCGGCTCTCATTAGTTACATGTTGCAATATTTCACAATAGTAAAGTCATCATTACTGGACTGAAATCTGAAATGCAAGCAGATACGATCCTAGACTATCTAATCGAGTATGTACATAATCAACGGATTGTAGAATAAAAACAGGTTTTATTCCAACATGATGATTTTTATTTCAAATCATTATAGAACATACAAATCATCTTTTCATTGGAAGATGGATTACATGAAAACTTTTAAATAACAGATTTAAATTGGTGTACATGTAAATGTTTTAAAATGAAGTACAATACGAAAGCACCACAAGTTGATGAAAGTGGATGTTGCAGTATGCGCTCATTTCGTTGATATTGACGAGTATGCTTTCTCAGCCACTGCTGTGTTGGTATATTCGGAGGTTAAGCAAGAGAGTCAAATAGTTCACCACGTCTGTCTTTTCTAATAAAGATAGCTTTCCAATGCTCACCTTCTAAATTCTGTGAATGAGTGTTCAATACGATAAAGATGGGATACTGTTTTGCAGTAGTCAGTAAAGTATCTAGCGAATAGACATTATCAAAAGCTTTGAACGTAGCTTCATCTGCATTACGCTGTACTTTAGTCTTTATATCGTCAGCATTCAACCAACTCGTTAGCGATTATAGTGAAGAATCACGTCACGATACTTAGTTATTTCAATAATTGAATCAAAGACTGCATAAATTAATACATTGATCGTCTCCGTTAGCGTTGTTTTGAACTCCAGATCCAAGCGAATATTATGAGGAACGTTAGCTTGACGATAAGGTGCACTAATATCACTGTCGGCAGTCAAATCAAATGCATAAATAGTATAGCCATTCTTAAACTCTTTCATTGTAAGCCCGTTGCTGTCGTCCGTGTTGTAAAAGCCAAAGACATTCATATAGTCAACATAGCTGCGCGAAAATTGATAAGAAGAGAAGTCTGGTTTATAGGGCGGTCCAGGATGACTGACACCATTTACGCGTAAAGCAATTTCGCTCAAACTGTTGTTTGAAGTTGAAAGAATTCTTCTTGACATTGCCATTGAATGCATCATTTTCAACCATTGCTACCATAAGGAGTTTTGGTGTTTCTGATGGAAATAAACCATTTTTCATAAAACTCTTTTGATCTTTAGGAATAGTAAATGTGAGAAGCTTTGTATGTTGAATGGGATAAATGGCATTGTTGCGGTTAAGACCCTCAGCATGTCCTCTAATTACACTTGGATTAGCCATCACTCGACGAATGTATACTGTAATATCTTCCACATGGATTTTAAATTTTACAACTGAAGCATATACATTCAACAAAAATTCAGGCTTATTCAATGTAAGTTTGAGTCGCATGCTGGTATTACAGAGTAAAAATGTTGATTGTCTGAAGAAGTCTAAATTAAGTGGACCATATGGCTGACATACTTTACTATCTTTAATCAAAGCAGATCGCTTTACAAAACCAGTGTTTGTCTCACTATCAAATAGTGCTGCTTGATCTCTATACCATCCCATTGCTTCCATATGACTGTTTTGAGCTGCTGGATGAAACTGTGATACGGCGTTCAAATATGCTTTATAGGGAAAATCGCTTTGACCACCTTCCACCTGTTGCTCTCCAATAGTTTGAGAAACATCGGGAATTAATGTAGCCAGCGGTAACTTGTTCAGGCCAACTTTATGTGCATCTTCAATTTTAGTTCCATCTTCTTGTTGAATTCTAAACCTCACATCAACCATCACATAACTCAAGTCAATGTAGTCATCGCTAGCGCCAGGAATAGCACATTCAATAGGACCAGTATTCTTAGCTGTACAAGGATGATAATCTACAATACTTGAACTAAGAATATCTGTCTGTATTGCTTGTTGATCAAACAAACAAAAGCCTGAAGTTTTGCACTCCATGATTAGAAGTTATGACAGCGTCGTCGTTTAGTACTTGATGACAGATTACAGCGCGCGACGTTTGCGCGAATGCCTTTTCTTAGTTTTGTTTGAAGCTCTCTTCTTACCACCTCCGCCCTGTTTTCTTTTTCTTCTAACATTCATTCGTTTAGGTGCTTTCTTTTGTTGAGTAGCATTAAAAGTTTGCTGTAATGTTCTTAAACCGCGTTCTTTCCCACGATTTAGTAAAGTACTCTTTACATTTTTACCACTGGTAATATCATTAACAACATCACCAGCAAAGCCAACAGCATTATTGAAAAAAGTTCGTTTTAAAGATCTTCCGACAGTAGATAAGAGAGGTGCTACAACAGATTTCAGCGCACCAAATATGCTACCTCCACGTTGACGGCGGGTGCCGCTGTAAATTGCACCCACGCCACTTACATAGGAGGGCCGTGAATAAAACGATGCAGTCGGATTCATAACTTGGACCTTGACATTACAAGTTATAGTTTTGCATAAATCACTGACGATCACGTAGATGAAAGATGTCTGCACGACGCATCCAAGAGTTCATACTTGAAGGATAACCGAGCCATTTAACAAGGCACCATTCTTCACATTGTCGTTTCTTACTTCGAATGATTTTCTCTACCAAATATGTTCCACTTTGAGTGACCAACTCAATCTCATCACGATAAAAGCAACCATCAATTTCTTCATTATCGTAATCTTTCAACTTGTAAGTTTTTGGGGAGTCTTTTTTATTGACACTTGAAACTGTGAAAATTTCTTCTGTCGAATTCGGGAGATAACCTTTGGCAAAAACACTCTTCACTTTTGATATGCGAACTTTATCACCTATTTTCAGATCACTTTTTGTATTATTACGCTTGCGTTGGAATGTTTCACGCACTCTATCTACGTTGTCAGCATTCACATCCGCTGGTCTGAGTCCAATAGAGCGATGTACAGAGTGATTGTAGGCATGTACCGTATCTTGTAGAATCTTTTTCCAATTTTGTGTTAAGTTGGCAGTAAAATGTCGCCACAAGCGATTTTTCAATGTGCGGTTAAAACGTTCAACTAATGCAGCCTCATAAGCACTCTTTACACCAAACAGCTCAATATCATATCTCTCAAATAATCTTCCCACATGCTGATTTTCGAACTCTTTTCCGTGATCACTCTGAATTCTCTTCGAATACGACCCTCTCGGAAAATTGACTGAAATGCCTTTGCTACTCGCTTACCTTCTTTAGTTTTTAAAGGTTCAGCCCACGCATAACGCGAGAAAATATCAATTACTGTCAAAATAAAATTATTTCCCGAGTTATGTTTTGAAATAGCGGCAACGTCACACAAATCTGCTTGCCACTGTTCATCAATGTCATGAGCAATATAATGACGGGTACGGTACTTCTTTTTCGCTTGTTTGTAGAGTGTACATGTAGCTTGACCCTTTAACCATTATTTAACTTGTGAGTGTGGAAGACCGCTCGCTTTTGACAATTTCCTTATAGATGCAAATCCTGCAGGATGTTTTACATCATAATATATTGACTTTAAAAGTTCATGTGATGACGACTGACTCATTCTCCTTCTTCTCATGTTCTTGCTTTCCTACCTTTTTGCATTTACAGCAACCACAGGATTTATGGGATTTACGTTTACATTGCTTAGTAGTCTCATCGTGAGAGCTGGAACAGCAAGTACAAGTTACAGTTACATTTACTTCCGGCGGCTCATTACATGGTAAGCAACACATCTGCTTCATATCAATAGTCTGAGAACATGTATTTCTTTGGAGGAGTTCTTCTACGTCGTTCTCTTCCCCTTGTTTGCCTGATTGGTGTGGGAGGGGATTTAGAAGGTGATCTCTTAAACCAATTTCTTGGCATTTTCATTTTACTCTTAACCGGTGAAGTACATGAAGTAGCATCAACTGCTGAAATAGAATCAAGTTCTTTCAATGTTTCATTATTCAAAGCAAATTTTGGAACATTGTGCTTTTTCAATAGTTGAAGAAAGTGAGACTAACCAGGTGGGACATGGCCTTAACGGCGCTTTCTGCGTGTTGCATACTGAATCAAGTCTTCATAACGTGAAGCGTTAATAATTTCATTTTCATCTGAAATGATTTCACCTCTATCATTCACAGTGAGATATGGTTGAATGCTGTTGAAAAGGGACATTAAATGTGCGCGAGATGCTAAAGGCGTAGCAGTCGAAACAGAGTCACGCATCTTATTCTTCAAACTTTTCAATTCCTCAACAGTTTCCGATTGTAATAATACAACACGATGTGGATCTTTGATATGGGCATTTTGCTGATAATTTAATTCATTCTTATAAATTTGATTTGCGAAAGGTTGTCTTACTTGTTGCATGGCAGTCAATTGCACATATTCATCCTGAGGAATGCGAGAATAAGAACTCATAGTTTGTAGATAATCATAGGCTCTTTCAAAATATCACTTCGAAATCTAAATTCTTCCGGACACTCCTGTGTAAAATGAATAAATAAGTAACGGTGTGGCTTTTCAGTTGCTGCTTCAAAATTTCAATTAAGGCTTTTGAACCTCTTGGCGAAACTTGTCGTGCTAAAATTTCAAATTGACTTCTATCTCGTGGATTCTTAAAAATAGCGTAATAGTGTGTATTCAGGTTTCGTGTGCGGGCTTCTTTCCCATCTTTTGTTTTGTGCTGCGCGAGTGAACATATCTGTAGCATCTTCAGAATTCTTGCTCTCTTTTAATAGATCATCCAATACAACGACATCATTGGACTGAATCTTATCTACTGGAATAATTCCTTCATTTCGAATAAAGTTACGACGTTGCAATTCCTGAAAGAGTGACGGTTGATAAATACCATAACACCAACTCACTCGATTGATAGGTTCCCTAAACAAGTATTTTCTTTTATCTAGCAAATTCAGAGTGAAAAATGTCTTACCTGCATGGGATGGACCTGATGCAGTCAAAACTTTATCACATTGAAGTCTGAAATGCATTTTAATACTTTGGGATTCAATATGTGCATAATTAACGCTTAGGATTAAAGATCTTACCCAATAGGTCACCTACTACAGGAGCTAACAGTGGAAGTAACACCGAAAGGAAACCGCCCTTTTGTGCTAGAGTTTTCCTCTTTCTTTGAAGGGTAACTTTAGGATTGGAGATGAATCGCAATTTCGTAGTATGTCGCTTAAGTAACTTTCGTTGTTGTGGTGATAATTTCTTTGTCCTCAAACTTCTCACATGAGAAACAATTTCTCGAATAAATTTATCATTAGCATGTCGTATAGCATTATGTCGCTGATTTCCTTTCATTCGTTGAAGAGCTCGAATGGCCTCAGAAAATTTTGAAGACTTTCGACTTTTGCGTTTCGCCATGTTTCTCTTAACCATTGTTACAACTTGATTTTTCCACATTTGCATAGGTACTAACTTTTATGGCAGAAGTGACACTCAAACTGAGCTGTATCACAGTGGCTACATTGACAAAGTTGAATACAGCAGCGTATGAAACAGCGCTGGCAGAAAGTATGCTTACATCTCTTAAAGATGCGTTTTTCACTTCCATCCTTTCGCTTACATACATCACACATACTTTCACTCTTACTGACAACTTCTAAAGCAAGTCTTTTTGACAACATAAACTTGCTAGCCTTTTCTAAATAATAGACGGATGTATAGAAGGAATATACTTCGAGAGTGAGTAGACACAACTCGAAGACCAATTGTGCTACGATCAAGAACCATTGCATCTTTAATTTTCTTTTATACAAAGTTGAATGTGAATATGTGAAATCGCTTCAATCACTAGACTGCTACCATGATGCTTAAATGCATCAAGACGTTGAGCAATTTTTCCCATATGTCTTTCAAAAAATTCTTTGGGATTATCTACAAATTCCATCGAATAAGAAGCAAAGTGGAAGAAACGATCTTCTACCTCTTCTTTCCCAAAATGGCTGAAATGAATTTTTGCAACTAATCTCGCCATTACAATTCTATTAGAAAACGTATCCATTAACTTCAAGAATACAGTGCTAGTATCACCAATAACTGATTTGATGTTGATCTCATCTTTATGAAAAGTTATCACATAATCTTGAATAGTTCCCTTTAAGCTTTGTCTATGAAAACGCAATGTTCCGCAATCATTTGAGAAAGACATTATCATCCTTCATCTATCCCACCCGTTGCATGAAAATAACAAATCTCTTCACAAAGCATTTGTCAAACGACTTTAACAAGCATGCATTACAAATTTTGGGCTTGAAACAGATAAAATAGATACAGTTGGTAGCCATCATATAAAGAGCAATGATGACCAAACATTACTTTAGCAGTGTTAAGATATGGAGGAAAAAAGCATTGATTATGAATGTAGCGGCTATAACGAACATTTAAAATAGGAACAGTCAATTCCTTAAAACGTTTAGTGACTTCATGATAGTGTTGATTAACTCTACTATCCCAAGGTGGAATTATTGGTGATTAGATTTGGAAATAGTTTCTTTTCCTTAGTAGGATCATTGCAAAAGATACACACAACATTAAAAGCTGCTAACCATCTTTTAAGTCAATAAGAAGAGCACATTCATTAGAAAAGCCATAGTGTTGTAAATATTGCTGATTAAGTCCATGGATGTGTTTTCTCTCCCAGCTGTCAACGTTGGGATCACACTTGGCATGTTGATGGTAGAAAATAACAATTTGATGCGACCAACTGTCCATAGCAATAGCACTGAGCTCCTGTACAGGTTCACCCTCACAATCCGTAAAAATGATGATAGATGACTAAAAAGGAAATTACAAATTTTTACTCATCTGATGAAGAGTCCTATAACATATTACAAAATGATGAAGTACATCGATGCCGTTCACGACAAAATACACAAATAACATGATGGCAGCGAAGAAGTAAAATGTATCTGATAAGTCCGCGTCTACGACACTCAAAGCACTTGAGCGAATTGTCATAAGGTAGAGATAGGTAAGGACTACTGATTCTCCTTCTTTGGCTAGCGTTTACCGGCAGCATTCTTCTCTGACTTGCGCTTTGTACCGCTCTTGTTGAGGATTTCATCAATAATGTCATGAACGTCTGGTTGCTTTGGTATACAAGTACATAGGATGGATTGAGCATGCATCGATATAGAGGCTAATTTGTTGTTCTGGTGATAGCCATAATATATTCCACTGATAGGAAAACCAATATTCCAAGTGCCTTCTGCGAGGTCTTCACATCTGATGGGTGTCACTTCATCTCCTTCCTTTTTATAGTATGAGCACCAATGCGATAGTGGTAAAGAAAGCTTTTTACCATCCCCCATATCTTTCTATATGGAGTATCATTGTCATCTCTCGCCTTCCATTCCTTGCTAAGGGGAGTAGGGATGTCCATATTTAATGTTGCAAACTCTTCAATAATATCGAGTTGGCGACGAATGTATGGATTCACAGGAATGACTACATAGTCCCCATACTGATTGTTCAATATCTTCACTTCAGTGGAAGGAATCATTCCCGTTTGCAATACTATACTATGATCGTAATTAACGTATGGCTTGTCTAAATTTACGCTGTAGTGGGGTAGGATTATGTACTTTTGCTGTCTCTTCTACTGGCCTCAACATAAGATGATCTGATTGTAGAGATCCTTGTAACGTCTGAACACTATCTTGTCCTGTAAATGTAGTAGATGCCTGAAAATAAAAGAGATGCTATTAAGCTAACTCTCAAGGGAGGAGAGGAAGGAAGGTTCCGACTTACCATTTCAGATGGATATTATAATAGGAATGTAGAGGGAGAACGTGCGTCCGACACTTGTGCGACTCAAAGATAGAATGATTGTCACTCTGAAAACCTCATTATTTATCGAGAAATGCTGGATTCTCATTGGATGTGCTCCTCATTGGCCAATGACATCAAGGTGATTCCAAATCTGGTCTCAGTTTTCTCGTCCGATGCTTCGTTCGCCCGCTGGAGCCCAAAACAGAAAACTCAACCTCTGACGGCTCTCTAACATGACCAAAAGTCTCAATGTCACTCTCAAGCCTCAGAAAAGGAAGGTAGTGCCAAATTGTGCTTTCCAATCAATTTGTAGCACTCTTAGCTTTCAAACGAGCTATCGCACGACTCTCTACGATCTCTAGAACTAAAGTTGGAAGAAACGCTGCCGAGGGAGGGGGGTCGAAGTTCTTCGTTTTTTGGCCTACGACTTTGGAAACAAGTCTCGTAGACCCACAATTGGCCAAAAAGTTCAAATCCGCCGTCCATTTTTACGTACGAGGCTTCGTTTCGCCGCTACAGCCATTTTCTCACTCAAAAACACACCTAAACCACACCTACACCCAAGAAACACAACATGTCGACGCAGAATTTCATCAGGAAACCAAATCTAAACACAGAACAACTCTACAACCAATCTTACACACCAAAAGCACAGACCGCCGCCCAAGACCAACCACGACACACCCGGCCGGTCGACCCAGAACCACATCAACCCAACTCGCGCTCCGGGGGGGGGGCGCTGCGACCTGTTAGGAGGATTCCTTACTACTATTGTGGATTTTATATTTAAAGAGAATTTAATGCTGTACATGCTGTTGTTCACCTGAAGATGGCATTGTGAAAATCACCGAAACATGTCGTGCGCTCTAAACTCGAATTGTTCTCAATTCTCCAAAAATACTATGGGCATTATTTCTTTTAATATATATATATATATATATATATAAAGTTTGAATGCAAAAAACCAAACGAATGAAACTTTCAAGAAAACTTGATTTTTCAGCACGAGCGCTTTCATGTATTGTGCATGCAATCTTCAGGTTCATAAAAGTGACATCAAAATCTTTTTAAAATTCATATCAGTACATACATAAAAAGCTCATAGAAATTCATGTTACTTGGCGTTCAGCTTGGGATGGAATAGGTCAATAAAATGTCTTTCTTTAGCATTTCGAAAAATATCTGTGGCATTATGCATCTTGTAAAAAGGGAAGATGGTAAAACCTCCATGACTGCATTCATCTAAATGTTTACTTAAACTAATTTTACGCTATTCTGGAATGTTAATTTGCTCCTTGTGGATTCTATAACGTTCTCTTATTGTGTTACCTGTTTCGCCAATATAAAACTCATTACAACTGGTACACGTAATTACATAAATGACGTTTTGAGTCGAACAATTCATGTTATTTTTGATTTGAAATTGTTGATCATTGAAGTTGTATGTGTTGCCTTCTCTCAAATAATCACATGTTCCACATCTTGCATCATTACATTTCTTTACGACGAAATCACTATTTGTACAAAATTTCGATTTACACAATATGCGTTTTAAATTCGATGGTTGTCGCTTGCTATTAATGAATTTTTTGCTTTCAAATATACATTTAGTTTGTTGATAACTTTTCAAAGTTATATTAATAGAATTAATCATTGGATATATGATCACTGAAAACGCCTACTTTTTAGTCAAATTTTGTCTTTGACATTTTGCATCGCAATTTTTTTCTAAAACAATTTTTCTAACTCAAATTTTCGTGAATTTTTCATAAATGACCACGAAAAGCACCCCAACTTGATATACTTTGATGTAGGTCCACTTTTCTATATCTTAGGCGTCGGTTAAGGGACAGCATGCGTCGGTTAAGGGACAGTATGCGTCGGTTAAGGGACAGTGAGCGTCGGTTAAGGGACATACAGGTGATCTATAGCGAGAATGTTGGCCTAATTGAGCTTTAATTATACATGTAGCGTCACCTGGGGTAATTATGAGCAAACCTTATAAATCCGCTACATTGAAGAATAGAGGATAAGCGATGGTCGGTACATGTTTGTACAGTTTGACTTCAAACTGTTCTGTGTGAAATTTGAGTCAAATCTGCCCTGTCTACCAAATTCCATAGTCATCTAAAGAAGTAGCACCAACATATCTTTACGCAAAAGATTATTTTGCAATTTTGCATCTTGCGTAAACATTGTTCTAGCTTTCTTAATGATAATGATAAATCTGCAATCTTGCCAGAAAAAGACTAAATATGATTCAATGGCGCTGACTAACAATGATGTTAACTTTTGTTTATCACTCTCCGTCTTTTCACAAGTCATAAAAAAGAAAATGTGCACAATATCATATCATTATGTTGGAAAACAAAGTATCCAATATCCAAAATATATTCCAAAAAACAGAGTAACGGAATTATACACAGCGCCACTTTTCCAATCCGTAGCATTTGCAACGCGAGGGAGAGCAATGACAGGCTAACGGTCTGTACCAGATGGTGTTGTCCTCATACAAAACATGGTGGCATTTGGCAATGCCTGTCATGGGCCTGAGCCTAACATTCGTCTGGCGCTTGAACAAATCAATTTCTCTGGTGGTCACCTGAAAAACAAACAAAATAGACATTAATGTTGATACTTGGAAATGCAACTTAAATCGAAACAGAACATATTGAAGGATAGTTTTTACTATTGTATTTCTATTGATTGTTGATTATAGAAATAACATAACATCGACATAGGATACCAGATTCCAAATATGAAATGCGGTTGACTATTCTACATTAAACTACATACGTAATGATGAGGATTTGGACCATTTTATCGATAATGTAAGCCTACATGTAGGGCTTACAAAAACAAATAAGATCACTGGTACGTTTTTGACGTTTGATTCTATTTTAGTCATCAGCTAAAAAACAACTTATAGGCCTAACCAAAGAAACACAGGTAGAAAGCTTTATAAAACAAACATCCAAACTATTGTTTTTAACTGCACTCCAAACACTTGATTCTACATAAATAGTAGGACTAAATGTAACCATCAGGCCTTCTTTACGTACGCATTTACTTAACATTTTGTCAAAAAGTCTGATATTTTACTTACACAGGAAATGCTTGTTCATACAGTTGAATATCTAACATTAATTGCAAGAAACACAAATAGTTATAGATCTACACTACTATGAGCTAATGAGTTACATTTATTGCCGAGCAAGGCATACAGGCATATTATTTTCTTACCATCCTCGCCGCAATTTTTGTTTCCGATAAAAGAGGAATGACGTCCTTCGCAGACAGGACATTATGTCTCTGATGAGCTACGTAACTGTCTGCAAGTCTTTTGACTGTAGCGCCAACCCCGCCTGGAGCACCTTTACCATGCCCTGCTTCTGAATAAATCCACTCAAATGCACTAATGCCATTTGCATTACAAACAAATTTTTGCCATCAGGTAGACCATCGAGCGGTTGCGATATTGGCTGGATGGAGAATCGGAAATGATGATGACCTGGGTGTAAAAAGAAATGGGCCTTACAAAAAAATCAAAAATCATTACACCTCCCGTATTAGCCTACCTTCCTGAGTTGTTGTTTGAATTCAGACAGATACGAGTTGAGATGTGCTGCAACGGCATCCGCAGTTTTCCGGTTGTCATCAGACACCGTGACAAAGCACTGTGGGGATTTGTTCTTCCGGTAACAGACCCCTTGATGGATAACAATCTGATGGCGGTGGCCAAAATGAACCGACTGAGTCTCATCGCTATATTTGGAGGCGTAGTTTTCCGAAAAATCTATATTCAAGATGATCTCATCTTCCGATATTCCAGATTTTACTTGTCGAATCTGCCGAAACTGATGAATAGTGCGAAATAAATGCGCTGCAAATTGTGCCAATTGCTTTTCAAAAAGCAGAACCAGTGCTGCAGCGCTTTGTAATTTCTAAAAGAACAAATTTGCATTTTGTAATGCACTTTAATTTCTTGTGACTTAGAAAATGATACATTTATTCTGATTGAGCACAGAAAGCAATGCATTTATATTAGACTACCGGTAACTAAAATAGTATAAAGCTAAAATCATGGCGTTAAATATTACATTGTCATAATTTTGTACCGTACTTTTTTTGTAAGCATTATCATAAACCATAGAATCACTCATAAGTCATACATGTAAATGTAGGCCTATAGCATAAATATTATCAAACAATATTGAGCAGTGTAATATACGTTTATTTCAGTCTACCTGTTATAGTACTATACAACCATTAGTCTTGTTTAATTGTTACAAGCTACATGTAAAGTATTCCACCATTGCACAAGTAGCCTATGCAGCCTATCAAAATTCATATTCATGCATCAAAATGTGTGAAAATATCCCACAAGAATAATTTGCCAATTCATAATGTTGATTGATTGAATAATACTTCTATCAATTAAGACGCATACCGGCGCAAAGTTTAAATGTCAAAATACTGCTTACTTGGATGCATTTTGTGCTTGTAAAATGTGTGGAATCATCCGTAACTCGCTCCCATTGAAAATATGAAATAATCCTAGCATCAACCCGATTCATTTGGGAAATCGTTTTGTGCTGGCATTCTGCACATTTCCGTTCAATACAAAAAAGAGAATCCATAGAGCACACAATGCCCTCCACCAAAGACGGCAAGTCTCGGTTCTTCAAAATGTTCTTCCCGAATAAGGCATCCACCATAAGCTGAAAATCGAAAAACGCAACATTATTTTCTATGAATTTGTCATGATAGAATAAGAACTGAATTTTAGATTTTAATTATTCTAATTTTAATAAATAGAACTATAGCAAGCTTTGCATAGAATGATATTGAGGAACAGATTTTTCACAATGTATCAAAATTTACTTTTTGACCTAATAAGCTTAGCCCCAGTTAAGCCCAGGCTTAAATGTAAAACATGACTAATTGTGCAGCTCATGAAGACAAGCACATAAAATTCATTATGACACACGTGTAAGTACACGTAGCCTACCTGAGTATTAGCGCATTGCATGCAGCGACATTGCTCCCTGTCGTTGATTCGGGGCTTTACCACATGAAACGGTCTCCTCTGGTAAAATGAGGTTCGGCAAACGCTCTCTGGACTTTCGCTATTGTACTTCTCGAAAAGAAATTCAATGGAGAAGTTAAGATAGCGTTTCTGCCTCTTTTCCTTGCCTCGTGTGATGGTCTCTTTCTTGCCGGATGCCAAACGGCTGTTATCATCTCTGCAGAAATAGGTTGCAATTTGGTCAGGCGAGACTTTTCTTAGTCTTTCTTCCCGGATTGTCCGACTTAGTGTCTTTTGATCGATAGATGATTTTTTAAGTACTTTTTCACTCGGTACTTTCGAACAACTTGCTTCACTGCTGTCATCAGAATATTTCGCGATTTTGCGTTTGACTTCAATGTCTGCATTAAGCTGTAATGAGCAACTAGAGTTCTGTTGCCTGTTGTCTTTGATGTCATGGCATCAGCAGCCATTTTGGTCGGGGATTTCCGAAGTGCTTCCTGAGCGGTTGAAGTCTTTTCCTTATTCCTGTTGATGCATTTCGATAGCTTCCAGTTGATTCGTTGCAGACGACGGTTTGCTGCTTTAAGTTGGGCAATTTTCAATCTAGATTTCCGTGCCTCCCTGACCTTTGCTGATTCTGACCGTGATGGTGTGGAATTCAAACTTTGGGGAATTTCATCATTTATCTGATTTCTCTCAAGTGTTGCATTTATCTGCTGTATCATTCGATATTTCCGTTTTCTTATTTTTTCTGTTCGCTTTCGAATTCTGGCATCTCGTAAAGTTTCTGATTCGAGTTTTGACTTGATACATTTTTGACAGCTTTAGTTCTCTTTTTCTTGTAATCTTCATCTTGTCTTTTGCGTTTTCTGTACCGTCTCTCACGCTCCCGCTTGAGTTCACGATTGATTGGCACCTACAAAAATTAAATGTAGTTTAAAATATCATTTTGACTTGTCACGTTCGCGAAAAAGTTAAAGTTGAAACTAAAAATTGACTAGAGCCTCCGGCCTACCTAAGCTGAAATTCAGCTTCAAAAATCATTTTTGTTCTAGGAAAAACGAATTAAATGATTATGTTAGCTCTGCGACAATGTTTTGATCTAGAACCATCTAAAAATATCAGTTTCAATAAAACTTTTCTATATAAGTAGCCTTCGACTACTTTAATTCTCTAGTTACTAGGCTAATTCTCTGGAGTCTTATTGTACGTATGTTGGCTGTAAGTGCA
Source organism: Prostheceraeus crozeri (assembly GCA_907163375.1). Lineage (NCBI taxonomy): Eukaryota > Metazoa > Platyhelminthes > Polycladida > Euryleptidae > Prostheceraeus > Prostheceraeus crozeri. The sequence goes on from CAJQUW010011065.1 coordinate 105,107, forward strand.
CAAGAAATAAGCCAGCTAGTCCTAGAGAGGTGTGGAGAAGATTCCTGCCCCCAAGAACCGGGTTAAGGAATTACATTGAAAATATAGGGACAACAGACATTTTGGTCCCTAATAAACGAACTTGAATTATATACATTGTGCGACTGTACATTTATGCATAAATCATTCAGTACATCATTCACTTCACTGCACACGCTAACTTACCGTTTTCAATGTTCGGTTGCGAAGTAATGAACGACGATGCGATTGATTGTATACCAAATAAGCACTTCTTTCATTCGTTTGAAAATTTGAATCATAGATATTTATCATCTGTGGAATTCGATGACGGAGAAGGCTTGCGAATGATTAAAACAGCTGGTGGATATCAGGGGTTTGTTCATAGATATATTGACATCCTATCATAGACTTCTTGATTTGCTGTCACAAATAGATAGGTATGGCATTGATTTGAGACTTTACGCATGATCTGAGACGATGATGTCTATGGATAAGCCGTGAGAAAACTATGTGTTACCGGGATATATTAAAAGTGGTATATGAAATAATATACCACTTTTAATAATTCCCGCTGTAGAGAAGAAAGGAGGGAAAGAGAAAGTTTATGGATGTGACATCAATTTATGTGCTAATTGGACGGTTTTTATGGTAAAGGACAATCGTATTTCAATCTTTCACAGCATGCAATGTTTATCGTCTAAAATTCATATATGCTCATCATTAATGTCACCTTTTCAGCAGCTTTGCTATAGGAATAATAATCGACATTTTTATAGTAGAGTGGTGGCTGGAGCATGGTACAATACTGTTATACCATAGTCTAGCGGGGTATATTAATAGTCTGACACCTCAGCGAAATCCATAACCCCCTCAGCCTACGGCTTCGGGAGTTATGAATTTACTTCGGTGTCAAAATATTAATATACCCCGCTAGACTATGGTATAACAGTATAATAGGCCTACATCCACGTCGCTAGTACAGGATAAGTAAAAATCTCTTCAAGTATGTCCCTTAACCGACGACGTCGGTTAAGGGACAGTTTGTGGTGTTAATATCATTTATATTCTCATACATACTCTCAATGTTCGGAAAATTGACGTTTGTCAAAAGCAATAGCAAGGTTTTACCAGAACAAAAACATATCAATGGAAAAGATACTACTCACCGGTCGGAAAATGGCTTTTAGTAGGCGTCGGTTAAGAGACAAATTGTGCTCAAAAGTTTCTAAAATATTTTGGTTTTTTCATTATCATTTTTTTGACAATGTATGGGTGTAGCTATAATATGAATATGTGACAATACATCATATCGCAGCTCCATAAAAAGCTTTTAGGACAAGAAAAAACATGAATTTAAAAATTTTCAGGCGTCGGTTAAGGGACAACTGAAAATGAAGGACAGCTACGTTTATAGATCCTGCTACAAAAAAATAAGGGACAATGAAAAAAAATACTTATCATATGTTCTATAATTCACACACTATCTGTAGACATCGAATTTACATTGTAAATGTGTATAGATCAACCTCAAATTAAACTGGGAAAATCACTTGGTTCGACTTAGGACAGCTTTTTTTGCCATTTTTGCTACTCAGTCACCCTCCTATACCTATGTAAATCACAGGTACTAAAAATTTTTTGTCTGTTTTCGTACACGGGTACATACACTTTAGAAAAACATCAAATGTGAACTTATCCAATAGATGTTGCTTTCAGTAGATCACAAAGACACAAAAGTAGGCGTTTTCAATGGATTTACCCTTGTGTTTCTAGGATTGTGTGTAGATATAAAGGGTATGGCCACAGAATTAGATTCATCTACGCGCGCTTCGGTTTCCTAGAAAGGAAGAATTGTATTTAACCTTAATATCGAAATGGCACATCACATCACACAACTTGCTCCTCCTCGAATGGATAATTCGTGCATCGCTTGCTATTGGAAATGGCAAACAAAAAGCTGTCAGCAAAGGACACCAGAGCCAGTGAGAGATGCGTGCGTGCTGTGCTATCACTTCGCACACACCAAAACACACATCGATGTGTGGCTTCGATTCAATGTATGCACTACACAGTGAACAATGCCGAGAGGATGTGAAATCATCAAGTGAACTAATTTTCGTACGCCTGCTACTTTCTTTGATAATGATCGGAAGGGTCAACATTATGGAGAAAACTTGTGGGCAATGATCTGAATTCTTCGAATCTGAAGGAATTTTGGCAATCGAAGTACTTCTCTGGAACTCACATTAATCCGCAAGCGACGCACGACTTTTTTTCCTATCTCCGTAAGGTATTAGGAATTCCTTTTTTGCCCACCTAATAGGTTCCTCAATGTGCCGTCCATTTCGTATTAATCACACTTCTAGCAAACCGAAGCAGATAAACAAAATATTTAATTCTCTGGGTATGGCAAGTGCATTGTTACTTTTCGAATTCGCGTTTAGAAGTTCAGTTCTATTTAATTCTTTAGCTCGCTTAATACCATCTGAGATAAGTTCGTCAGGATATGCTTGTTTTTGAAGAAACGTTTTCAATTTTGGAAGACGGGACTCTTTTCGAGATTCATCATTCACAATAGTGCAGATTCTTCTGGCAAGGTTATATGGGATGGCTCTTTTGGTATGCCTGGGATGATTGGAGTTGAAATGGAGGAATTGTTGAGTGTCTGTAGTTTTATAAAAAACATCTGTCACAACTTTGTCATTTTTCTTCATTATCAAAATATCCAAAAAAGAGATTTGTTCTTCGTTCGTTTCCATTGTACTGTAAATTGTAAATTGCAGTTCAGTTGATTAAGTATTTGATTAAAGATTCTCAATTTTTCATTGTCAAAAATCCAGATGATGAAGCAATCATCGAGATGCCTCTTCCAATTTTCCTTCACATGCTCACAATCTTCTTCACCCCACAAGTTTCTTATTTTGTCATATAGTTGAATTTCTAAGTAAGCAAGGGTAAGGGTTGCACAGGTTAGGGCAACAACTGTACCCATTGCTGTACCTTTTACTTGCGCATAAAATTCATTTCCAAAGGAGAAATTGTTGTTTGTTAGTACCAACTTTAAACTTTCAATGATAAATTCTTGTTGAAAACGTTCATTGATAACGTTCGAATGCAGAGATGTCCAATATTTAATTGATTCTATGCCTAAGTCATGGGGAATATTGGTGTATAAGCTCACTACATCGAAGGTAACCAGCTTGGCATTTTCATCAATGGAGTCTTTGATGCATATATTTCCTTTTATTTTCTTTTTCCCATTGTTCAGATCAACACATTCCAATGAATCACATAATGTATCCAAGAAGTGGTTTCTCCCTCTTGGAGGATTAAAATTAGACTGATTTTGAATCAAGTTAATGTCGTTTGTCACAGTTTCATGAAAAAATTCAGATAGTCTTAAACGCCTGGTGTAAGTTTTGATATCTGTTGAAAGTTCACAATTATTTTCTCGTGGCGTAGGGGCAAATTTGAGACCTTTGGATAATAGTGTGATTTCTGCATCATTCAATGGTCGATGAGATAGATTAATAATTTTTGGCTTCACATCAGGTATTCCATTTGTTTCTTTGTTCTCTGTTCAGGTATTCTCCTCGCAGCATTCATCTTGCCTCCCCCTAAAAAATGATTTTGGGGGTGTTGAATATGAAGATTTTGAGGATTCTCACTTCTTGCATGTTCGGCCTCATACTGGTTTCGTGAGTTCAAACGAGTAGGTGGATACATGTAAGTTTGAGATACATGTTTAGGTTGGTATCGACGAGAATAGCGTTGATGTTGATAATTGAATTCACCTTGTCGGTATCGATGATCTCTGTTTGTTGAGCCATGATAATTTCGAATTGGTTTGTTGCGTTTTGGAAGTTTCGTGAATTATATTGATAGTTGTATTGTCGTCTATTATAATTTGGTTGAAATTGATTTTGCATGCTGTTTTTAACTACAGATGCATAAGTCTTCCTCTCACTTGGTGCAGTATAGTTCATGCAGTCATTATTACGAGATTTAATCGTGTCTGTTCCATAACGTCTTTCATAATCTAGTAGCCAGGACTCAGTATATCTCCAGCGGTTGTATGAAACATTTTCTTCCTTTTTACAGTCGATTGACCACATTTGTTGTAGCATTTCATTGACAATCCCTGTTGAAGAATTATTAATGATGTTGATCATTTCATAGTCACAATCATTCACATCTTTCAAGTGTTTTTCTGATCTTGAGTAAAGAATTTGAATTTCACCATTCATTCTTTGTATTGCAACACTTGTTCGAATTTTGTTTTCCTCTTTCGGTTCATTTTTGATATGCTTCATTCTGAATTTCATTGGAAGCACTGGATTTTCTCTGTCCACCCAATTTTCATACATTTGAGCCATTCGCTCATTGCGTAACTTGTGCCAATAGGACATTTTTCGCTTTTCGAGATAATCTTGCCACTCGTACATCATTTTCATTTTGATCTTCTCCGCTTCTCTTTTTAGAGTCAACTCGTTGACTTCACTTTGAATTTGTTGTTGTTGAATTAGAGTTTTTGATTCTTCTAGTTGTTTGGCTTGAGTGGGAGAGTGAATTTCTTCATTTTCCTTCTGCTCATGTTCATTGCATTTCTTCTGATTCAAAATCTCACATAGAAGTTCATTTGTAGTTATTATTTTGTCAATGATAATATTCATTTTATTCATCATTGTTTCAAAATATTCCTTCTCATCCTTTTCCTTTCTTGAACTGTCACTGTTTGCTTTCGTTGATTTTTTGTCATTGCAAATACTGGTAATGAATATAGAACAATAATAGTAAGAACTCAGTATTTGGAAATGTATATAAAAAGTTTGAATGCAAAAAACCAAACGAATGAAAATTTCAAGAAAACTTGATTTTCAGCACGAGCGCTTTCATGTATTGTGCATACATTCTTACTATTATTGTTCTATATATATACATGAATTCCCGACCTATTTTATGGCTGCAGGAATTCAGCGGTAAAAAAGCAGCATCAAAAAATTTTTTTTTCCTGCAGCCATAAAAGAGGTCGGGAATTCATGGAGGCGTGGTATTCATCAGACTCCTCTAATAATCGTCATATCGACATCGATGACATCTACTTACATCTCAGACAGCAGATATCTTGATTTTAAACTTTTCCGTTAAAGTTCACTGTTTTTCCACATTCCATAATTTCACAACATTTACAGCGTTTCTCCCCACATTTTTGAAACCCCATTATCGTTGTTCGGTTTGCTGATCTTAGATGATGTGAAAAAATAGATTTCGGCCGTCTGCATGCAGTCATAAATTTACAATTTTTGAACTTTTCCAAGACATTTATACTAGACGATAATGGTTGAATGTTTTTTCCAAAAAGATTATGATTTTTTGAGGATTTGAGGAGCTTTCCATCGATACCCTTGTGTTCTATATTCATCTTCCGGAAAATGTCATCCTGAAGGCAGGCATTGAACAAGTTTGGAGAGATATTCTCCTATGCTGCCTAGATGCATTTTGTTGCCGTTTTCAGCAACAAATCCTTGAGGGGTAGCCTTGAGAAGCGGGGTCACCCGGTGAAATCGATCGGTGGCTGATAGAGATTCTAATTTGAGATTCCCATCTGGTTTTCACTTATTTCACACATTTACAATTACTTCTGATTTCCATATGGGTGACTCAAAAGTCTTAATCGAGTTTCAGATTGAGAGTTCTCAGCAAGTATTTACACTATGACCTTAATGTTGCTGAATTGTTCATCGTTTCGTAGCTTAAAACACTTTTGCAACATTCGCAACGTTTTTTTGATTTTGTTCTTTTTCTTCGCTGTTTAAAGATTTTAATGCAATTACTGACATCCGTTCTACGAGGGTCGTTAGAAAAATATCCGCATTTTGAATTTTTAACATTGAGAAATGACGCCGCGACGAAGCTAGCACTTATTATATCTATGGTAGTGCTCTGTCAATTGGGTATTCAAATTTCAAATCTCTAGCGCAAGTGAATTTTTTATAGATGTCTATTGTCTGTCAGATAGATAGCTTTGCTATCCACCAATTTAAGAATCACAAATCTGTAGAAGATTTTCAAATTGTTTTGTGCAATGGAAGACGCCGTCTCGCAACAGAGAGTCATCATCTTTTTCTTGTGGAAGGAAGGCAATGCATCCTCCAATATTGCTGAACGACTTTCAATTGTCTTTGGTGATAAAGCCTTGAAGACGAAGATGCAGTCAAGAATGTGGTGTGCTCGTGGAGATCCTTCACCTTTGAAGGCAAAGACTGTTCCATCCTGTCAAAAGGTGATGATTTCAGTGTTCTGGAACGAAAATGGATTGATCTTGGTGGACTACCTACCGAAGGGCGCGACCATCAGCTCTGAATACTTCTGCAAGCTGGTGAACGAAGATCTGTGGCACCAACTCAATAATCGAAGACGTGGGAAGCTTTCCATGAAGCCAATCTTCCAAATGGACAACGCCACGCCGCATACCGCTGCGCGAACCAAGGATTTGCTGGAGAAGTTAGGCTGGGTTGTATTGCCACATCCCCCCCTATTCGCCCGACTTGGCCCCTTAAGACTTCCATCTCTTTCCTCGCTTGAAGGAACCCCTGAGAGGAAGAAGATTCTCCTCTTTGGATGAGATGAAGGAAGTGGTGGAGTACTGGAGGCAAACTACTCCCAAGGAATTCTACCTAGGTGGACTCCGCTCCCTGGTAAATCGGTGGAGGAAGTGTGTATCGAGTGGGGGAGACTATATTGAGAAATTGCGTGATGACAGTGAGTAACGTTATATGTTAGTTTGCATGAAATTACACTGTTACTGGAATTGGGAGTTTTCATTTTACTCTGTCCGGGAACTTTTCTAACGACCCTCGTATTATATAAAAAATACACGACTTTTCGGACCTTGAAACATGGTCCATTCTCAAGTGATAAAAAATACGCTTAAATTTCAAAATAACTATACTTGAAAGCAGTGGCAAATAATGTTGATATCTAAACCAACTGTCGTCTGGTATCACAGCATAGAAAGTTACGCTAAACAACCTTCAATTGTCTAGTCAATCCCATGTGCCTCTTTTTCAACATTGGTGCCTTCTCATTGATTAAGATTGCCTCAGCAATTTGAAGTTGAGCTCTGGCGGAGAATTTGGCCAGTATAGTTGTTGAATTTATAATGTTTTTTACCTTTGCTTTGTGGGTTTCCACGAAATGTTGTTTTATCAAGCCATTGCTTTCATGTTGTTTTGTTCGAACCTTGTACTCATTTGTTTGTTGTATGGCCAATGTATTGGACATTTTTACAATTGTCCGCAGTGCAAGTGTGTTGGTACACAACGTGATCAGTAGAAGGCATCTTGTCGTGCTTCGTTTTAACAGCAGACAACAACTTCAAAGTTTCACATTGTCATTCACAATTGTCATGAGTCTTTTTCCTTCAATGGTCGAATTGGAAGTCACTTGTCCTTCAAAGTAGAATATAATGTTTTCGGATGTAGTGTTTTCTGTTCGATAATGAACTTTTCCAGAATCAGATTCACATACATATCAATCAGTGTTAGGAAAGTCTGTTGCTGGTCAGATTTCCATATCGAACGATTTCCAATCAGACGATAAAGCTAAGGGTCTTTGAAAATAACTTTTGTGACTGATATGAGAATGTGAAAAATTGATGACTTTTAGATGTGAATGAATAATAATTTAAACATGAACCATCAGAAACCGGCTTTCGATAGACAGAATAGGAAAAAGAAGATTTTCGTTTAAGCTTAACGTCTGTAGAATGGATAGAACTTTGTCTTTTTCTCGTTCAGCTGTACAATTAAGTAGGCCTACTGATTGTTCTTTGAAATTGTTGACTATCCTCTGAATACGGGCTTCTGATTCAACAAGAAGGAAAGTATCGTCAACGTAACGGAGGAAACGCTTGGCCTTCATGCTGTCTGGAAGATTATTCAAGACTTTATTTTCTATGTGTGACATACAAAAGTTGGCATAAAGCGGTCCTAGCGGTGACCCCATTAAAATTCCACCAATCTGCTTATAAAGATTTCCATTCCAAAAGAAGTGTTTGTGTTGTACAAATCAGAAGAATACTCCACAAAGTTTCTCTGGGGATTCATAAACCTGGAAGATGTGGTATTCATACACTAGGACCGCTTTGTGCCAACTTTTGTATGTCACACATAGAAAATAAAGTCTTGAATAATCTTCCAGACAGCATGAAGGCCAAGCGTTTCCTCCGTTACGTTGACGATACTTTCCTTCTTGTTGAATCAGAAGCCCGTATTCAGAGGATAGTCAACAATTTCAAAGAACAATCAGTAGGCCTACTTAATTGTACAGCTGAACGAGAAAAAGACAAAGTTTCATCCATTCTACAGACGTCAAGCTTAAACGAAAATCTTCTTTTTCCTATTCTGTCTATCGAAAGCCGGTTTCTGATGGTTCATGCTTAAATTATTATTCATTCACATCTAAAAGTCATCAATTTTTCACATTCTCATATCAGACGCCGGTCTGAAGATGCAGCCTATGAAAACGACGATGATGTTTAACAGACACGCACGACAAGGAGCCATCATCATCGGAAATGTGGCCCTGGTAAAACTACAGCACCACAGATACCCCGGTCACATAGTGATTGCAAGCAGAAATAATACTTTCGAAATTAACAACAGAATGAGGGCTGATAATGGAGGTGAGCCAATAAAGGTTGGCATAACTCAGGCTTTTTAAATTTCTATAATTCTATTTTGATTTTTTATGCCTGAATTTCATGAATATAACTGGGCAGCGTTGGAAAAGTTCGACAACCTAATGAGAAGTCGATTCCACAAAGACAAGAGACTAAAGCTTCAACTTGTGCATTTCCCCAGCGATGCTGAACGGCGCAGAGACATGGACTTCAACGGCAACAGCCATGTCAGCAGAACGAAATCTAGTAGAAATCTACAGCACGAATACGAAATGAATGACAAAGCTCAACACGACATGAAACACGCTTGTGTTCACATCACGAGGGCATACATCTGTTACTTATCCATAGAACTCAAAGCTGATCCGGAGATGGAAACCGATCCAGATTTTCGAGGCAGTCCTGTTCGGCAGCTGGCAACCTCCAGGCAGGACGTCGGAAGCAGGCCGGTTTCACACCAGTAGCAAGTCACGAAAAATGCTGATGAGGCTAACATTCAACCTTTCAAAATTATTAATCAAGATATACCTACAGGATCCAATCAAAATTGTTTGAGCACAAGGAAAAATCTTGTGCATGGAACAATATCTTCACCCATAGGCTTAATGACATACCAAGCGCGCTGCTCAGATCAGAAGGCAGTAATGATGTTTATAACGTACTCTTTGTACGAACGCGTTTCACTGATAGGAATAGTGTGCAAAGCTAGCCGTGATGAATGGTTCTCCGCAAGTTAATGTGATCTAGTTAGCCTAATTTACCACATCGCTGATTGCAAAGCAATCTCGAATAACGGATTATTGAAATTTTAGTGAAAAGTTTTTCATTATAGTCTCTGACAGCGATTACCTACGATAAGTCCATGTCTGAAAGAAAAAGAAAAGCGAGAGAATGTTATTATGTATTTTTCCAAACTAGTGTACTGACGATATTCTGCAACATTTGCCTTCGTCTAAAATATATTCAAGCAAGGCAGCTTGTACCCGGTCCCGGTATACATTAATTTATGATTGTAGTTGTCGTTATATATTATTTCATCAAGATGAACTACATACCGATCCCCCTATACTAATTGCACTGAAGTATGCTTCAAGACGTTACATGGTGTATATATTCCTTTGCTAAACGGAATTTTTGTTGTGCTTGGTATAAGCCCCACCGATTGATTACACATCACAATTTTTCTATTTGATTACCCGCTCGATGCACACGAAATTTCAGTTTCATTGACTGAACATGCATAGAATATCTAATATGTTATAGAAGATGTAATAACTAAGAAGTTAAATTAGTTTAACTGAGTGATCAAAAGACATTTTTCAATCAAATCTCTTCTTGCTGATAAATTCGCTCATTACTTAAAGTAAAAAAGGCCGGCATGAATTGCAGGCCGGTTTCCGTCTCTGATCTAACCTATGCATTAAGCAGCATAAGTACGCCTTAGTGCAATATAAGTGTGGCCTATCGAGCAATAAAGCAATTTGCCACCAATCGAATGCGTTGAACTACAATTGACGCAAGCTCATTGATTTTTCGTCTGCTTAGCTGATTGGAGAACATGGATAAAGACCTATTTCTTTTTTTTTTGTGTTTTCTGATGTCATGATTTTCCATATAAGATAAGTTATCGACAGATACGAATTGAATTTGGCAAATCACTTCATGGCAACACCTGTATTACATTCATAATCTGCAAGACAGCATTAGACGTTTTAATTGATAATAATATGAACATGTTGAATATGGGCCTTATTATGAACACAGATTTTAATATGGCCCAGAATGATGCGAAAATTCAGGCTGACAATGCTACAACAGAAAGTCCGATTGTATAGAACTGACGCCACAATAACACTTCGGATATTCTAGTTGAACTTCTAGAAGCACTTACACTCAACAAAAGAAATATAATATATACATGTAAATATAGGAAAAAACATACGAAGCTTCAGGAGATTTTAAAGTGGTAAGTCTTCATTGGGTCACTTACCTTAGTTTGCAACACTGTTTAAAAACATGTTTGAAACCAAGGAAAAACATTAAAACCAAAACATGCATAAAATTACGCATAAAAACCTGGCTTTACAGCCAAGATTATAGTAGAGTAGCTACCGGTGTACAATGAATTTTCAAATGCATGGTTTCAAAAACATTTTTGAAGACAATGCATCGAGCACGACTGTAAGACCATGTTTTAAAGATTGTTTTAAAACAGTGCGTTAAAATTGCCATTTTGTCCCTATGTTGTCAATAGCCTACAGCAATTCAATTGATGATCCTGATAAGACGAAATCTGATCCTAGGTATTTAGTAAACTCGTCCGCACGGGAGGTCGTTCATTCGGAAGTGACAAATAGCAAAAATATCTCCCAGCAGTTCATGATAACGACTTGTGTTGAATAAAATGGCAAGCGATTTCCGACGCGTTTCGTCTATACAGATAGTATAAAGAGTTGAAAAGGTTAAGTACAAGTGGGTATTTATACTACAAGTGTAGGACATGAAAATTCAGTGAGAGTGTCTCATCTGGTCAATTCTTGACGCCTGTTTATTTTTGGCTTGTTGATCGCAATGTAGCAGGATTCAGCCGCCTCAGTAGCAATCGCCGTTCTTTGCTGATCACGAATCTGGACACTAAAATCGTTAAAAGTTGTCACTTTATTGTTGTGGCACAGTGGCATGTTCACTAAGTGTATTTTTCTTATCTTTATTTTTCATGCTACGTTCCTGCTCTCTGTGGCGAACATGAAAAGGTTGACAAGCTTGACCTACTTAATTTTGGTTTCAAAATTTGCAAGAAAATTCATTGATGACATGTTTATTTTTGCAATTAGATTTAGAGCCAATAGTAGTGCAAATGTTGCAAGTGCATTGATTTTTATCTGACCGACTAAAAGCGTCTGACAGCTTCTTACCCGGTTTACTAGTAATACGTATGGGCATTTTATATTTGTTTTTTGTTTCATATATTTTTCTACGAAAATTATCACCGACAAAATCAAGGGTCAGGATGAAATTTTCAATATCATTTTTGGGTTTTAGTTTTTCTTGTTTTGCTGCTCAGTCTAGTGAAAACCATTTTTTCTTAATCGTTCCTTCATGATATTGATTGATGTTTAATTTTTTTACGAGCATCTAGCTTCGACATAGTGTAAACTATTTTTCAAAGAGTTATCTTTTACGTAATTTGGTAACCAATTGTCATTTCGCAAAGTTATCCCATAATGACAAGGTTTACTGTACCAATAACACCTCAAGTTATTATGTACAGGTATACTGATATCCAAGAAATGCAGATATTCTGTATCTGGAATTTCTCTCGTTAATCTAGTATTTTTATCTATGGTGTAAAGCATCCAGGACATTTTTCAACAGATCGTTATTTCTTGGGAAATAACCAATGATGATACAATGCACCTTTTATAAATAGTGGGTTTTATCTTTTGCTCTATTTTATTTTTTTCTAAGACTAGCAATTCAATTCATGAAAATTATCGCAAACGGTGGGGAGAAATGTGTCCCTATGAGACAGCCTTTAGTTTGCAATTAAGTGTTGTCATTATATTTTATTTCGTAGTTATAGGATACAAATTTTAGATAGTCAATTAGGTCTTTCACACTAAACCCATAGTTGTCTATCTTATTCCAATGCTGAGTAGCGAAATCGTCAATAATACGAAGCCCATCGTCTATGGATACGTTGCGGTAAAGATTTATGACGTCTAAAGAAATGAAAATTTCATGTTTTCTTCCTTTGATTTTATCATTTATCCTTAGTTCACTATTAAGAGAATTAGTACTATAATTATTTTGTGATGGTACAAATTTGACTAATTGGCGGGTGACTATTGGAATTGACTAGTGGAATGCTAGCCAAGAAATCGACATTTTCAGTCGCGTTTCCTTTACTGGAAGCCATCGGGCGCAAAGGAAAGAATCCATCTTCCTTTTCTTTGTAATCTTTTATGATCCTTCATAGGAAAATTCTACATCAGCGAATTGTGTCTTACAATAACGTACGTTATGTAATATATAGACAAGTGACAATAATAAATGCACAATAAGTAGCTATCAAATCCACCAATTTAGGAACCTGGGAATATCTTAGAAAAGATAATGATTTTGCATAAGTTAATCTTGCATAGAATTTTTTAAAAATACGTTCATGTTTTCTGAAAAGGTTAAATGATGGTGAAAATGGAGCGTTCGCTGTAATAAGTAGCCTGTTGAAAAGGTGTTTTCAACTCGTGAAACAACTCGTCATGCTTTTTGTCACCAGTATAATCAGCAGTTCTTCACAGGAAGAAATCCCTAGATGACGGACCGACCGCTAGAATGCCACCAAATGGACGAACAAAGGTGGACAAAACTCAATTTTCAAGATCTGCGTTCGCATTCGCAACTGTGCTGCATCCGCACCAAATCCATAATAGTAAAAATCTTCGAAACCATTCTGTGACTCGTTCAGATACAGATAAACTAAATAAGACCATTTGTGATTTTGTGGATTTTACAACTTTAGGCTATGCGTCCAATAGACAAACAAATAAAGTCCATGCAAAACTATGAATAGCAAGCTTAGACTAGGGTGCATATATGCTCACAATGTAGCCCACTATCTTTTAGAACCGGGCTTCTGCACATAAATTGTTTTCATGACTGGTAGTGTTGTAAACAAGCCTCTTTAGACATTTTGAATAATAAAAACATAAAGATTACAGCTATCGAACTTAGAAATCTCACCTCTAGATGTTAATAGACTTGTTCACTTGGACATAGCCTGGTGCATACAATACACCCACACCCACAGAAACCATCTTGAGATGACTGACTTTAGGCCTCACTACTTATTATGACGATTGCTCATAATAATCACAGTTATTGAAGACTCACTTAGTTATTGTAAACCAATAGTTGATTTATTTTTTATTCAGCTATTATTTTTGGTAGGCATATCTAAAAGCATGTATGGATTAGAAATCCTGCAAACCAAGAATGCTAAACTTGCAGACATTTTTATGTGCACCTGTTAAACCTCTGTATATCGAAGTCTTACTAAGCTTAGTTTTATTCTCATCTTTACGTCGAAAAAGCAGAGCTATAGTGCTATGTGTATCTATCTGAGTGGATATAGAAAGATTAAGATTTCAAAGTCGTTCGTGTTACGTTACAGCTTCTACATGCATTGCATATAGACCCTATGCACTGCAGGTGCTGTGCTGATATGGAAATTGCTGCTATGTAGGACCTGTTATTTTGTTGTCCTCAGAAAGCAAAATTTGGATCCTTTAATCTATTGATTAAGTCTTCTATCGCCGACATTCAAAATCTCTGATCCGCATCCGCAAGTTACCAAATTTTCGTATCCGCGCCTGCGAGGATGCCATTGCAGATTGTCCACCTTTGCTGATGGATGAAGAAAAGTGTAGTGTCTTATTCTTAATAAAATCAGAGATGCCACTAATATTTTTGTGTTCAGTGGTCTTCTTGCATTTTCTTGCCGAGTTATAAATACTATGCATGTATCTACATTCGTCTTCACAGTCAAGGCTCTGTCAAGAATCGGCTCGACAGTAAGTGTTACAGAAAAATACTGAAGATTTCATTGTCGTTGTAGTTCAAGACTCCAAGAACAGGTATTGAACAATTGTTATAATGAGCGCAACCACAGCGAAAGTTGTGAATATTTAGATCCCCATTGAAGTCTGAAATCGGTCTGCCAAAAATATGTACATAGTTAATCAATTAGATTAGTATAAAAATATATAAATCAGATAGCAGGTTATCTTTGTCCTAACTTGTGAACGATGGCAAGATCCGAAATCAATGATATTTCGGGATCGTGGAGGAAAGTATTCAAACAGAATGTATTTATCCTTTCTTTTTTTCATTCATAGTATGTGCACATTTTTGCATGAATCGTCTGATTATCTGAATTTTAGGATGCACTCTTGAAGATTTGTAGGTCTGTAGGTTTGAAAAAATCAGGTTTATAGGCTTAAAAGATCATAAGTATTATGTGGATTTTCCATTTCAGATGAGGGTTTGTAATTTTGCATACAAGGTAAAACGAAACTTTTTCCACCTTTCAGAGTTGGAACCGGTACACCGATATATCGATCTTTTAAAATTTCATCAGTGACTGGAGATCATCATTCTCGTAGCATATACTTGGTCTTGGTGCACAACTAGATTTCGTGGTGGTGTCCCTCTGCTCTGCATTTATCTCGCACCGCCGGTCTTTATCGAACTTTCGTCTCAGCATCATATCCATGGACAGTGTATACTTCGCGTCATACCGAATCTTTCGTAATCTATCATAGTCTTTGAATTCGTCGCGTCACGTATGCTTGCTTTCGGTGTATTGATCGATTCGTAACTTCCGTCGCATTGGTTCTCAGGGCTGTTTCACACATGCGACATTTTGCCACGCAGTTGTCGCTAAAATTTGGAATTGGCTTTTTACATTGGACTTCGATTTCTGCAATTGTCAATCATCGGGCAACCATTTCGATCTCTCGATTTCATGAGATCTTAGCCAAGTGGATGTACATGTATCTTAGCCAATTGGAGAAGGATTTGAACCAAAATATACTCTGAAGGCAGGCTTCAGTTGTTTTTGTTCTTGTTTTCATCGAAATCAGTAGGAAATAAGCCATCAGAATATCTAAAATTTATTGCATAGTTCGCTATAACATTCAAAATTTCTGCTGTTTTGTCTCGCCGTCTGCTCTGTGTAACAGACATGAAAGCTCATTTGATAGTTGTATGATCATGCTCATCATGGACATCTCTAGCAGCCTATTCAATCAGTTCATCGATGAAAGTGGTCGAATGTGTCATCTATTCATAGCATAAGTCAACAAATTTTCACGAACTCACCACTTTCATGATATCAATAAGAAAAGTAGTAACTTTGGAAATCTGCTGCATCTACACTTTTTCACGCTGATTAACGAACAAAAGAGATTGATTAACGAACGTTTTTTCAATGTTTTCAAATTGAATTTAATGAAATCTGAGTGCATTCGAATTAATGCATTTGCACCTATTAGTGCTTATCTAAGTATCTAAGTCAACGAGAAACACTTTTTGACGACTGGCAATCATCTTTTCACTTCAGCATTGAATACCAGTGAAAGCTACGAGTATGACATGCAAAAGTCAGCACTCTCAAAATCTGTCATGTGATTTCGTCAAGACGTATTTGAAATCATTGTTGAATTTATTAATACTCTACTGGAAGCTATTAAATCAGAATGCGATCTATGCTAGCTGTCATATGTGAAAGTTAAATAAATTCAGCTACAAAGTTTTGCTTCGGTTAATATGCAGAGCGATTCGCCTTCCTATTTGATTTAATTTGATGAATTGACAATAGATAATATGCAAACAGCATCAGGGCTGTTGCAAAGCTACCTTCAACAAGAGGAGCCAATCTTCATTGCATAGCGAGTATATCGCCCGCATACGATTGAGAATAACTTAATGTACGAGTTAAATCGTCGAAAAAAAACTCTGGAAAATAATGTTATTGTTTTCGATGTGGACGAATGCGATATCACAGATTTTGAACAAAATCGCGATTACGATAAGGAGCAAATCGATCACTTTTTGTCTGCGTTGAATTGAAAGACAAAGTTTCAGTTGCTAGATGATTTCGAATTGGGAAAAGGAAGGTTCGATTCCCAGCCGGCAAACCATTTGTCATGGCGGTAGCTTGTGTTACCCAGAATCTATCTATTGTGATTGTATCGGAATCTTGACTTAGTGATTAGTGCGATGATTGTTTTTTTCAAAGTCCCTGGATTCCATTTCTTCAGGTGCAACCGTGCAGGACGTAGGGGTGGCGCTTTCGTGTCAAGTATTGTGAGTCAGTATCTTGAAACTGACATGCAACTCCATTAACTTTCTTGTAATCGCTGTTTATATTCCTCCACAATTACTGTATATAACAGAGTGTTTAATGGATGCGGTTGACTACTTTACCAAGGATTCTCCTGATTTCAACATCATTTAGGCAGGTGACTTTAACAAGTTTGATTGTTCTCTCATAGATTCATATCATTTATGTGACAAGGTCATGCTTCCTACTAGGGGAGAAGCCATCCTTGATAAAATTTTGGTTAGTCTTTCAATTAATGTAAATTATCCAAATGCTGATATAGGACCACCGTTATCTCTTAATTGATGTGGATCGCATTGTCAAGTTTTGTTACGTATATTTTGTACCGGAAATGATTCATTGCCCGGCTTGAAGAAAAATCACTTGATTTTTGACAATAGGAAAAAAATTCTTGCTTTTTTCTTGACTTGATAAAGGTTCCTTTCTGATGCCTACTGTGACGAAAATATAGATAAGAAAGAAGAATTTCTTGAATGTTAATCTGTTATTCCATGCGAAGTAGCTATCATCACTTCACGATACAAACCAATGATGACTCCGGACACACTATGATCAATATGAGCCTTCCGCGTCAGAAATTTTCATCTATACAACTATTACAACGAAAAGTACAAACTGGAAATAATAAATTGCAAAAATAGATGGGTATACAGTCCCCTATGAAATCAAGAAATAAAGTATGGAATGTTGTGAATGGCATTAAAGGGAATAAAATAGGTGATTCATTGTCAAGTATTTTATCACATTTTCAAAGTGCTGAAGCTGCTGCAAATGTCGTTCATGGGACTTTTGCGAATTCCCTTTGTCAGATCTTCACAGATTCACACCAATCCCTTGGGAAAATCCTTCAAGAAATTTTATTCTTGCAGGACCAATATTTTTCGCAAAGGAACTTAGAAATCCTGAAGAAAATAATCAGTCGGGACCTGCGCTTTTTGGTGGGGGGCTCATTATTGTAATCTATTAATTAGGTTAACATTATTATCAATAGGACAGCAAGCAACCTCATAGATTTTTACTCATATCTTTTATCGAAGAGATTCACTAAAATAAGGCACTCGTTGCATTTTGAGGAATATACAATGAACTAGAACCTTCTAAATACTTTTTTCACAATCTAAAATAATCAAAAAATTGTAATAATTGCCCGGTCTCCCCTGCTGTTTTTCATTGATGGCTTTGCAACTGAATTTATAAGTGCACCAATTACATTATGAAAGATAATAAGCTTATGTTACTCGCTAATTATTACAATCATAACTATTCCATTCTTTAATTCAGCAGTCTACTTAGGATGAAATTTTTCTTTCACAAGATGTTTAGTTAAAATCCATCCACTCAATGAGTCCTGACTAAATTAATTCAGAAATCAAGTATTAAGTAAAGATCTTTATTCGGGATAACATCAATAAGATTTCAAAAATTCAGGTATATTTTTCTTTTTGAATTCATCAATTAAAGAGACCACATTGATGCGAATGTCATCGTAATAATACAATAGTGCTAGACCTGCTAAACGTTGCTGTAGCATCGTATTGTGTAGATAGTTTTTCAAATACTTCATCATAGAAAAAGTTCTTTCCGGCGTCGCTGTTGACACTGGTATTGTAACAAATATATTAGGATAAAAATTTGAATCATTGAATCGATGGCGTTACAAGGACGTACGCTGGTATCAGTTGTTGACCGCTTCGTGAGCCACCTGTCAAATTCTGCTCTCAAATTAGCTTCACTGTCATCCGGTAAAAGATCTTCATAGAAATTAATTGCAGCGCGAAAGTGATTGTAATTAGATAAATACCGAGGAATGACGCACACTAATTTCGAAAGAATTTCACGATGCATAGCAAATGAATGATGTGTTGAAATAAGCTATCTTGAGAACTCGTACAAATAATATTTAACACCATTAATTTCATACAGAAAGGGGGGGCTCGATCACGGTAGCTCCCTTAAATCAGCCAATGGATCCCCAGGATGCATTTAATTTCTTGGAAACTTTATCAAACACCAAAGCTACTGGTTCTGATGGTATGCCGAACATATATTTTGTACCTATTGTAAATTAACTAGTCATTAGCTTGTTTTGTTTTTTTTTTAACTTTGTTACCTTGACGCACTTTGCTACGTTGAAATATTTTGTAAGATTGCCTATCCTTTTATACCATGTCATCTGATAAATTCACCCATTCGCCCATCGTAAAGTGCCGTCAGTTATATAATATACCTACTGTATATTGTTTCACCCAACGGTTCCGAAATCTACGCCAGCGTCTATTGACTAATAACTCTGTCAAATCAATTTGTTATGTAAACCAGCTAAGTTTTTTTGTGTCCCATGTCCTAAATCACATGAGAGAACGTTTTCACCATGATTGTCCTAATTTTCAATTTGCGCATGAAAAAGGCTCTGATGTTAAGTGATAAATATGCATAATACTGTTTCGGAAATTATAGATCATTCTAAAATCGGCGGCTAAATGTCATTGAATTATGACTTTTGAAACCTTTCGATAGTATTTGTCATAAGATATTGATTGAAAAGTTTTGTGATTCAATTCAAATTATCCAAGTGGCTTTGTTGAATGGCTGTTTTCATACATGAATGATCGTTATCAATGTGTTAAGTTAGGCAGTGTTTTGAGTTATCCTATGAAAATGGTGGTGCAGCACAAGGCTCTTTGTTAGGACCTCTGCAAAAAACATCATGCCTTGTCTAACTACACGGTTATTTCTATGTGCGCTGATGATAATTGTAAAGTTTGTCCCATTTCTAAAGTGTGTAATTCTGAATCTATCGAATTTGTGCTGTCTGAATATAATCGCATCAAAGTGGTCCTTGTCATTTTTTATGCCTGAATCCATGTCATAATTTGAGCCTGAATGTTTCTAAAGCGAAAGTACTATGCATTAAGAAACGAAATTCACAAGTCTATTTTCCTTTCCTTGTTATTAAAGAGTTAATTAAAGATCTTAGGTGTCGTTTAGATGACAATTCGATCATTTTCGTGATATTTTCAAGGCTTGTTCAAAAGGTTGTACATGTTGAAGATTCTAATATACCAAATCATGACCATGTACGGCTAGTATTCAGAAGAGCTATTCTGATGTATTGTGTATACTTACATGTATTTGGCATATTAGATTCTGAAACTTTAAATATTATCGATCGCCTAATTACACGAGGTTGTAAATTGATTTGCTCATTCTAATTAATGTAGGCTAATTGTAGAAACTTTTCATCAAATTTTCATGAAGAACGTTTGGTGATCTTCAGACTTTTGTTTTACAATTGTCCAATTGAGAATCACCCCTTATCTTTATGATTCTAAGAGACTAAAAGTCCAATTCTGTATTTGTTTTGTTATCATGTCAACATCAATTGAATGACTTAATTGATCTCATTTCTGATGTTCTTTCATGACTTGTATGCTATCTTGATGCTTGAAATTTTTGATTTTCACTTGGTAAATATATGTATAATTCTATTATATTCTATTCAATGTTCTTCGCAGAAAATGCTCATTTACTTCTCGTGTTAAAGTGAATATCAAGCACAAAAACAAAGCCGGCCAAACCGGCACCGGGCCGTCAGCGCAGTATTGGTGACCAATTCTAACTCTGTTCTAGCTCTGATTTATCATTGAGCACTTTCGATAGCTGCAAGGAAATTCCATTACTGACTCTACATTCAGCAAGTGACCTGGCTTATTGATAGATTTTATCAAATTTCAAAACCTCAATAGATTTTTCATCGGTTTGCTTTGTCCCATCAGTCGTGAGTAGACTCGAATCAGCGACGTTGGGGTAATATGATATTCAAGCGCACCCCATGACAGTACGCCAACGGACCATTTGTACAGAGCAGGAATTAGCCAGGAAGATACTAATTACCGCAGACACTTCGCAAACGGATTGCATTCTTCAATCACTTGATGCTGTTGTCAGGTGTTGGAATCGTGAGAGATGTCATGTGATCTCCAACCTCCGAGACGAAGATAGAACTTCGTAGATAGAAAGATAGAATAAAGAAAGCAGGTGCTACTCATTACATATACCTCGTTAACCCGGCTTATTGATAAATTCTATAAAAATTACAACTTCACCGCTGGTTCAAACCTGTCTACGAAACTGGTTGAAACTTGTTTGGTGGTGGTTACACCTGTTGGAACAACGAGTAGGCCTATAAAGAGTTAAAATTTGAGATTTTCGATTATTCAAGATTGTTTTATTTGAAATAATTATTAATATTTGTTCCATTTAGTACAGCTAAAGAAAATAACGTACTATTTGCGCATGCTCAATGAATCATGGCAGAATTAGTACTGATAATATTCGAAACATTGTTAATAGGTTTTTCATTGAATATAGATCAGACAACAAACCGAAGATCATCGAAAATAAATTGATAGTGATAATAGATAAATACTGTTCAACAGAAAATAGTAAAAGGAATGCAAACAAAACTTCGAAACCATTCTCCGTCTGAACGGCTACCCTAAGCAAGAAAATGACAAACTTAAAATCTAACAAGCATATTTGAAAATATATCCACTCGAAAAATGCTTCTCACGTTTTATTTCAATAAAGAAAATCTTGGATCTTGGCTCAGTGAATTGTGTCGTTAAATTGTGCAACTGCATTTCTTGTAGGCATATCATGCAAGCTGCTAGGCAAGCTGCTCGAGAAAATTGTCCTGCAATCGGTTAAATCTCAAATAATAGAGAATTATGGGCCGTCTCAGTTTGGTTTTCGCCAGAAATCTTCCACATGTTGTGCTTTAATATCATTGCGCGACTATATGACCACCTGCCTTGATGACACTAATGCTGATGGCGTTATGATAATAACATATGATTATTCGAAGGCATTTGATACTCTTAGGTCAAACCATGTAATTTCGAGATTGATTGAACTTGGATTCCCTTTTGGTTTTATTCGTTGGGTCATTGATTATTTTCAAGAGCGAAAAACAATTCGTGAAAATCGGCATGACATCAAGTAACCTGATTGACGTTACATCAGGAGTGCCACAAGGATCAATTCTCGGACCATTCCTATACAGTGTTGCAACCAGCTCCCTTGCCATCGACTCCTGCAATTGTCATTTGGTAAAATACGCCGACGATGCGACACTTTGTTTGCCTTTATTCAAAATGAGCAATAATTGTCATATTCTTCAAGCCCATGAGAGACTTATCGAGTTCTATGGATTTGAGTATAAATGTCAGTAAATCCAAAAGTTTAACAATTTGCAAAAATCCTAATGTCGGCAAGCCTCTACTCCCAGGTATTCAATCGGTTGATGACTTGTGTATTCTTGGAGTAACTTTCAATCATAGAGGAACATGGTCAACTCATGTGGACAACTTAATCCGAAGTGCCTCACGCAGATATTATGTTTTGCGCTTATTAAGGCCTCTCCTCACGGACAGCAATTTAAAGGTAGTTTATTACGGCCTAATAAGATCACTGGCAGAGTATTGTGGTCCCTTGATTGTGGGATTATCTTCATCAGACAGTCAACGACTTGAACAGCTGCAGAAAAGGTTCCATAAACTGTTATGCGGTCAGCATTGTGCATGTGAGACTTTGCCATCTCTCGCAAGTAGGCGGCACTCCCAGTCACTAAAGCTTCTCAGATCGATAATGAGTGATGAACGCCATGTCTTGCGCGATCGTCTACCAGTCATATCATCCTCCGGCAGATTTTTGCTTCCAGCAAGGCGAACTGAAAGGCGCTCTAATACTTTTATTCTATACGTTTGTTCATTATATAATTCACTTTTCCAGAGATAACTTTGTAACTTCAATCTGTACGTCATACGATTTTCATTCAAAGAATATAAACGCTTATTATTATTATCATTGTACAGTGCCTGTGAGCTATTATTTTGAACAGGATGGGTTGCAGAAGATTGAGGAAAAATGCGTCTCTTCTGAGCTGATGATGAGTACTCTCCCAATGGAAATGTCTGAAAACAATAGCAGACTTCATCCTTTGAGAACAAAGAGTCGATCTGAAAAGTCATTGATTATAATCGAATGGAGTCACTTGAGAATTTTCGACATGCCGCACTCTAAAGAATTTATGTATTATAGAAAATAAAATGCTTTATATCTGGTCTAGCGATCTTCGCCTTTCATCAAGGCAATAATGATAAAGACTGAGCTATTTATCTAAATTCAGAGGAATATGTTCGTTCTGAAAGACTGTAGCTATTAGATGAATCGAATACCGAATTCAAGTATACGGATTAAAGATAATCAACTAATTTGAAGAATCACATAGTCTGTCTTTTATCGTATCATAAGAGGCTGCGCACAACACAGATTCTTAGAAGGAAGAGTATTTCAGAATTTGTTTATTCCCGAATCGACAAATGAGGAAGATAGTTAAGGATACTCCATCTGTGAAAAACATCAAATTTAAGTAATCACGGGAGTTGCAATGCAAATAATTTATTAGAGGCCCATGATAGACATTGCAAGCTTAACCCATTTCATACCAAGGTCCTCAAATGGGGACCACGTCTTTAAATGCATGCCTGATCTATATTTTTAATTTCAGCCTAATTTCTTTTATTGATTTTTTAGATCTATGGTATTTTTTAATGTTTTGCAGTTTTAACATTGATTCTACCGTTGTTGCGCCTTGTTTATTACGTCTGTCAATCGACCAATCTTTTTCACTTTTTTGGACATTTCCTAAGGTACGTCTTAGAATTTCTTTTTACTTATGCATCACTGAATCCAACATAAATATGACCATTCTGCTTAGCGTATTCATTGTGTGATGCAAGGAATTTTCTATCTTTTTTTCAATATTACAAAAATATCAACAAAAGTGCAAGGTCCCCATTTTGGGACCTTGGTATTGTTATCTCTTTTGTCTTCTGCGGGGCATGCACAATTTTATTTATTCTTTGTTATTAGGTTAGGGGTGGTTATTTTAGTTAGGGTATTTTGTTATTCAATCCATTGTTTTATTATGTTCATGTTTAATACCTTTGTTACTGTTGCTGTCATTATCACTATAGATCCGAGCCGGCCAAGTCAAGTGGTGCAATTGGTGAAGTGAAGACTGTTAACGCGTAGAGCTGAACGCGATGGCAAATACGTGATTTCTGTCACAACTGCGCGCTGACGTTGTCCTGGATGGTCGCTGCTACCCGTCCTCTCCTGCTGATGCTGACAGAAGACTTTGAAGACTTTCTGTTTTCCGACTTTGTGACTGCTAAAGACATCCTTGAATACTTCTGTTGAAAATTCCTGTATTTTCCTGGTGACGTATAATAATACATGAACCATTATTTATTTTCTCCATTATTTTGTTTTGGGAATAATTAAAAGATTACTAACTCGTATAAAACGCTATACTTTGGGCATCATGCTAACTGCTTTTGACGGGAGGTAATTATTCATAGCCACGTTAAAACAAGTTATTTTGCTCCCTGTACTTTCATTGCAGGATGAGGTAGTAGTAAGCAAACCTCCACAATAAACACAGCGCCCCCCCCCTCGGGAGATAGTCTTGGTCGACCGTCGAGGTTGACTTGGGCGGCCGACCAGGTTGCCATATTTTGGAAATGGGTAAAAAACGACAGAGTTAACGGCGAATTTGGGATGTTTTGGGCTCTAGCGGCTAAACGGCAGCTCCAATGGCAGATCTGAGACCAGGGGCTAGCGTCACGAAGCCTCCGTTTAATCCGTTCTAACGGAGGGCTTAACGGAGGCCATAAACGGAGCAGCCGTAATGAGGGTCACAAAAGCTCCGTTTATTTGACGATCCGTTAAACTAACGGACAGTTATTCGGATGACATGGTCAGTCGAAGGTCAGATGAAAAACGTCATAAGTCACATGATTTTCATCGTCATGCATCGTCACTGTCGCATCATCACAGCTTTGCCACTACGATTATCCAACCAAATCTTACTGCGCATGTCATGTGGTGCATGTGCTTACGTGCTGACTGCCTAGGCGAGAACGCTCCACAGCAGACCGAAAGCAAGACCGAAGACGTTTGACGAAGACATGGCTGCCGCTGGCAAGCAAAAGCGAACTAGGAAGCAACCGTTTTCACAGAATGAAATCAAGGTGCTGGTGGAGGAATTTGTACACCACAATGCCCTACTTACTGCGGCTCACACAAATGAGGTGACCAACCGTAGAAAGAGAGTTGTATACAACGAAATGGTACGCAAGGTCAACTCGATTGGAGGCAGGAACCGGAGTCTTGAAAATATCAAGGACAAATGGTCTAACCTCAGGGCCGCTGTCAAGAAGAAGGCCGCCGATTATCCCAAGAAGTTGAGGGTATCTCGAGGCACAACTGGCGGTGGTGAAAAGGAGGACATCAACATCGAGGATTTTCTAGATGAGACTGAGATGATGATCTACGGAGTCATCCCACCCGAGAGTATTCAAGGTAAGATTTGCATTTAGGCCTACAATCTACATGTACATGTACAGTGTATAATTAAGCTTGATAATAATACATACATGTACATGTACTTGTACATGTAAGTTGGACTTAAACGTTTGAATCTATTAAGATATGTTTCTAATTTTGAAATAGACGAATTGTATTACTTCTGCTAGTTATTAAGCTCTGCTGCTGATTTTTTACGTGCACATGTGAAAGTATTTTGTTCTTTCTCCAGTATTTCATCGTTGATGTGTAACCAATTGAAAATAAATGAGTTCAAGCACATGCAAACACAATAATGTTGTACATATTATTTTATGAGATATAATTGCTTTTAAAGTTTCTATGAAAGCATTGAGGAAATACTGAAATAGGGTACATGTTGTATACATGTATATACCGATACATCGAATCCCAATTTCTTTGAAACACACTGATCTTACTTCTTAGTAATTGAGGTCTGGAAATAGTTTAATTCTTGTGCAAAAACCCCTGCCATGCATTCATCATCAATTGCTGAATGTTTTGTAGTGTTTATGACGTTGCATAAACTCTTATGGTACATGTATGTTGGTTTTATCTATGGATTTTCGTTTTTGATCTTCACATGATAATCAGTGATATCTGAGACTAAATTGTAATTTTTCCTTCCAAATATTCCTGGATCTGTCCAAACTGGGGGCGAAGAGACCAGAGAGTTCATTCAAAATACCGGTACCGATGAGGAAGATGATGACAGTGAAAAGGAAAATGACTCGAACAACGCCCACGTCAGTGGAAAGGGAAAGAGAAGATGGATATCTACACGTGAACGCATGCAACGAATGGAAAGAGATGACTACCATGCAAGAATGCTGGCCATCGAAGATAGAAGGTTGAAATTGCAGGAAGAGGAATCGAAAGCTCGCATGGCGTACTACGAAACAAAGACCAAATACTATCAGTCTCTTACGCAGAGAATGTGTACGGATGCCAACCACACATCTCAGATTCCTGCAATCAATTCTTCGTATATGCATCCAATGACGAGCACCAATGCCATGAATCATTCGTGTGACTGGAGTTATCAAGACATTTGATAGCCTTTCTGCATACATGTACATGTAACTTGCATCTTTCTTCTTTCGAAATAAATTTGTTTATTGGAATTATCATTTTTTCTAAATTGTTATCTTTGGTATTAGTGGATTGGGTTAGATACATTATAGCCTACATGTATAATAATCCAATGTTTTGCAAACAGTGGATTTGCACTTACCAGACATCATTATAGTCGTAGAGAATGTTCGATATTTTTTATTTGTCAGATAGATTTTCTAACTCTTTCCATGCACATGCATGCAGATACGGGTATGTAAATGTAGGGCTGTATATGCATGTACAAGCGTATACATGCACAACGTACATGCCATATCATTTTTCAAAGAAATCAAACAACAAAACAATAGTTTCCCAAAAGAAAAATATTATTATGATAAGTACTCTACACAGGTACGTTCAAACATGTAGTATGGAATCCTAAGGATGATCAATTTGTGCTGAATACTTCCTCGACTACTTTTTGACGAACATTGTATCCATTTTGTGTGATCCCAGTAGAGTCATGAAATGCTGAGGTATCAACGTCATTTGAATAATCAAGTTCTTCTAAAACGTTGACATTGCACTCAATTGCGAGATTGTGCAAGCAGGCACAAGCCATGATAATGTTGGAGCACTTTGCCGGTGAGAAATTCATGCCAATTGTTAGGCAACGGAAGCGCGATTTTAAAACACCATGGCATCTTTCGATTACACTTCTAGCCTTTTTGTGACTTTTGTTGTACTCATTCTGAGCAGTTGAATTGGGGGCATCAAACGGCTTCAATAACCACGTCAATAAAGGATATGCCGAATCCCCTAGAATCCAACAATTAGACATGCTTTCTTGTTCATTCCAACAATTTGATTGCTGCATCATAAACGAATCGTGTGTGCTTCCAGGCCATCGCGGACTGAAATCGATGATCTTTAAGTCAAAATCACATACGACGTGGCAATTGATTGATACAAATCCCTTTCTGTTGACAAAAGTGCATTCATTGAAAGGAAGTGAGAGTAGTAAGCAAAACTCCACCGCTGGACCGCGCAAGATGGCCGCCGTCGAAAAAGCCGCTGACGTCCCCCCCTCCTGTCCATCGTGTCGGTTGTGGTGTGGTGTCGTGTTGCTTCAAGTCTGACGTCCCCCCCCTCTGGCCGGCCGTCGTAGCGCGCGGTGATGTGCTGTCCAGGTTGGCGTGGTGTGCCGGCCAGGTTGGGAGGGTGGACTGTCGTAGCTCACCTGAAAAAATCCTAAGTGTCAGAGTGACTTTGTATGGACAAAATTTTGAAAATTTTCCAAAGTGTGTCATTTCGACCTGGGACCTTCACCAAAACATTTTTCATCAAATTTCACTGACCCCCCCCCCCCCGACAGCAATCTTCTAACTTTGGTTCTAGTGGACGGATTTTGTCTTACAGCTACTCGTTTGAAAGAGGAGAAAAAACTGCTCGACGCCATTTTTGCCGCGAGTCAATCGGACCAACCGTTCAAAAGTTAGAGCTGTTACAAGATTTTAGGTCGGAGCTCACCTGAAAAAATCCTAAGTGTCAGAGTAACTTTTATGGACAAAATTTTGAAAATTTTCCAAAGTGTGTCATTTCGACCTGGGACCTTCACCAAAACATTTTTCATCAAATGTCTCCGAACGAGGGGGGAGGGGGGGTCAGTGAAATTTGATGAAAAATGTTTTGGTAAAGGTCCCAGGTCGAAATTCGGAAGTTTTAATTTTTTCAAAATTTTCACCACACTGGAGCTCTCACACTTAGGAATTTTTTCACTTGTGGCATGTTACATGGACATGTGCTGACGGACCAACTTCCGGTGGTCATATGAGAATGGTTCAGGTGTCATATGATAGAGAATGATGAGACAAATCGTTTGCAACAAACCGCATGTCGCTACGATGAAAACTTTTGGAGATAGAGCCATTTTAAGTTTTCTTCCGAGCATATATAAACCCCCGACAACGTAAGTCTGATCACTTCATCGAAAGACGAGGTAAGCGACGGTCGTCGCTCTGAGCTCCCGATATCGGGTGTTTCAAAGGACTCTATCTTTTGAAGTAGGCAAGCTATCTTCTTACTTCAAAGTTCGTATGATAGAGTTTGATAGTGTCTTTAATACTGATAAAATTTTTTAAAAGTAGTATGAGTAGTAAAATGCGGAATTTTTTAAAAATTCTTAATTTTCAGTTTTTCAAAGTTTTAACATGTAGACTAAGGTTTTCAAGTATGCTGAGTTCAAATCTGCTATCAGATTTGAAATTTAACTAAGTCTAAGGCAGCTTTGTGGGGTTAGATCCCAGCTACTGATCACTACCTTTGACTCGGCGTTGCTGTTACCACTTCGGGGCAGTGACAATGATGTCTTCAGCTGTAAAGAGCGGGTATCGGGGAAGATCTCTCACTTCCCTAGTGATCAGTACAAGGCCTTCGGGCTGTCGACGGGATCGAGTGCCACTCACTATACTCAAATCTATCATTCCTCACTAAGTGTAATGCTTTAGGAATATGACTGTACTACATGATTCCAAACTTATACAAATTTCATTATCTTACAGTTAACGATAAAATCTCAGGCATGGCAAATGACAAAAACAGAAAATTTCATATCAAAATGTGTGTGTGCGGTCGAATAAATCGCAGTGCGGACGCCAAGGCGCATGTCAAGAAGCCGGGCACCGACCACATGATTATCCTGAATAGGGTTGCGTGTGTGAAGTGTAGAGTGTTGAAGGGTGATGAGGATGAGACGCGTTTTTACAGAGTGCATGCTGACTGTAGTGAGGTTTAGTGACTGACTTGCGATTCACGCAGTTGATTGTTGAAGAGAGGGAGCGAATGTTGGCGATAGAGCGAGAGGGTAAGGTTGAGAATGTTGTTGAGAATGATGAGTTGGCGAGAGCAGTTGCGTCGTTGGAGGCTGAGATTGGGCGAAAGAGAGTGCTTGAGAGTGATGATGAGGATGATGTGGATTTAGATAGGGAGCGTGTGAGGAAGCGTGTGAGGAAGTTGAGCTCTTCGTCGTCGGAGGTGTCAAACATTGTCATCACCGACCCCCCGCAGAGCTCATCTTCCCCAAAAGTGAAGAGTGGTGGGATACGTAAGCAGTCGGCGAGGTGGTTGAAGGATGAAGAGAAGAGGCATGTATCGCAGCAGATGGCGCATGATTTGTTGGTGAATAAGCATGAGAGTTTGAAGAAGGTGAAGGATGAAGTTGTGAAGGAGTTGGATGAGTTGAAAAAGAAGGAACTGAAGTCGAAGGAGGTAGCGGATGAGAATATACGAATGAGGCATAGTGTGACTGATTTGAAGAATAAGACGCGAGAGTTGGAAGAGAAGAATGATGACTGTGAGAAGAGGGCGAGTGCTGCGGAGAGAAGAATGAGAGATGCAGAAGCGAAGTTTGAGGAGATGATGAAAGAGATGAGTGTGTTGACAGCGAGGAATGTTGAGTTGGAGAGGAATGTGGCTCGGCGGGGTGATAAGAGGCAGGCGTTTGAGAAGTTGGAGCGCATGAGGGATGAGTGGAATCGTGTGAATGACGATAGGTTGTTTGAATTTCACATCCCTATTCGGGATAATCATTTGGACGGCGAAGTACTCGTCAACCGTACTCTGGACGAGTTAATAATTTGTTACAACGGCCATCCGACCAAGAAATGTCTGCATGCCATCCTGAGAATGCGCGGCCATTTACACAAATTCTCTGTTAGGAAGCGCGCGAGACTGCCAAAGGATGGCTAACTTGGTAAGTGAAAAGTAAATAAGATAGTATATCCTATTCTAATACATATCATTTTCATTGCAGATCTTTGCCCGCCTTCACCACCCCATCACGACACTCCCGAGAACGAACCATCGGCTCTCTGAAGGGCCACCTCGGGGCAAGACATGATAGAACCTCCACGCGGTTTGCCCTGGGCAGTCTTCGGACTGGCGAATACTATCATTAAGTTGAATCTGCTATCAGTCAACTTGAACGTTGCGTCGCGTTAGAGGGGTATATAAACCACTGCCTCTCATTTCATTTCATTTCAATCATGCAGACGCCGAACAGTCAAGTCAGCTCTCCTCGCGGACCGCAGTTAAGGCCGCGAAATTTATTTGAGGAGTTTGTCAGGCTAGAGGAGCAAGACAGAGTCCATAATAATCTTGCTCGGATTGGCAATCCGACGATAGCAACTGTTTTCAA
Organism: Prostheceraeus crozeri; assembly: GCA_907163375.1. Lineage (NCBI taxonomy): Eukaryota > Metazoa > Platyhelminthes > Polycladida > Euryleptidae > Prostheceraeus > Prostheceraeus crozeri. Next base: position 135,401 of record CAJQUW010011065.1, read on the forward strand.
TCCAACGGAATGGCGCTACATTCCTCTTTTTAGCCATGTGCCAATTAGTGTGGAAGTGTCAAAGGCTCTCTCAGCAGAATTGGTAGGGTGTAAGATGACGTTACTCCCGAGAACGAACCACCGGCTCTCTTAAGGGCCAGCATGGGGCAAGACATGATAGAACCTCCACGCGGTTTGCCCTGGGCAGTCTTCGGACTGGCGAAGACTATCATTAAGTTGAATCTGCTATCAGTCAACTTGAACGTTGCAAATGAAGTTCGGTGTAATACTTCCTTTCGACGGGCGTTCCTGTAAAGGGCGGCGGTGAAGCCCGTAGCTATGTATACCGCAAGGGACATTCGGCAATGGTCAATCTTGTTTAACCTCTCTGCGTCATGTTTGCAAGTGATTGCCTCTGTCTCAACGTAGTATGCATTCGCGTCAGGGCGACATTTAGCCAACTGTCGAAGGTTGCCTAAAACTTTCCATTGCATACGTTATGAGAACCATGAGTTCTACCTGTCTCCATCAATGAGACGAATTGATGAATGGAATGAAATGGGAGGACACTCACGCGCCACACGCAACATAACACACTTCTCTCTTCCGTAGTCTAACAAGCTCTTTACACATGGATCGCAGTCGATTGCTATCCCTGTATCAGAAGTGTAAGCTATCTTAATTTTATTTGACACTTTTTCAACTATCATCATCGCCCATATGAAATGTTATAAGATTTACAAGTTAGACTAAGCGTGCTACTATTTCCAAATGAAAAAGTATACATGGTTAAATCATCCACTTAAGCCCATCCGTAGTCTAACAAGCTCTTTACACATGGATCGCAGTCGATTGCTATCCCTGTATCAGAAGTGTAAGCTATCTTAATTTTATTTGACACTATTTCATCTATCATCATCGCCCATATGAAATGTTATAAGATTTACAAGTTAGACTAAGCGTGCTACTATTTCCAAATGAAAAAGTATACATGGTTAAATCATCCACTTAAGCCCATTCGTAGTCTAACAAGCTCTTTACACATGGATCGCAGTGGATTGCTATCCCTGTATCAGAAGTGTAAGCTATCTTAATTTTATTTGACACTTTTTCATCTATCATCATCGCCCATATGAAATGTTATAAGATTTACAAGTTAGACTAAGCGTGCTACTATTTCCAAATGAAAAAGTATACATGGTTAAATCATCCACTGAAGCCCCGTTCAAGTAAGTCAGTATGAAATCAAAGATAATACGAAATAAAAATTTATTATGGCATGTATTTCAAAAGGTCTTCATCGTCAATATCGTCCCAGAGTCTGGCTTCACATAGATAACAAAAACTGTTCACTTGCTTTAGTCGTTCTTCCACTGCGAGCCTCACTTTGTCGATATACTCCCACTCCGCCATAGTTCGTGGCTGGGAGTTAGGGGTGTACCACTCCCATAATTGGTGGAGGAATTTCGTGCTGGTGATCTCCATCACATCGTCAGTATCGTACTGGAGATACTTCCACCTCACGCCTGTTAAGTCGGGACACTCCTTCTCACATACACTCTCTTCGTCGTCCGCTGGTAATGACAACCTTCTGATATTGTCCAGTCGGTACACCTTCTCTACCTTCCCCTTCGTCGGAGCGTTTGGTGCAACGAGCGCCTTTGGTGTTGAGCATGGAGAAGAGAATTTTGTGCTTGGTGTTGTCGGAGGGCTTGTCATGTTGACTGTGAATAATAACTTTGAAATGTTTTCTAATTCTTAAGTATCAACAAGCAACTAATCAGAATGAACAGCCAATGAATGATGAATATGAAAGTATATATGTAAAGTGACATTCGTGTCATTTCACTCTGTCTTTGTGACATATAAGTGAAGTGTTCTCTGGCGAATTCTATATTTGAGGCGTACAAGTGAACTGCTCTCTCGTGAAGTCTCTATCTTGTTGAAGTATCAACCTTAAACTCGATTTCGTTGACATGGTAAGTTGAAAATTTCTTCACTCATCTCCCTCAAACGTGTGGCTAATAGCATCTTCCTCAATTTCAGACATCAACTTCATCACCAACGCCCTCCCTTCTCGAGGAAAGTTTAGAGTTGTTGAGTCAAAGTAGGTTGTAACAATACACTGAGACTTGAACAGATATGATAGAATGATTTCTCTTTCAGGTGATGTGAGTTCCAGCTCAGGACTCTCGCGACAAGGCGACGAGTGGGAATGTGCCGACTGCGGACATATGTTTACAATGAAGCACAGTCTCCTTCGACACATCAAACAACGTGTGTGTCAACGCAAAGTGGCGTCAATCTCCGGAGGTGAAGTTGATTCTGACGATGACATCTCCTTTCCTTGCGATTTGTGCCCTCTTTCTTTTGATAGTCACTTTCAGCGATCTTCGCACAGACTTCAACACACGCATGCAAATGATCACTACACCAACGCTACCTCTACCATCTCCCTCATTAATGTTTCACATAATAATTTAGTACGCGACTACTGCATGGAGTCCAATACTCAAATAGTAGATTTTCCTGAGTGGCTCCTTCAAAATTCTAACATTATCGAAGCGCTCTTCAACAATTTAGACAATTTTAGAATAAAGGCGCTCATCTACCTTAAACTAAAATATATTAAGATAGATTTTCAAACGGGTCAAGTGACGGAGAGAATACAGTTTCATGTTCCTTCCTCTTCCGCAACCGAAGTTGTAGACTGCGAGTCTTGGCTAAATTTTCACATTCAATGTTTAAAATCAAATGTAGATAAATTCAATCAACGCGACAGCGCTCTCATTTTTGATGGTGTGGACTCAGCCATATTCAAAATTTCCCTATTAGAAAGTCATGCAGCTCGAGGCACATTTAAACTACCAAAAACGTTGTATAATAAGAAAGCTGTCATCAATGTCGATTGTAAATCACAGTGTTTCAAATATGCAGTCCTATCCATCCTTCACTATAATGATATCAACGCGCACCGAGATCGCACCTATAGCTATAGACAGTGGGAGGATGAACTAGACTTTGAAGGTTGTGATAGTAACAACATGAAAATCAAAGATGTAGAAACGTTCGAAAAACATAATAAGATTAAAATTGTCGTTCACCTGTGGGAGAAGGGGTTGAAGGGTGCCCGCTATAATTCACGTTCAACTTGTTATGAACGTGTAGTCAACCTCTTATTAGTAAAACAAGATGATAGCGAGGAATGGCACTACTGTGGTATACCCAAAATCTCTCGCTTGTACACTCACTTGGGGCACTCTAAAAGAGGTGAACATTTTGTATGCGACCGCTGCATCCGCTCCTTTTGGAGTAAAGATAAATTTGAAACTCACTATGAATGGTGCAAGCGAGGTCAATTACAAATGGAACGCATGCCCAAAGATAAAATATTTTCACATAGGGATAATGGTGACGAATTAAGTCCCCTGCGTGTCATTTACGCAGACATAGAATGCTACATTGATGATATCATCCACAAGCCAGCAGCCATATCCTGCTATGAAGTATGGCATGACAACTTTAGGAATAGACAAAACAAAATGCATACTTGGCAAGGTGAAGATTGCATTTCAAAATTTCTAGAATTTCTCGATAAAGCTGCTAAATTTCAACAATCATATGATTCCCAATTGCAGCGTAAGTCACTACATATGTCAGATGAAGACAAACAAAATTTGAAAGTTGCACATCGTGCCCTAAATGTCATAAAACGTTTGATGACGATAAAATTAAGAAAGTGCGTGATCATGATCACATCACTGGTAAATTTAGAAACGCACTCTGCTCCAAATGTAACTTTTCACTTAGGTTGAGACGTCGTGTACTACCCGTCATTTTTCATAACTTTAAGGGCTATGACAGTCATATGCTCATAAAAAGAGGGTTGAGCCAGATGAAATCGTGGCAGTTTAATGTAATAGCGCAAACGAGAGAAAAATTCATGGCAATGACAGCAAAAGTACCATTAGATAAAACTAAAGAAAATAAGACAGTCTTCTTCGAAATAAAATTTTTAGATTCATTCCAATTCATCTCAGCGTCACTAGCTTCTCTCCTTCGTAATCTCAAGTTTCTTCCCCATAGTCAAACTTTGAAGAAACACTATCCAAACTTAACGGATGAAATAATCACTCGCAAAGGAGTCTTTCCTAATGCGTATTTTAGCTCAATGTCTAAACTAAATGAAACAACCCTTCCTTCCATTGACAAATTCCAAAACGATTTGACGGGTGAAGATTGTCCAGTAGAAGATTATGAACATGCTCAAGAGGCATGGTTAAAATTTGATTGTAAAACGTTTGGCGATTATATGATCGCTTACTTAGAATTAGATGTCATTTTGCTGGCTGATGTCTTTCAGGAATTTCGACGAGTGGCATTAGAAGAAGACAAATTAGATCCTGTCCACTTTGTCAGTCTACCAGCCATGTCCTTTAAATCAGCCTTTAAAATGACTGGTGAGACCATTCATCTCTTACAAGACCCGGAGATGTATAATATATTTGAGCGCGGAATACGTGGTGGTCTCACATTTGTAAATAAACATCATATAAAATCTGAAACAGTAGGTGATGATCATATCCACCTAAAGTACTATGACCAAAATAATTTATATGGCAGTTCACTGTCTAAACCACTACCTCATTCCGAGTTTAGTTGGTTAAATCAAGATGAGCTTGAGTATTACTCCAACCCTTCAAACATACTGAAGATTCCAGATGAAGGTGATTGGGGATATTATTTTGAAGTGGATTTGATTTATCCAAATAGCATTAAAAATAAAACTGCTGATTTCCCACTCGCACCTGAATCTGGTGAAGTGACTGAAGATATGTTTTCACCATTCATGTCACAATTTCATAATAACTTAACAGAGTGTGGACAGCCAAGGTACAAACCATGCCGCAAACTTTTACTCACCCAATATGATAAGAAAAATTATCTCGTACACTTCTGCATACTAAAATTCTATTTAGAAATGGGCATGCTTCTAAAGTCAGTTCACCGCATTATCAAATTTAGACAGAAAGCCTTCCTCAAACCCTACATAGATAGTAACAGTCAAAAACGTGCACTCGCCCAAAATAATTTTGAAAAGGATTTTTATAAATATAAGAATAACAGTCTTTTCGGAAAGACCATGGAGGATGTTATAAAACGTATGAACTACAAAATATCACAAAAATATGAACAAAAATATCACAAATTGACCTCATCACCTCTTTTCATTGATAGAGACATCATCGATGAGGATCTTGTAGGTGTTAAAATGATAAAATCAGAAGTTGAGTTGTGCAAACCCATCTATATTGGGCAAGCCGTTTTAGATTATTCCAAGCTTGAAATGTATCAACTCTTCTACAAAATATTAAAACCATGCCCTCTCGCAAAAGAGGTTCGCTTGCTGGGTGGTGATGCAGATAGTTTCTTTTTAGGAATTACCACTCAAAAAGATTTAAATTTTAATGAAGTAGGCAAGTCATTAGAAAAATATTTCGACACATCTAACTACAATCCCACTCATCCACTCTATTCCATACAGAATAAAGCCAAACTTGGTTGTTTTAAGGATGAAACAGCAGGAAAGGAAATAGATGAAATGATTCTCCTCCGTCCTAAAATGTATTCCATGAAATTAAAAGAATGTGCAGATAGTATTAAGCGTGCTAAAGGTATATCAAAATCCATTGTTCACAAAATGAAACATCGGTCCTATAAGAAGGCCTATAAAAATAAAACTATAACGTTTGTCAATATGACAATCTTACAATCTCAAGTTCATACTGTGAAAACGCACACGTTCAAGAAACGAGCGCTTTCAGCATGGGAGGATAAGAGGTGTTGGATAGGACATAACGCATCTCTTCCACATGGACATCCTGACACAAACATACCTCCACCCAAAAGAATAAAACTCACGCTACTACATTCAGGAGATGTATTGACATAATCAACTTTAACTCAGTATTTTGATGTTGCTTTTTGTAGATATACATGGTTGTTTTATGTATCGCATGAGATCGTTTCTTCCTTGTGAATATATGCCTACAGTCAGCTCATTCCCCCTATATCTGTGAAAAGACTTTTTCATATACATATTTTTATTTCAATAAACATATCACAATGACTTCACTTTGTTTTCCGAAACACTAAAGTTACGAGGGATTTAGTATCTTTCACATGGATGCACTCTTGTAAACCATTGGTAATTTTGATAGCAATAGAGGGTATAGTTTGTTTGACGACGGGATGATAGAAAATAGATTCAAACATCTTCTCGACTATTCCATATGAAGCGTCTTTATCATGAATGAAATCGCGTAAAATGTATTCTTTTTTCTCACCAACAGAAATAGGTAGAATCAAATCACTTTGAATGTAAAGGTGCTGTTCATGTTTATCAAGTGTCATTGGTGTTTCTATACCAATCGTATGCGCAGCAGTAAACACAGTTTGTAGCATTGAAAAACCAAAGAGTTTTTTCAAATTTTTACTCAATTGACATTGAATGTCATCACCCAGTTTCAGAACAACGCGTTGATTTTCAATTGAAAACGAAATGTGGTGTGTCTTTACATCATATTTACTTTTCATCACATGCTTCAACTTCTGTTGTATATAAGGATTTACTACATGAATGAAGCTTTCAACTGTATGATATAGACGCGGCATTATATTGATAGCAACTTTAGATTCTTCATAAGACTGGTAAATTTTCTTGATGCGATCACCATAGATGTCCACCCACCATTCATCATTAACTGAATCAGCTTTAGTGTGATATTCATGAGAAGCATACACCACACCGCTTCCAATAATAGGTGTATAATGTCTTATAAAATGACGCAAGGTTGGAGAGAAATAAACTGTAAGTTTGTCATTATACTTCTGAATAACCAACTTACCCTTCCGAGCCATGACTTTCTCTCCATACTTCTGTTGACGTTAGTCTGCAATTGACGTTAGATGTAGACCATGCCCAAAACCGAGATTTGGATGGAATTCATTATCCAACCTCAGTGTAAGACCTTTAGTAAAACAATGAAAGCGAAGGAACTGTCTCCCACTCCAATGATAGATAGTAAACTCATAAGCTTTCTGATTTTTATTCTTCATGATGGAAGTATTACCACTATTGAACGCCTTAATAATTTTCTCATTCCCAAATGGTTCATAATAATCTGATTTTATCTGAATCCATTCATAGTTCCACTTTCCATCTGATGTTAAATTGTATGGGAACTGAAATGTATTATTCATCGTTATTCCATCATTTCTTCCAAATCATTCACATTCTGAATATTGCTATCATAGCAAATACTAGAAACGCCAACCTCCCATTCACCTTCTAAATGTAGTGGGCGATTTAATTCTACTCGATAGTCTGATGGTTTATTTTTGGGAAATTTATTCATAGAAGCATTACTGGGCAAGTAGATTAGAAACGAGTCCTTATTTTCACTTTCCATATTATTCACATTGGAAAAAATATATTAGCATACTTTTGCATTAACTCTTCATTCGGAAATGGAGTGTGATACTTGTCACAGCATCTTTATGAAAAGGAATCAACGCACCAGCATCGTCATAAATTGCAATATCAATTTGTGGGATGTAGTTTGATTTCAGCTTTGTATAATGCACTTTCTTGAAAGTATGCTCAGATAAAATACTGCAGCTTTTTGGCTGGTATGGTATCATTGCTAGCAATGGAGCTTCAACATCTCCCACACGTACATCTTCACCAATATTGGAATACATCTGAAAATAGTTAATACGACGCGATAGCGACATGTCTGCGCTAACTTTGGTTACAGTACCACTTTTAAAGATATTTTGATCAAAACCCAAAATGTCCATTAGAGTTTTATCCATAATTAGTTCAATACCTTTTCCACTTATAGTGAGAGACAAAGCACCTTCTTTTTCAGAAAATGAAACATGTTGCTCATTAATCACTTCATTTAAATAATCTACAACCAATTTAACTGAAGTAATAATGCGAGGCATCAACACTCTTGTTTCATGTAAGATACCACCTAAAGGCTCTACACACTTTCTGTATAAAGATACGGTCCATTCTGTATCAAATTTTTTTTGACCTTTCACATGGTAAATGTTGCATATCAAATTTTCCATGAACAGCTGCAGAACGATGTCGTAAGAACTGATGAAAATCTTTTGAACAAACTAATACTAGATCATCATCATTTAATTTATTTATTGCAATATGATTAGATGATTTGATATAAGTCAATGTTGCCACTTGTTTACCATCAACTCGAAGGAGATAATTAAATTTCTTCAATAATGTTTCAGGAGTCATGTTTGTCTTTCTTGCCTTAATCACAATCTTCTTCACCAACGTCTTCTCATTTCTTGGAATAAGATCTACATAATAAGCTTCCTCTTGATATATTAACTGTTTATGACCACTTATGTGGTAATTAACGTTAAAATTATTATAGCTTGTTAAGGCGCTAGCGAGGTAACCTAAATCATTTCTTAAACTTGGACTTAAACCAACAATCCAATCTTTATCAACTACATGATATACATAATTATGATCACCACTGTGCGGAGTAAATTGGACAATGTGATTGCACGCTTTATTCAGGAAATCATATACGAATTTCTGACATGATTAGAGATCTTTCCTCGGCCATTGTGGAATGAATACTCGGTAGTCCCTTTCACATTGGCAAGCAGCTGTGCGTCTCATATTAATAGTCATCACCTCATGATCAAAAGTATAGACACAGTTGCTATAAACAAGTTGAGTGACACCCACTTCCCAATTTCCATTTAGCTGTTGTGTATGATCAATGGGAGTAGAAAAGAGTGCGGCTCGATTACTAGCAAATCTATTTGCGGCCGCATTGCTAAGCAAAATATGATAAAACGACATTTTTATATTGCTGATCTGCGACTTTGCATAACATCATGAAGACTTGGATTTTGGACTCTCTACAATATATCAGAGTTGATCGTGATGGAAACGTACATTTCAAAAATTCTCATGGTCATACATCAAGAAGTATTACATTAACATGGCGACAATTTGTCAACCTCAATGATATCATGAGGGATTTGGAATATTTTGAAACATTAAGATTCATCTCCTTGGGTGATCAAGTTTGGCTTCAACATTATAGAATTGAAATTCAAATCTGCCATTCTCATTCCGCAAACTGTTTCTCATTCCGCAAATACAATTGGAAGAAGTATAGAAGATACATACATCGCTCCATCATGACATTTATTCGTCGTGAGTTCATTGCCCTACTATGCAAATCTTAATCAGACATGACTACCACGCACCATGAGTTGGAAATTAGATTCCCTACAACGTATTGAAACGGATCATGATCGAAACGTCTATTTCAAAGATTCAACTGGAAATATGAGAAGAGAGTTTGCTTTATCTTATCGTCATTTTCATTCTCTACATCATATCATGAAGGATTTGAAATACTTCTATATGAAAAGACATTCACGTATTGGAAATCACATCTGATTGCGCGTCAACAAACGGCGAATTCAACTCTATCATTCCCAACTCCATACTAACTTCACATTTCATCAAGGTAGTTGGGAAAAGTATAAAAGGAAGGTACATCGCTCAATTTACTCATTTTTTCATCATGAAGCGCCATCGCTACACCATCGTCAACATTCTCCGTCGCTTCAGACTCTACACCAAAATCGATCTCACAACATTACACCAACACCTTCCAAACAGCAAGTATAACCGGGCCGACCTCAAATGTTAGCGGTGAAGATGAACAATTCACGGAATCTTCAACTCTTCCCAAATGGGACTGTACAGATTCTCGGCGCCCTTTCGCATTCATCGGCGCAGTCAATGCGCTTAGAGCTACAAAGACTACTACGTCGGATATGGAAGAGGGAGAGGTGTGTGATGTCGAATCTGACTGTGGACAATATGGTGATCTCTACTCAATTGAGTGAAAGTGTATCATTTTTGAAGATTCGTACCAGCAGTTACAATTTGTGTTATGAACCAGAACTTTTTCCTGCAGCTCTCATTAATTGTTGGTTACCTGTGCATGTGGCAATCTTTCATAATAGTAAAGTGATCATTACTGGATTAAATTCTCATGTACAAGCAAATGTGATCCTAGACTATCTCATCGAGTATGTACGTACCCAGCGGATTGTAAAATAAAAAACAATTTTTCCAACATGGTGTTTTTATTTCAAATCATGATAGAACTTACAAATCATTTTTTCATTAGAGGATGGATTACATGAAAAGTTTTGAATAACAGATACAAATCGAGATACATGTAAACGTTTTAAGATGAAGTACAGTACAAAAGCACCACACGTTGATGAAAGTGGATGTTGTAGTATGCGTTCATTTCGCTGATATTGACGCGTATGTTTTCTCAACCACTGCTGTGTTGGTATATTTGGAGGTTGAGCAAGAGAGTCAAATAGTTCACCACGTCGGTCTTCTCCAATAAAGATCGCTTTCCAATGCTCACCGCCTAAATTCTGCGAATGAGTGTTTAGCACAATAAAGATGGGATAGTGATTTACTGCAGGTGGTAAGGTATCGAGCGAATAGACATTATCGAAAGCTTTCAACGTCGCTTTATCTGCATTACGCTGTACCTTAGCTTTAATATCATCAGCATTCAACCAACTCATTAACGATTATAGTGAAGAATCACGTCACGATACTTAGTTATTTCAATATTTGAATCAAAAACTGCATAAATCAATACATTGATCGTCTCAGGTAGTGTTCTTTTGAACGTCAAATCCAAACGAATATTATGAGGCACGTTCGCTTGACGATAAGGTGCACTAATATCGCTGTCAGCAGTCAAATCAAATGCATAAATAGTATATCCACTCTTAAACTCTTTCATAGTCAGTCCGTTGGTGTCATCCGTATTGTAAAAGCCAAAGACATCCATAAAATCAACATAACTGCGCATAAATTGATCCGAAGCAAAATCTGGTTTGTAGGGTGGACCAGGATGACTCACACCATTTACACGTAAAGCAATTTCACTTAACTGATTGTGTTTAAAATTGAAAGGATTCTTCTTTATATTACCATTAAATGCATCATTTTCAACCATTGCCACCATGAGGAGCTTCGGTGCTTCCGATGGAAAGAGGCCATCTTTCATGAAACACTTTTGATCTTTCGGAATTGTAAAGGTGAGAAGCTTTGTATGCTGAATGGGGTAAATGGCATTTTGGCGGTTAAGACCTTCAGCATGCCCTCTAATGACACTTGGATTCGGTACTACTCGACGAATGTAAAGTGCAATATCTTCCACATGAATTCTAAAATTGTCAACTTTAGCAAATGCATTCAGCGCAAATTCAGGCTTATTCAATGTCAGCTTGAGTCGCATGCTGGTATTACAGAGTAAAAACTTTGACTGTCTAAAGAAGTCTAAATTCAGCGGACCATATAGCTGACATACTTAACTATCTTTAATCATAGCAGATCGCTTTACAAAGCCACTGTTTGTTTCAACATCAAATTTTCCTGCTTCATCTCTGTACCATCCCATGGCTTCCATATGACTCTTTTGTGCTGCTGGATGAAACTGTGATACATGATTGAAATATGATTTATAGGGATAATCGCTTTGACCACCTTCCACCTGCTGCTCTCCAATCGTTAGAGAAACATCGCGAAGTAATGTAGTCAATGGTAAATTGTTCAGTCCAACTTTATGTGCATCGTCAATAGCAGTTCCATCTGCTTGCTGAATTCTAAACCTCAAATCAAGCATCGCATAACTCAAATCTATGTAGTCATCACTACCACCAGGAATAACAAATTCAATGGGGCCAGCATTCTCAGCTGTTCGAGGATGATAATCTACAATACTTGAACTAAGAATATCTGTCTGTATGGCTTGTTGATCAAACAAACAAAACCCGGAAGTTTTACACTCCATGATTAGAAGTTATGGCAGCGTCGTCGTTTAGCGCCTAATGAATGATTAGAGCCTCTGCGACGTTTGCGTGAATGCCTTTTGACTGAAGATCGCACCTTACCAGCTCCGCGATGTTTCCTCCTTCCTTTATTCATTCGTTTAGGTGATTTCTTTCCTTGAGTAACACCAGCGAAGGTCTGCTTCAATGTTTTTATACCGCGTTCCTTCCCACGATTCAACAAACTGCTCTTAAAACTTCTACCTCTGGAAAGATCACTAGCAACATCACCAGCAAAGCCAACGGCATTACTTAAAACATTTCGTTTTGAAGATCTACCGACATTGGATATGAGAGGTGCTACAACAGATTTCAGTGCACCAAGTATGCTACCTCCACGTTGGCGGCGAGCGCCGATGTAAATTTGTCCTCCACCACTTACATAGGAGGGTCGTGAATAAAATGAGGCAGTTGGATTCATAGCTCAAACCCTAAACATTGTTAGTTACAACTTTGCATGAATCACTGTCGATCACTTAGATGAAAGATGTCGGCACGACGCATCCAAGAGTTCATACTTGAAGGATAACCAGTCCATTTAACAAGACACCATTCTTCACCTTGCCGTTTTTTACATCGAATGATTTTCTCTACCAAATATGTTTCACTTTCAGTGACTACCTCAATCTCATCGCGGTAAAAGCTACCCTCAATTTCTTCATTATCGTAATCTTTCAACTTGTAGGTGGTGGGAGAGTCTTTTTGATTAATCCTTGATACTGTAAGTACCTCCTCTGTCCAATTCGGAAGGTACCCTTTAGCAAAAACACTCTTCACTTTTGAGATACGAACTTTATCACCAATTTTCACATCACTTTTCACATGAGTGCGTTTACGTTGGAATGATTCGCGCACTTTATCTACATTGTCAACATTTACATCAACTGGTCTGAGTCCAATAGAACGATGGATAGAGTGATTGTAGGCATGGAGTGTATCTTGTAGAACCTTTGTCCAATTTTGTGTCAAGTTGGCAGTAAAATGTCGCCACAAGCGATTTTTTAATGTGCGATTAAAACGTTCAACGAGTGCAGCTTTATAAGCACTCTTTACACTAAACAACTCACTGTCATATCTCTCAAATAATCTTCTCACATGCTGATTTTCAAACTCTTTTCCTTGATCACTCTGAATTCTTTTTGGAATACGACCTTCTCGAAAAATTGTTTGGAATGCTTTTGCTACTCCTTTCCCTTCTTTAGTTTTTAAAGGTTGAGCCCACGCATAACGCGAGAAAATATCAATGACGGTTAAAATAAAATTATTGCCCGAGTTATGTTTTGAAATGGAGGCAACATCACACAAATCTGCTTGCCACTGTTCATCGATGTCATGAACAATATAATGGCGGGTGCGGTACTTCTTTTTCGCTTGTTTGTGGAGTGTATAGGTAGCCTGACCCTTTAACCATCGTTTCACTTGTGATTGTGGAAGACCACTCGCTTTTGATAATTTCTTGATAGATGCAAATCCTGCCGGATGTTTTACATCATAATAGATTGACTTCAAACGTTCAGCCGATGACGACTGACTCTTTTTCCTCCTTCTCATCTTTTTGTTTTCTTGCCTTTCTACATTTACAACAACTGCAGCATTTAGCTTTAGCGGTTTTGCGATCGTGTTCACATTGCTTAGGGGTTTCATTGTGAGAGCTGGCGCAGCAAGTGCAAGTGACAACGACATTCACCTCTGGCGGCTCATTACATGGCAAGCAACACATCTGCTTCATATTAATAGTCTGAGAACATGTATCTCCTGGGAGGAGCTGTTTTACGTTTCCCTTTTACTAGTTTTAGTGGTGATGTAGATCTACGTCGAGTTCTTCCTCTTGTTTGCTTAGTGAGTGTGGGAGGGGATGTCGCAGGTGACGTCTTAAGCCAATTTGTTGGCATTTTCATCGCCTGAAGCATTGGAGCAGTAGCCGCTGTTGAATCAAGTTCTTTCAATGTCTCATTATTCAAAGCAAATTTTTGCACATTATGCTTTTTCAATAGTTTAAGAAAGTATGACCAACCAGGTGGAACATAGCCCTGACGGCGCTTTCTACGTGTCGCATACTGAATCAAGTCTTCATAACGTGAAGCATCAATCACTTTATTTTCATCTGTAATGATTTCTCCTCTATCATTTACATTGAGATGGGGTTCAATACTGTTCAAATAAGATATGGCATGTGCGCGAGATGCTAGAGGTGTAGCAGTCGATACAGAGTCACGCATCTTATTCTTCAAGTTTTTCAATTGCTCAACAGTTTCCGATTGTAATAATACAGCACGATGTGGATCTTTGATGTGAACATTTTGCTGATAATCTATTTCTTTCCTATACATTTGATTTGCAAGAGGTTGCTTTACTTGCTGCATGGCAGTCAATTGTACATATTCATCCTGAGGAATAACAATCATGCGAGAATAAGAACTCATAGTTTGTAGATAATCATGGGAGTTTTCAAAATATCACTTCGAAATCTAAATTCTTCCGGACACTCTTGCGTAAAGTCAATGAATGAGTAACCGTATGGTTTTTCAGTAGCTGCTTGAAAAATTTCAATTAAGGCTTTTGATCCTCTGGGTGCAACTTGTCGCGCTAAAATTTCAAATTGACTTTTATCTCGCGGATTCTTGAAAATAGCATAATAGTGTGTATTCAGGTTTCGTGTACGAGCTTCTTTTCCATCAGGAAACAAATTTTGTGTGATATAGATGATAAAGCACCTTTTATGATGTGCTGCACGAGTGAACATATCTGTAACATCTTTTGAATTCTTACTTTCTTTTAATAAATCATCCAATACAACAACATCATTAGACTGAAGTTTATCCACTGCAATAATTCCTTCATGTCGAATAAAGTTGCGACTTTGCAATTCCTGAAATAGCGATGGTTGATAAATACCATAACACCAAATCACTCGATTGATAGGTTCCTTAAACAACTCCCTTCTTTTATCCAATAAATTAAGCGTGAAAACAGTTTTACCTGCATGGGATGGACCTGATACAGTCAGAACTTTATCACATTGAAGTCTGAAATCCATTTTAATACTTTGAGATTCAACATTTGCATAATTAACGCTTAGAGCCAAAGATATTACCCAATAGGTTGCCCACGACAGGAGCTAACATTGGAAGTATTGCTGAAAGGAAACCGCCCTTTTGTGTTAGAGTTTTCCTCTTTCTTTGAAGGGTGACTTTAGGATTGGAGATGAAACGCAATTTCGTAGCATATCGCTTAAGTAACTTTCGTTGTTTTGGTGCTAATTTCTTCGTCCTCAACTTTCTGACATGAGAAATAATTTCACGAATGAATTTATCGTTGGCATGTCGTATAGCATTGTATCGCTGATTTGCTTTCATTCGTCGGAGAGCTTGAATGGCTGAAGAAAACTTTTGACTTTTACGTTTCGCCATTTTACGTTTCGTCATTTTACGTTTCGCCATTTTCCGTGTTAGTCTTTGCTAAAACCTATCTTTACCACGTTTGCATAGGTACTAACTATTGCGACATAAGTGACACTCGAAATGAGCAATATCACAGTGGTTACATTTGCAAAGTTGAATGCAATTACGTATAAAACAGCGTTGACAAAAAGCGTGCTTACATTTCTTGAAGATGCGCTTTTCATTTCCATCCTTTCGCTTACATACATCGCAACACATAGTTTCACCGTTACTGATGTCTATA
This sequence comes from Prostheceraeus crozeri, assembly GCA_907163375.1. Lineage (NCBI taxonomy): Eukaryota > Metazoa > Platyhelminthes > Polycladida > Euryleptidae > Prostheceraeus > Prostheceraeus crozeri. The sequence continues at coordinate 151,058 of CAJQUW010011065.1, forward strand.
GCAAGTCTTTTTGAAGATATGAATTTGCTAGCCTTTTCTAAATAATAGACGCATGTACAGAAGGAATATACTTCGAGAGTGAGCAGACATAGCTCGAAAACCAGTTGTGCTACAATCAAGTACCACTGCATTTTCAATTTTTCTTTATGGAAAGTTGAATGTGAATATCTGAAATCGCTTCAATCACTAGACTGCTACCATGATGGTTAAATACGTTAAGACGTTCAGCAATTTTTATCATATGTCTTTTAAAAAATTCTTCGGGGTGATCTACCACTTCCATTGAATAAGAAGCAAAATGGAAAGAGCGAGTTTCCACCTCTTCCTTTCCAAAATGACTAAACTTAATTTTCGCAACTAATCGCGCCATGACAATGCTATCAGAGAATGTATTCACTAACTCTAGAAATAGAGTGCTAGCATCATCGACCACTGCTTCGATGTCGGTCTCATCTTTTTATGAAAATTTATCACATATCTTGAACAGCTCCTTTTAAACTTTGCCTATGAAAATGTAATGTTCCGCAGTCGTTTGAGAAAGACATGATCGCCCTTTATCTAACCCATCCATTGCATGAAAACTACTCTTCTCATAGTAACATTTATTGAATAACGGTAACAAGCATGCATTATAAATCAATGGTTTGAAAGAGATAAAATAGATACAGCTGGTAACTATCATACAGCGAGCAATGATGACCATACAGGACTTTGGCAGTGTTGAGGTAAGGAGGAAAGAAGCATTGGTTATGAACGTAGCTACTACAACGAACAGACAAAATAGGAACAGACAAATCCTTAAAACGTTTCGTGACTTCATGGTAGTGTTGATTCACTCTACTATCCCAAGGCGGGAGCAAAATGTCATCAATGATTAGATTGGGAAATACTTTCCTCTCCTTACCAGGATTATTACAAAAGATGCGTATAACATTGAAAGCAGCTAACCATCGTTTAAAGTCAATAAGAAGAGCACTCTCACAAGAAAAGCCATAGTCTTGCAAATATTTCAGATTAAGTCCATGAATGTGTTTTCTCGCCCATTGATCAACATTGGGATTGCAGTTGGCATGTTGATGATAGACACTGACAATCTGATATGTCCAATTGTTCATAGCAATAGCACTGAGCTCCTGTACAGGTTCACCCTCACAATCCATAAAAATGATGATAGAAGCCTAAAACGGAAATTTACACATCTAAGGAAACGTTCTATAACATATTACAAAATGAAGAATTACATCGATGCTTTTCACGACAAAATACACAAATGATATGATGGCAACGAAGAAGTAAATGTATCTAATAAGACCACGTCTACGACACTCAAAGCACATAAGCGAATTGTCATAGGGTAGAGATAGGAAAGGACTAGTAATTCTCCTTCTTTGATTTGCGTTTTGAGGCAGCATTCTTCTCCGACTTGCGCTTCGTACCACTGCTGTTAAGGATTTGATCAATTATGTCGTCCACGTTGGGTGGTTTTGGAATATATAGGATGGATTCCATATGCATGGAGAGCGAGGCTATTTTATTATCCTTGTGCCGACCATAATATAGCCCATTCACTTTGAAAAGGATATCCCAAGTACCTTCTCCGAGCTCGTCGCATGTGATGGGTGTTGAATGATCTCCCTCCTACTTATAGTAAGTGCACCAATGTGATACCGGTAGGCAAATTTGATTACCATCCCAAATCTTTCTATAGGGAGTATCCTTGTCATCTCTCGCCTTCCACTCTTGTGCAAGAGGAGTAGGAATGTCCATATTTAATGTCACATACTCCTCAATAATAACAAGTTGGTGATCGAATGTACGGACTCACGGGGATCAGTATGTAGTCCCCATACTGATTGTGCATTATCTTGACATCCGTGGAAGGGAGCATTCCCGTTTGGAGTACTACGCTATGATCGTCATAACGCAAGACTTGTTTAAATTTACGCTGTAGCGGTGTAGGATTATGTACCTTGGTTGTTTCTTCCACTGGCCTCAGTTGTAGATGATCTGATCGTAGCGAACCTTGTAACGTTTGACCGCCATTTTGTCCTACTAGTGCAGCAGATGGAGTAGATGCCTGAAAATGAAGAAGATTGTATTAAGTTTACGTTCAAGGGAGGAGAGGGAGGAAAGTAGCGACTTACCATTTTAGTTGGATAATAGAATAGGGAACTAGAGAGAGAGAAAATGTGCGTCTGTCACTCGTATGATTCAACGATGGAATGATTCTCACTCTGAAGTCTCATTATTTATATAGAAATGCATGATTCTCATTGGATGATGATCCTCATTGGACAATAACATCAAGCTGATTCCAAATCTGGCCTCCGTTTACCAATCCGAGCCTTCATTCGCCCGATCGAGCTGTTTCTTGGGAAATTCTAACTCTGTCGTTTTTCGTCAATCTCCCAAAATCTTAAATGGCGTCTCACATCTAAACGAAGACAGATATGAACAAGCCGTTTCATTCACTGAATTTGTCTCACTCTTAGCTTTCAAACGAGCTATTGCACGACTTTCTACGATCTCTAGAACCAAAGTTGGAAGATCGGGGGGGGGTCAGCGAAACTTTTTCTCTCCGATTGACTTGAAACTCACCATACCGATGCAGAATTTCACGCTGAATCCGAATCTGGCGTTCGTTTTCCCATCCGATGGTTCGTTTTGGCGCTACAGCCCAAAACGACCAAAATTCTAACTCTGTCGTTTTTCGCCAATGTCCCAAAATCTTAAATGGCGTCTCACATCTAAACGAAGACAGATATGAACAAGCCAATTCTTTCAGTGAATTTGTCTGACTCTTAGCTTTCAAACGAGCTATTGCACGACAAAATCCGTCTACTGGAAGCCAAGATCGAAGCTAGCTCTCCCGAGGGGGGGTCAGTGAAATTTGATGAAAAATGTTTTGGTGAAGGTCCCAGGTCGAAATGACACACTTTGGAAAATTTTCAAAATTTTGTCCATACAAAGTTACTCTGACACTTAGGATTTTTTCAGGTGAGCTCCGACCTAAAATCTTGTAACAGCTCTAACTTTTGAACGGCTGGTCCGATTGACTCGCAACAAAAAATGTTGTCAAGCAGTTTTTTCTCCTCTTTCAAACGAGTAGCTGTAAGACAAAATCCGTCCACTAGAACCAAAGTTAGAAGATTGCTGTCGGGGGGGGGGGGTCAGTGAAATTTGATGAAAAATGTTTTGGTGAAGGTCCCAGGTCGAAATGACACACTTTGGAAAATTTTCAAAATTTTGTCCATACAAAGTTACTCTGACACTTAGGATTTTTTCAGGTGAGCTACGACAGTCCACCCTCCCAACCTGGCCGGCACACCACGCCAACCTGGACAGCACATCACCGCGCGCTACGACGGCCGGCCAGAGGGGGGGACGTCAGACTTGAAGCAACACGACACCACACCACAACCGACACGACGGACAGGAGGGGGGGGACGTCAGCGGCTTTTTCGACGGCGGTCATCTTGCGCGGTCCAGTGGTGGAGTTTTGCTTACTACTAGTGAGGGCTTTTTGATTGGTATGTGACAACCATCGACTGCTCCTATTGTCTTCGGAAGGCCACTGTAATTATAAAAATTGATCACGTTCCTTAACATGTCCTCTTCCGATGGCCAAACAATGTACTTCTTGCGATTCCTTGTTATTGCTTGTGAAACATCATGTATAGATCGACTTGAAGATCTATTTGAAACTCCATGAATATCCGCAACTTGAGGTAAAAATCCGCCATGACTGAAATATCTCAATGCAATGCACATTTGTAATTCCACTGAGAGGCTTCGAGAACGCTGTGTTTTTCTTTCTAAAATTGATCGATATTCCTCACACAGTTCGTATACGATGGACTTTGGAAATCTATATCTGTCAAAAAATTCCACGTCTCCTAATTCTGCCAAGGCATTTATTCTGTCACGATAAACACGCCTTTCCTCAAAATAATAATCATCGAAATCCAGCCGCCACAGATGCATGGTCTCTGAGAATGAACAACTGCTTTTCGATATTGTATAGTGTCAAATATTGTCGATATCGTTGTAAATCAGCAGCCAATAGATATAAGATCTCGCTAACGGAGGTCTTAAAGACGCCCCTCACCTCCGTTAGCGATTTTCTAAACGGCGCGACAAACGGCGGCTTAACGCTTCTTCCTGAAGCACGGATTATTTTAAGTAAACGAGCCGTTATGAAACGGAAGCTTCGTGACGCTCGAGGCTTCCTTTAATTGCTCCGTTATCGCTAACGGCTCTTCGTGACGCTAGCCCCAGATTTGGAATCAGCGAAGGATTCTGCATCCTTAGGGTGATTTCCAGCTCAATCGGAGAGAAAAAATTTTTCAAAATTTTTCCAAATAACGACAGAGTTAACGGCGAATTTGGGATGTTTTTGGGCTGTAGAGCCAAAACGAAGCATCGGATGGGAAAACGGAGGGCAGATTCGGATTCAGCGTCAAATTCTGCATCGGTATGGTGATTTCCAGCTCAATCGGAGAGAAAATTTTTTGGGACGTCCCCCCCTCGCAGCGTTGCTTCCAACTTTGGTTCTAGAGATCGTAGAAAGTCGTGCAATAGCTCGTTTGAAAGCTAAGAGTGAGACAAATTCAGTGAAAGAAACGGCTTGTTTTTATCTGCCTTCGTTTAGATGTGAGACGCCATTTAAGATTTCGGAAATTGACGAAAAACGACAGAGTTAACGGCGAATTTGGGATGTTTTGGGCTGTAGAGCCAAAACAAAGCATCGAATGGGAAAACAGAGGGAAGATTCGGATTTAGCGTCAAATTCTACATCGATATGGTGAATTTGCCACCTCAATCGGAACTCTAGAATCGGTGATAAAAGCGTTTAAAATTTTGGATGATTGAGGTTACGTCATCAGCTGATCGCCACAAACTATATAAGCTGGCAACCGAATGAGAAATTTTCATTGAGACGAGAGATTGACAGAGGTAGGTTGTCTCTCCGGAGCTCTGATGATAGCATCGGAAATTTCAAAATCAGAAGGAAACCGACTTAGAAAATTTCATTGCTGATATCAGCTAAGGTGTCAGACTTATAGGTTAGCCAGTATATGGCTTGTGATCACTTTGATCAAGTAGGTCCAATACTTATAAACGGTTCTAGTACACCGATTGAGTTGATTCAAAAAAGGTTTGATAGCTATTGATCAGACCTATATTTACAGACTACTTCTAAAATTTCCTAAGTAGTACTAAAGGCCGAAAAATTTAGATTCGCTTTTTTGGTGACTTTTTGGGGTTTTCAAACCTTCTGATTTCAATAAAGACCTTTATAAAGTTGTCAGAGGCAAGCTTCGGCTCGAGACTTGCTTCCTGATGTAAACAACTCCACCGGGTTTCATGTCAAAATCGGGGTCCGAATACCAACACAGTGATATGACGCACGCTCTGTCCGCGGGAGGTTGGATTTGAGGGCCGAGGCCTTGGAGTCGGGATAAGATCCCCTCTGAGTAATGCCTGTAACGGATTCATCAGCCTAGCTTGTCTATCCTCAAGTATTGAATGACATATTAGTTGGATTTTTAAAATGACTGTCAATGTTGCTTCTCAGTAATTCTATTTCATCTTTCCTTCTACAGAATATGGGAGGCAACTCAAAATTTCTATTTAAAAAGTGCTCTTGTGGAGAGATCAAGAGAGGCGGCGAATTTAAACGCCACATCGATAAATATAAAAATACTCCTCACTTTCACGAGGACAGAGGTGTTATTTCCGGCTGCCCACATTGCCTAAAATTTTTAAAAGGCAAGGACCATACGGCATTTTACATTGCCAACGCCGAATGTCCAATTAAGAAGGTTGCCAACTACACGTCATCCGACATCGGCAAATTGATCGCTCCCTATTTCGAGCAAACATCTGTCGATTTAGACGCAGCACTGCAAGATGCAATTGCAACCATCTTGTCTCCTACTGCTCCGACCACAGAACATCTAAGTGGATCGGAAAGCTCAGACGACTCCGATTCTGAGGAGGTCGTCATTGATAGGAAAGTGGAAGACATAGGAAAGCCATCAAACCAGTCCTCCCCTATAAAGAAAGCGATCACGCAGCAGTCTTCCCCAGTAAAGAAGGGGATCAAGCAGCAAACAGAGACTTGGAGCAAAGATGCCCAGATCGCAAAAGTGAACAAGGAGTACGCACTTACCAAATTGAAGGACGAACTGGCTCGTTATAAGAACGAATGTGCGGCTCTTAGGGACGAAAATTTTCACCTGAAGGGTCAGGTAGCTGAGATTCGGGCCCTGAAGACTCAAGTCCTAAATTTGGAACCTTTCCGCGAAAGGGCGCTTAGCAGCGAAAAACGTGTCAATGAGCAGGCTACCTACATAAAGACACTAAAAGCTCAGGAAGAGACGTTAAAGTTGAAACTTGAACAACTCAAAATAAGCCTCACTGAAGGCCAAAAGAAAGAGGAGAGACGAACAACGCTCCACCTTCCCGTCGTCAACAGCAGAATTGTCGACAATATCATAATTGAAACTGAGAACCTGGGCACCACATTTGAGTACTACGATGGGGCGATGGCGGAGATGCGCTGCCTACACATCTCTATCAAGCATGATGGTGAAATTAAGGAATTGCGCCACCGCAAGCGGAAACTGCCGGCCAAATACCTTCCCCATCCACCGCCATCAAAGGTTCAACGAACCGATTAAGTTAATTTATGGTAAGTTAATATCATCTCTATCACTTGAATATAATTTCATCTATTTTCTTTCTATTTTTCAGATGCGACGTGAACGAACCAACGGTCTTTAAGAGGCCACCATGGGGCAAAAAGTGATAGTACCTCCACGTGGTTTGCCTTGGACAGACTTTGGTCTGACTGAATCCATCACACAAGTAAAAGAAATATAATCATGTCTTTGTCTCATAGAGGTATATAAACCATTGCCTCTCTTCCATTTTCATTTTAGTCTCCATCATGCAGACGCCAAACACGCTAGTCAGCTCTCCTGACAAGCCTCGGTTAAAGCCGAGAAATTTGCTTTATGAGATTTCGCAGATGGAGGAGCAAGAGAGAATTTACAACAATCTTCCTAAAAATCGGCTCATCGGCTACCGATGATGTCGATTCAACAGAGTGGGGATATATACCGCCCTCTGACAGTCGGATGGAAGTAGAGGAGGTCGATGCCGCTGACATACAGAGATTAAAAGTCTCTCTCAGCGTAATCGGCCAAATCTAGGCATGCATTCGAGAACGAACCAACGGTCTTTAAGAGACCACCATGGGGCAAAATGTGATGGTACCTCCTCGTGGTTTGCCCTGGACAAACTTTGGTCTGACTGAATCTATCACACGAGTATAAAAAATATAATCACAAAGTTATATCTGCTATCAGTCAACTTTAGCGTTGCATGGCACGGAGAACTTCGGTATAATTCTTCCTGTTGGTGGGCGATCTCTCTTGAGACAGCGGATGATATCGTAGTGATGAGTGTGGCAAGGGCTTGAGACTTACCTTAATCCGACTTTCCAACGGTCGTCGTGGTCTCTTCGCTCAACGTAGCACTTTGACCGGCAATCGGTTGAGTCTTAGCCATCTGCCGCAGGTTACTTTTTAAATTCTCAATTGCATACATTATCTGAGAATGAATCATTAGTTCTCTTAAGAACTGCCTCTATCATTGAGGCTAAATGATGAAGGGATGAAATGGGAGGGCACTCTTGCGCCACACGCAAACATATGCATCTTCTCTCTTTATTAATGATACGGTCTCTTTTGATAGAAAAGTAGACCGATAATAAATGTGATGATATTCGCAGCCATGCATACAATTAACCCCATATCTAAATTCTTCCCTTTATTTACATTTCTATATCAATACATTGCAAAAACAAAGACATGTAGTATGTAGGTTTATTTTTCACTCGAAGTTGAGAGGGATCACTTTTAAATTTTGATAGATTGTAGAATGTTTTGGGCGCTTGGGAGCACCCGGCACTTTTCTCACACGCGTCGTTTTTTGCTGTGAATTCACCATCAATCCAAACAATTTTTTCAATGACGACGACTTTCTTGCAGGACTCCTTCTCCTGTTCACACTTGTCTTGATAACACTCGTCAATGACTTCAAATATTTGGTTAAATATTTTCAATGCTTGAGAGTTTGACATGTTAGTCTGCTACTTCGTATAACGTGAATGAGAAGTGCTGCAATCGTTTCACTTATATAGTTATTTAACAATGAGTCCCTCAACAGCCAATCAGAGTTATTCTAATTTAAATGAAGACTATATATCTGAGAAGATTGTAACACTTCTAATTCACATTATACGAACTAGGAGTCTAACATGGCAAAGTCAGAAACATCAAGTAATTTTGTGATCATCAATGAGTGGGATAAAGGCAAGTGTGAACAGAAGAAGACTTACGACAAAGACAAAACTGTAAGAATTGTCTGGATAGACGAAGAATGGACACCGATGTCAACACGTGTGAGAAAAGCGCTAGATGCCCCTAAACGACTAAGGTGCTACAAAGTTTACAAAGACTTAGAGGTTCTTCCACTTGACTTTTCCTCGCTATAAAGTATATGTACTTCGATTGTGAATAAATCTAAAGAACTGCATGTCTCCGTTTTTTGATATTCAATCCCTTTATCATTTATTCTCAGTAATAGAGGTAGTACCTAGGAAAGAATGATTGTATTTATTATCAGCTGCTATGATTTTTACTGAGCTGTCAAATGATTAGATTTTTCACTATGATGTTGATGACTAAATTACCCAGAAATAAGTGAAAAAAGACAGATGTAGCAAATAAACCATTTATTGGAAAATTACAAGTAGTTTAAAAGTTCTTCACTACTGATATTGTCACACAGCAATTCACAGTTACTACAGTCACATTTCAGTTGTCGCAGTATTTCCTCCGCTGCAGCCAGCACACCAAAGACTTACTTCCATTCCACTTCGTTTCTGGGTTAGGACGATGGGCTGTACCATCCCCGTATGTCATGGAGAAGGCTGATGTCATCCTCCTTATTATAAATTAGGTATTTCCACTTTATATAGATCATCTCCAGTTCTTCTTGTTCTGTGAGAGATGGTAATTCCAATTTGGAATGTCATCTAGATGTCTCTCCTTCTCCACCTTCACCTTCTTTGGAGCGGGAGGGCAAGTTGGTGTGTTCACGGAGAGAGTTGCTGTTGGTGAATTCATGACTTCAAATTGTATGCTATAAACTTGATTTCTTAGTCCTTAAGTACAAGTAAGTAGCCAATCAAATGAATGGACAATGAATGCCGAGTATGAGAGTATATAAAAGGGGGAAACAGACTTATTTTTCATTCTATATTTGATACGTATTGGGAATAAGTGATGTCTCTATTTTGATAAACTATACAATTTTCTGACATTGATGCATCATACTTAAACTTGACTTCGTTTAAATGGTAAGTTGAAGATTTCCTCACTCATCTACCTCAAACGTTTGGCTAATAGCATCTTTCTCAATTTCAGGCATCTACTAAATCACCAAAACTCTCCCTTCTCGAGGAAACTTTAGAGCTGCTAAGTGACGGTAGGTTGTAACAATAAACTATAACTTTAATAGAGATGATAGAATGATATCTCTTTCAGGTGATGTTAGTACCAGCTCAAGCGGTCAGTCGCGGGAATCTAATGAGCGGGAATGTGCTGATTGTGGTCACATCTTTACGACACATCAGAAAACGTGTATTTCAACCCAAGACATCATCAATCTCCCGAGGTAAGGATGATTCTATTCAACATGTCTCCTTTACTTGCAACTTTTGCACTCATTCTCTTAAAACACGTTTTGAATTATTTTCACATTGACTTCACCACACGCATACAAATGACATTTATAGTAACAGCACCTCCTCTATCCGTCTCACTGAAGTGTCGCTCAATAATGTAGTGAGAAATTACCATATGGAATCCTCAGAAACCATTGCTGATCTTCCGACTGGTTCCATCAAAATTCAATATTGATAGATGTGCTCTTTAGAAATTTAGACAACTTTAGAATAAAAGCGCTCATCTATCTTCAAATAAAATATGTTAAAGTTGATTATCATACTGGTGAAATAGTACACAGGTTGGTGTTTTACATACCCTCCTCTCCTGCTACAGAGGTAGTAGATAAAGAAGCATGGTTAAATTTTCACATTCAAGGGCTAAAATCAAATATTGATAAATTTAACGAGCGCGACAGTGGTCTGATTTTTGGTGGTGTAGAATCTTCGATGTCTAAAATTACTCTATTAGAAAATTACAGTGGACGAGGCTCCTTCAATCTTCCAAAAACGTAAAAAGATAAGAAAGCAGTCATTTCTATAGATTGTGAATCGCACTGTTTTAAGTATGTGGTTTTATCCATTCTCCACTATCATGATATACAGAACAACCGTTTCCGTAAAATCAAATATCATCAATGGGAGAATGAATTGAAATTTGATGACTGCGATAGTGAAGATATGAAATTTAAAGATATAGAGAAATCTGAAAAATTAAATGAAATTAAAATAGTTGTTCACGTCTGGCAAAAAGGACTTAAAGGTGTATGCTACAACAAACGTTCATCAACTTATGATCCTGTTGTCAACCTTTTGTTGGTATATGAGGATAGCAGTCAACAATGGCATAACTGCGGTATTCCAAATATTCATCGACTATATTCCCACTTAACATCCAAAAGGGGGGAGCATTTCATATGTGACCGTTGTATGAGATCCTTCTGGTCAAAAGATAAGTTTCAAACTTATTATGAATGGTGTAAGCGAGGTAAATTGCAAATGGAACACATGCCCAAAGATAAAATCTTTTCATATAGAGAGAATGGTAGTGAGTTAAGTCCTCCTCGTGTCATCTATGCTGACGTCGAATGCTATATTGATGATAACATCCACAAGCCAGCATCCATATCCTGTTATGAGGTATGGCATAATCATTTCCAAAATAAAAATAATAAAATGCACGTCTGGCAAGGTGAGGATTGTATACACAAATTCTTGCAATTCCTGGAAAGTGCTAGTAAATTTCAACAAAAATATGATAGTGAACTCTATCACAGATCATTAAATATGACAGCAGATGATCAGGTAAAATTTGAAAGTTGCAAAGTCTGCTCAAAATGTAATAAAACGTTTGATGAGGGTAAAATTAAGAAAGTGCGCGACCATGATCACATCACTGGTAAATTTAGAAACGCACCGTGTTCAAGATGCAATTTTTCTCTAAGAATAAAACGGCGCAGTCTACCCGTAATCTTTCTTAACTTCAAAGGCTATGACAGCCATATGATAATAAAAGGGGGGTTAGAAAAAATGAAGGGGTGGTTGATGAATGTTATAGCTCAAACGAGAGAAAAGTTTTGTTGTCCATGACAGTAAAAGTAGCAGTTGGTAAGACTAAAGAAAATAAGACAGTCTACTTTGATATAAAATTTTTAGATTCCTATCAATTCATGACTTCATCACTAGCATCTCTCGTTCAAAATCTTGAGTCTCTTCCACTAACTCAAAATTTGAAGAAGCAATATCCTAACTTGACAGATGAAGTCATCACATGCAAAGGAGTGTTTCCATATGCATACTTTGACAACATTTCTAAACTTAGTGAGACTTCTCTTCCATCAATAGACAAATTTAAAAATGATTTGACTGGTGTAGAATGCAAGGTAGAAGATTACAATCATGCTCAAGTTGCATGGACAAAATTTGACTGTCAAACGTTTAGCGATTATATGATCGCCTACCTAAAATTAGATGTATTTTTGCTGGCTGATGTATTTCAGGAGTTTCGACGAGTGACATTAGAAGAAGATAAATTAGACCCTATCCACTTTGTCAGCCTTCCAGCCATGTCATTCCAGTCTGCTTTTAAAATGACTGGAGAGACCATCCATCTTTTACAAGATCCGGAGATGCATAATTTATTTGAGCGAGGAATTCGCGGTGGTCTCACAATTGTAAATAGACATCAAATAAAACCAATAATAGTAGATGATGATCAGATTCATCTTAAGTACTATGACCAGAATAATTTATATGGTAGTTCACTGTCCAAACCTCTACCTCACTCTGAGTTTAGCTGGTTTGGTGATAATGAAATTCAGAATTTCTCCAACCCTTCAAACATACTAGCTATTCCAGATGATGGTGATTGGGGATATTATTTTGAGATAGATATTATCTATCCAAATAGTATTAAAAATAAAACTGTGGATTTTCCACTTGCACCCGAATCAGGCAAAGTGACTGAAGAAATGTTTTCGGACTTTATGAAACAATTTCATAAAGATTTAGAAGGGAGCGGACAGCCCAAGTATAAGCCTTGCCGTAAACTTTTGCTTACTCAATTTGATAAAGAAAATTATCTAGTCCACTTTTCCATCTTAAAATTTTATCTAGAAATGGGGATGATTTTACAAACAGTTCACCGCATTATCGAATTTAGACAGAAAGCCTTTCTGAAACCATATATTGATAGTGACAGCCAGAAACGTGCACTAGCCCAAAATAATTTTGAAAAGGATTTTTATAAATATAAGAATAATAGTCTTTTTGGTAAGACGATGGAGGGTGTTAGAAAACGTATTAACTATAAACTTGTGAATCATAGTGACAAATTTCAAAAGTTAGCGACATCCCCTCTCTTTGTTGATAGAGATATTATAGATGATAAGTTAGTTGGTGTTAAAATGATAAAATCAGAAGTAGAGTTGTGCAAGCCCATCTACATTGGACAAGCTGTATTAAATTATTCCAAGCTTGAAATGTATCAACTCTTCTATAGAATATTAAAACCATGTCCTCTAATTAAAGACGTGCGTTTGCTGGGTGGTGATACAGACAGTTTCTTTTTAAGTATCGCTGCTCAGAATGAATTAAACTTCAATGAAATAGGAAAATCTCTAGAAAATTATTTTGATACGTCAAATCATCCTACAGATCACCCACTATACTCTACTAAAAATAAAGCAAAATTAGGATGCTTTAAAGATGAAATGGCAAGAAAGGAAGTTGAGGAAACGATTCTTCTTCGTTCTAAAATGCATTCTATGAAACCAAAAGACTCCAATGACAGTATTAAGCGCGCAAAAGGCATATCTAAGTCGATTGTTGTAAATATGAAACATAGGGTCTATAAGAAGGCCTTTAAAAATAAGTGTGTATCGTTTGTCAACATGACCATCTTAAAATCAAGGACACATGAGGTAAAAACTCATACATTTAGGAAGCGAGCACTTTCAGCGTTGGAGAATAAGAGGTGTTGGATAGGACATAACATATCTCTTCCACATGGACATCCTGATACAAACACATCACTATCCAAGAGAATTAAACTCACACTACCACATTCAGGAGATGTGTAAATAGATTCAGCCTCAAATCAGTATTTTGATGATGCTTTTGTTGACATTCATTGTTGTTTTGCGTATCGCTTTAGATTGCACTTCCTTGTGAATATATGCCTACAGTCAGCCCATTCCCCCTATATCTGTGAAAAGACTTTTTCATACATATATTTTTATTTCAATAAAATTTTACAATGACTTTACTTTGTTTTCCGAAACACTAAAGTTACGAGGGATTTAGTATTTTTGACATGGATGCACTCATGTAGACCATTTGTAATTTTGATAGAAATAGATGGTATAGTTTGTTTGATAACAGGATGGTAGAAAATAGGTTGAAACATCTTCTCGACTATTCAAAATATAAAGCATCCTTAACATGAATGAAATCACGTGAAATGTGTTCTTTTTCCTCGCCAACAGAAATAGGTAGAATCAAATCACTTTGAATGTAAAGGTGTTGTTCATGTTTATCAAATGTCATTGGTGTTTCTATACCAAATCGCAGTAAACATATTTTGTAGCATTGAAAAGCCAAAGAGTTTTTTCAAATTTTTGCTCAATTGACATTGAATGTCATCTCCCAGTTTTAGAACAACGCGTTGATTTTCAATTGAAAACGAAATGTGGTGTGTCTCTACATCATATTTACTTTTCATCACATGCTTCAACTTCTGTTGTATATAAGGATTTACTACATGAATGAAGCTTTCAACTGTATGATATAGACGCGACATTATATTGATAGCAACTTTAGATTCTTCATAAGACTGGTAAATTTTCTTGATGCGATCACCATAGATGTCCACCCACCATTCATCATTAACTGAATCAGCTTTAGTGTGATATTCATGAGAAGCATAAACCAAACCGCTACCAATAATAGGTGTTGGATGTCTTACAAAATGACGCAAGGTTGGAGAGAAATAAACTGTAAGTTTGTCATTATACTTCTGAATAACCAACTTACCCTTCCGAGCCATGACTTTCTCTCCATACTTCTTACCCACAGTCTCATTCAATCGTTTTACTAACTCAATAAGTGATAAAGGTTGAACACCACGCTTTTTCAAAATGATGCGTTCTTCACATTCTACAACATCTTCATCAAATATTTTAAATTTATAATGAAATTTGTTGATTCGATTTGAATAAACTTTTTTAACATTTGCAGTAGCAATTGACGTTAGATGTAGACCATGCCCAAAACCGAGATTTGGATGGAATTCATTATCCAACCTCAGTGTAAGACCTTTAGTAAAACAATGAAAGCGAAGGAACTGTCTCCCACTCCAATGATAGATAGCAAACTCATAAACTTTCTGATCCTCATTCTTCATGATGGAAGTATTGCCACTATTGAATTCCTTAATAATTTTCTCATTCCCAAATGGACCATAATAATCTGATTTTATCTGAATCCATTCATAGTTCCACTTTCCATCTGACGTTAAATTGTATGGGAACTGGAATGTATTATTCATCGTTATTCCATCATGGGTGCGAGGAGTCAATATAATTTCTTACAAATCATTCACATTCTGAATATTGCTATCATAGCAAATACTATAAACGCTCACCTCCCATTCACCTTCTAGATGTAGTAAGCGATTTAATTCTACTCGATAGTCTGATGGTTCATTATTAGGAAATTTTTTCATAGAAGCATTGCTGGGTAAGTAAATCAGAAACGAATCTCTATTTTAACTTTCCATACTAATCACATTGGAAAAATATATTAGCATACTTTTGCATTAACTCTTCATTCGGAAATGGAGTGTGATACTTGTTACAGCATCTTTATGAAAAGGAATCAACGCACCAGCATCGTCATAAATTGCAATATCAATTTGTGGGATGTAGTTTGATTTCAGCTTTGTATAATGCACTTTCTTGAAAGTATGCTCAGATAAAATACTGCAGCTTTTTGGCTGGCATGGTATCATTGCTAGCAATGGAGCTTCAACATCTCCCACACGTACATCTTCACCAATATTGGAATATATCTGAAAATAGTTAATACGACGCGATAGCGACATGTCTGCGCTAGCTTTGGTTACAGTACCACTTTTAAAGATATTTTGATCAAAACCCAAAATGTCCATTAGAGTTTTATCCATAATTAGTTCAACATCTTTCCCACTTACAGTGAGAGACAAAGCACCTTCTTTTTCAGAAAATGAAACATGTTGCTCATTAATCACTTCATTTAAATAATCTACAACCAATTTAACTGAAGTAATAATGCGAGGCATCAACACTCTTGTTTAATGTAAAATACCACCTAAAGGCTATATACGCTTTCTGTATAAAGATGCGGACCATTCTGTATCAAATTGATTTGACCTTTCACATGGCAAATATTGCATGTCAAATTTTCCATGAAAAGCTGCAGAACGATGTCGTAAGAACTGATGAAAATCTTTTGAACAAACTAATACTAGATCATCATCATTTAATTTACTTATTGCAATATGATTAGATGATTTGATATAAGTCAATGTTGCCACTTGTTTACCATCAACTCGAAGGAGATAATTAAATTTCTTCAATAATGTTTCAGGAGTCATGTTTGTCTTTCTTGCCTTAATCACAATCTTCTTCACCAACGTCTTCTCATTTTTTGGATTAAGATCTACATAATAAGCTTCCTCTCGATATATTAACTGTTTATGACCACTTCAGTGGTAATTAACGTTATAATTATCATAGCTTGTTAAGGTGCTAGCAAGGTAACCTAAATCATTTCTTAAACTCGGACTCAAAGCAACAATCCAATCTTTATCAACTACATGATATACATAATTATGATCACCACTGTGCGGAGTAAATTGGACAATGTGATTGCACGCTTTATTCAGGAAATCATATACGAATTTCTGACATGATAGAAGATCTTTCCTCGGCCATTGTGGAATGAATACTCGGTAGTCCCTTTCACATTGGCAAGCAGCTGTGCGTCTCATATTAATAGTCATCGCCTCATGATCAAAAGTATAGACACAGTTACTGTGAACAAGTTGCGTGACCCCTACTTCCCACTCTCCATTTAGCTTTTGTATATTATCAATGGGAGCAGAAAAGATAGCGGCTCGATTACTAGCAAATCTATTTGTTGCTGCATTGCTAAGCAAAACATGGTAAAACGACATTTTCATATTCTGGTGATCTATATATTACCAATTTGCATAACATCATGAAGACTTGGATTTTGGATTCTCAACAATACATCAAAGTTGATCGCAATGGAAACGTTCATTTCAAAAATTCTCATGGAAATACATCGAGAGGAATTACATTAACATGGCGGCAATTTTTTAATCTTAATGACATCATGAGGGATTTGGAAGATTTTTAAACGCTAAAATTCATCTCTTTGGGTAATCAAGTTTGGCTTCAACATTACAGAAATGAAATTCAAATCTGTCATTCTGATTCCTCAATCTATTTTTCACTTCGCAAATACAATTGGGAAAAATATAAAAGATGGATACATCGCTCCATTATGTAATTTATTCGTCGAGAGTTCATCGCTTTGCTATGCAAATCTTAATCAGACACCACCTTCAACACAGAGTTACGCTCCATCATGAAGAGTTGGAAATTAGATTCCCTACAGCATGTTGATATTGATTATGATCAAAACGTTTATTTCAAAGACTATGCTGGAAATATGAGAAGAGAATTTGCTTTATCATATCGACATTTTCAGTGCCTAAATCATATCATGAAGGACTTGAAAAACTTCTGTATAAAAAGACATTCACACATAGGAAATCGCATATGGTTGCGACTTAAAAAGCAACGAATACAAATCTATCATTCCCAACTTTCTATCTGCTTTACATTTCATCAAGGTAGTTGGGAAAAGTATAAGAGGAAGATACATTGCTCTATTTACTCAATTTTTCATCATGAGACGTCATCGTTACAACATTATCCGCCGCATCAGACTCTATACCAAAATCGATCTCGCAACATTGCATCAACAAATTTCAAACAGCAAGTATTATCCGGTTCGACCGCAAATGTTAGTGGTGAAGATGAGCAATTTACGGAACCTTCAACTCTTTCCAAACAGTACGGTATAAATTCTCGGCGCCCCTTCTCATTCATCGGCGCGGTTAATGCGCTTAGAGCTGCAGAAACAACTACATCGGATATGGAAGACGGAGAAGTGTGTGATGTCGAATCTGACTGTGAACAATATGGTGATCTCCACTCAATTGACTGAAGATGTATCGTTTTCGAAGATTCATAGCAGCAGCTACAATTTGTGTTATGAGCCAGAACGTTTTCCTGCAGCTCTCATTAATTGTTGGAATCCTGTGCATATTGCAATCTTTCACAACAGTAAAGTTATCATTACTGGACTGAAATCAGAAGTGCAAGCAGATACGATCCTAGACCATTTAATCGAATATGTACACACCCAGCGGATTGTGAAATAAACACAATTTTTATTCCAATATGATGATGTTTTATTTCAAATCATTATAGAACTTACAAATCATCTTTTCATTAGAAGATGGATTACATGAAAACTTTTGAATAACAGATTTAAATCGGCGTACATGCAAACGTTTTAAAATGAAGTATAATACGAAAGCACCTTAAGTTGATGAAAGTGGATGTTGTAGTATGCGCTCATTTCGTTGATATTGACGAGTATGTTTTCTCAACCACTGTTGTGTTGGTATATTTGGAGGTTGAGCAAGAGAGTCAAATAGTTCACCGCGTCTGTCTTTTCCAATAAAGATAGCTTTCCAATGTTCACCTTCTAAATTCTTTGACTGAGTGTTGAATACAATAAAGATGGGATACTGTTTTACTGTAGTTGATAGGGTACCTAGCGAATAGACATTATCAAAAGCTTTCAACGTAGCTTTATCTGCATTACGCTGTACCTTAGCTTTAATATCATCAGCATTCAACCAACTCATTAACGATTATAGTGAAGAATCACGTCACAATACTTAGTTATTTCAATATTTGAATCAAAAACTGCATAAATCAATACATTGATCGTCGCAGCTAGCGTTGTTCTAAACTCCAGATCCAAGCGAATATTATGAGGAACGTTAGCTTGACGATAAGGTGCACTAATATCACTGTCGGCAGTCAAATCAAATGCATAAATAGTATAGCCATTCTTAAACTCTTTCATTGTAAGCCCGTTGCTGTCGTCGGTGTTGTAAAAGCCAAAGACATTCATATAGTCAACATAGCTGCGCGAAAGTTGATAAGAAGAGAAGTCTGGTTTATAGGGCGGTCCAGGATGACTGACACCATTTACGCGTAAAGCAATTTCGCTCAAACTGTTGTTTGAAGTTGAAAGAATTCTTCTTGACATTGCCATTGAATGCATCATTTTCAACCATTGCTACCATTAGCAGTTTTGGTATTTCTGATGGAAATAAACCATCTTTCACAAAACTCTTTTGATCTTTAGGAATAGTAAATGTGTGAAGCTTTGTATGTTGAATGGGATAAATAGCATTGCTACGGTTGAGACCCTCAGCATGTCCTCTAATTACACTTGGATTAGCTTCCACTCGACGAATGTATAGCGTAAGATCTTCCACATGGATTTTAAAATTGACAACTTTAGCATATGCATTCAGCAAAAAATCAGGTTTGTTCAATGTAAGTTTGACTCGCATGCTGGTATTACAGAGTAAAAATTTTGACTGTCTGAAGAAGTCAAGATTTAGTGGACCATATAGCTGACATACTTTATTATCTTTAATCAAAGCAGATCGCTTTACAAAAGCAGCGTTTTTTCTCACTATCGCTTTGTGTTGCTTGATCTCTATACCATCCCATTGCTTCCATATGACTCTTTTGTGCTGACGGATGAAACTGTGATACATGATTGAAATATGCTTTATAGGGATAATCGCTTGGTCTACCTTCTACCTGTTGCTCTCCAATAGCTAGAGAAACATCACGAAATAGTGTTGCTAGCGGTAAATTGTTCAGACCAACTTTATGTGCATCATCGATGTTGGTACCATCTGCTTGCTGAATTCTGAACCGCACATCAACCATCGGATAATTTAAATCAATGTAGTCATCACTAGCGCCAGGAATGACAAATTCAATTGGGCCAGTATTCTCAGCAGTTCGAGGATGATAATCTACAATACTTGAACTAAGAATATCTGTCTGTATCGCTTGTTGCTCAAACAAACAAAAATTTGAAGTTTTACACTCCATGATTAGAAGTCATGACAGCGCCGTCGTTTAGAACGCGATGAAGGATTAGAGCGCGCACGGCGTTTGCGTGAATGCCTTTTCTTAGATTTGCGTGAAGTTCGCGTCTTACCAGCTCCGCGCTGTTTTCTTTTTCTTCTAACATTCATTCGTTTAGGTGCTTTCTTTTGTCGATTACGAGTCAAGGATTCCTGTAATGTTCTTAAACCGAATTCCTTCCCACGATTTAGTAAAGTACTCTTTATATTTTTTCCACTGGCAATATCATTGACAACATTGCCAGCAAAGCCAACAGCATCACCTAAAACAGATCGTTTTAAAGTTTTTCCGACAGTAGATAAGAGAGGAGTTGCAACAGATTTCAGCGCGCCAAATATACTACCTCCACGTTGACGGCGAGCACCACTGTAAATTGTATCCGCGCCACTTACATAGGAGGGCCGTGAATAAAACGATGCAGTCGGATTCATTACTTAAATCTTGAACTCGCAAGTTATAGTTTTGCATACATCACTTGCGATCACTTTGATGAAAAATGTCTGCACGACGCATCCAAGAGTTCATACTTGAAGGATAACCGAGCCATTTAACAAGACACCATTCTTCGCCTTGACGTTTTTTGCAACGGATGATTTTCTCTACTAAATATGTTTCACTTTCAGTGACCAACTCAATCTCATCACGGTAAAAGCTGCCATCTATTTCTTCATTATCGTAATCTTTCAACTTGTAAGTTGTTGGAGAGTCTTTTTTATTGACACTTGAAACTGTGAAAATTTCTTCTGTCGAATTCGGGAGATAATCTTTGGCAAAAACACTCTTCACTTTTGATATGCGAACTTTATCGCCTATTTTTACATCATTTTTTGCATTATTATGCTGACGTTGGAATGTTTCACGCACTTCATCTACATTGTCAGCATTCACATCTGCTGGTCTGAGTCCAATAGAGCGATGTACAGAGTGATTGTAGGCATGTACCGTATCTTGTAGAATCTTTTTCCAATTTTGTGTTAAGTTGGCAGTAAAATGTCGTCACAAGCGATTTTTCAATGTGCGGTTAAAACGTTCAACTAATGCAGCCTCATAAGCACTCTTTACACTAAGCAACTCAATGTCATATCTCTCAAATAATCTTCCCACATGCTAATTTTCGAACTCTTTTCCTTGATCACTCTGAATTCTCTTTGGAATACGACCCTCTTGGAAAATGGACTGAAATGCCTTTGCTACTCGTTTACCTTCTTTAGTTTTTCGAGGTAGAGCCCACGCATATCGCGAGAAAATATCAATTACTGTCAAAATAAAATTATTTCCCGAGTTATGTTTTGAAATGGAGGCAACGTCACACAAATCTGCCTGCCACTGTTCATCAATGTCATGAGTAATATAATGACGGGTACGGTACTTCTTTTTCGCTTGTTTGTGGAGTGTATAGGTAGCCTGACCCTTTGACCATTGTTTAACTTGTGAGTGTGGAAGACCACTCGCTTTTGACAATTTCTTTATAGATGCAAATCCTGCTGGATGTTTTACATCATAATATATTGACTTTAAAAGTTCATGTGATGACGACTGACTCATTCTCCTTCTTCTCATGTTTTTGCTTTCTTAAATTTTTACACTTACAACAGCCACAAGATTTAGCAGATTTACGTTCATGTTCACATTGCGTAGGAGTCTCACTGTAAGAGCTGGCACAGCAAGTACATGCTACATCAACATGCACCTCCGGCGGTTCATTACATGGCATGCAACACAATTGCTTCATATTAATAGTCTGAGAACATATATTTCTTTGGTGGAGATCTTTTACGTCTCTCTTCCTCTTGTTTGCCTAGAGGATGTACATCTACGTCGTTCTCTTCCTCTTGTTTTCTTAGTAAGTGTGGAAGGAGATGTAGAAGGTAAACTCTTAAACAAATTTCGTGGCATTGTAACACTCCTAATTTTAGGAACAGAATTAACATTTGAAGTAGCATCAACTTCTGAAGTTGAATCAAGTTCTTTCAATGTTTCATTATTCAATGCAAATTTTGGAACATTTTGCTTTTTCAATAGTTGAAGAAAATATGGCCAACCATGTGATTTATACCAAATGATTTATACAGTTGATCAGAAATGTGAAATATTGCATGAGATATTTTGTCTGTATGTTCGAAACGATACCCGTTAGCCAAGTGCAGACGTCAGAAAATGAGAAACCCTGGATTACATCTGTGATAAAAAGTCTGATAAACCAGCGTTGGACTGCATGCAGACGCAAAGACTTTTCCCTGTACTGCCATTTAAGAGATAAGGTCAAAGAAGAAATTAAGAAGGCAAAGTTAAAATGGGCCTCAAAAGCCAAGAAGTCATCCAAGCAACCATGGCAAGTAGTTAACAGCGTGTGCAATAAGAAAGGGGATGACGCCGTAAATCGACTTATTACCAGCTACTCGTCTGTGAATGAAACTGTAAATGATGTGAACAGGGTATTTGTGTCTGCCTTTACACAGAACAGTGCTGTCCGAAAATTCCGAATCCTTGATACAGACACGCGCCTAATTATTTGCGTCGAAGAAGTTGAGAAAGAATTGATAAAACTGAAACCTGTTAAAGCCTTTGGTAACGATCAAGTGCCTACTATACTCTACAAGGTTGCAGCAAGGATTTTGGCTCCTCCTCTAACTCACTTATTTAACATTATCATTCAAGTTGATACTTTTCCACGCATTTGGAAATACGCTCACGTAGTGCCGGTACCGAAAATTTCGAAACCAACTATTCACGACCTTAGACCTATCAGTCTCTTACCTGTTCCAAGCAAGATATTGGAAAGGTTGATAACAACTCAACTCACTGACTACTTCACAGTTGCTGCTGGCTCCAATCAGCACGGAGGAATTCGTGGTTCATCAACAACAACGGCCTCAATCGTAATCCATGAACAAGTAACGAAAATGATAGATGGCATGGATGTGACAGCAGTTCAAATAATGGAGTACGATTTGAGGAAAGCGTTCGACAGTCTTGGTCATGCAGTTATTCTAAAACGTCTTATAGATTGTCATTTTCCACCATATTTTGTAAATTTGATGTCGTCCTATCTTTTTGATCGCACGCAAAGTGTTCGTGTCGACACATCTATTAGCGAAGTTGTTCACGTTACGTCTGGAATAAGTCGAGGATCCGTTTTTGGTCCTTTGTTGTTCAACGCTGTGTGTGGTGGCCTCAAGCCATTAAATTCAAAGTACTTAATCATCAAATATATTGATGATATCACAATTTGTGTCCCATTGTATAAAGACTGTATTAATGACCATGTGTTGAATGAGCATTATAATATAATGAAATGGGCTGACGAAGTAAACCTCTCAATTAATCATGTAAAATCTAAATGCATTTTTGTGAAGAAGTTGTCAAATTGTGAACCAATACCCTTACCGGAAATTGAATTTGTCGATAGCCATGCTATTTTGGGTGTAACGTGGTCGAGTAATTTAACATGGAAAACTCATTTTGATAACATTTCGAGAATTTTTGTCCAAAGAACTTATTGTCTGCGAGTATGTAACTTTGTCTAATTAAATCGAAAACCTCCAACGACAAGCTCATCGAATAATATGTGGGAAAGACTCTTGTGAGAAATGTCTCTAGCCTTTAGATGTAAGACGAAGGAACATCTCTTTGTCCTTGTTTAGGAAAACAAAAGACCCTTTTCATTGTCTCAATCAATTCTTACCAGTTCACAGTAACCGTTCTGAGCGTTTCATAATGCCGTCATTCAGGACAATCCGACGAAAGGCATTTTTTTTGTGTTTATGACTTTGCTGATAAATGACCTTCATAACATTTTGTGATATCTTGTATTGGTTCTGTTAATTCAATGAACGCCCACTCAAGTTGCAAATTACTTGATTTTCATTTGATTCAATATACGATTATGAATGAATGAATGTGGGACATAACCTTGTCCACGTTTTCTACGCGTTGCATACTGAATCAAGTCTTCATAACGCGAAGCGCAAATAATTTTATCATCATCTGTAATGATTTCACCTCTATCATTCACATTGAGATATGGTTCAATGCTGTTGAAAAGAGCTATTGCATGTGCACGAGATGCTAAAGGTGTAGCAGTCGAAACAGAGTCATGCATCTTATTCTTCAAACTTTTCAATTCCTCAACAGTTTCCGATTGCAAAAAAACTGCGCGATATGGATCTTTGATATGTGCATTTTCCTGATAATCCAGTTCTTTCTCATAAATTTGATTTGCTAGAGATTGCTTTACTTGCTGTAAAGCAGTCAATTGCACATATTCATCCTGAGGAATAACAATCATGCGAGAATAGGAGCTCATGGTTTGTAGATAATCATAGGCTTTTTCAAAATATCACTTCGAAATCTAAATTCTTCCGGACACTCTTGTGTAAAATCAATAAACAAGTAACCGTGTGGTTTTTCAGTTGCTGCTTGAAAAATTTCAATTAAGGCTTTTGAACCTCTTGGCGAAACTTGTCGCGCTAAAATTTCAAATTGACTTCTATCTCGCGGATTCTTAAAGATAGCGTAATAGTGTGCATTCAGGTATCGTGTGCAGGCTTCTTTCCCATCAGGAAAAAAAGTTTGCGTGATATAGATTATAAAGCACCTTTTTTGATGTGCTGCGCGAGTGAACATATCTGTAACGTCTTTAGAATTCTTGCTTTCCTTCAATAGATCATCCAATACAACGACATCGTTGGACTCTATCTTATCAGCTCGAATAATTCCTTCATTTCGAATAAAGTTACGACGTTGCAATTCCTGAAAGAGTGACGGCTGATAAATACCATAGCACCAAAAAACTGGAATGATAGGTTCCCTAAACAAGTATTTTCTTTTGTCTAGCAAATTCAGAGTGAAAACAGTTTTACCTGCATGAGATGGACCTGATACAGTCAGAACGATATCACATTGAAGTCTGAAATCCATTTTGATACTTTGAGACTCAACATTTGCATAATTAACGCTTAAAGCCAAAGATATTACCTAATACGTTGCCTACTACAGGAGCTAACATCGGAAGTATTGCTGAAAGGAAACCACCCTTTTGTGACAGAGTTTTCCTCTTTCTTTGAAGGGTGATTTTAGGATTGGAGATGAATCGCAATTTTGTAGTATGTCGCTTAAGTAACTTTCGTTGTTGTGGTGATAATTTCTTTGTCCTCAAACTTCTCACATGAGAAATAATTTCTCGAATAAATTTATCATTAGCATGTTATATTGCATTATATCGCTGATTTTCTTTCATTCGTTGAAGAGCTCGAATGGCTGCAGAAAATTTTGAAGACTTTCGACCTTTACGTCTCGCCATTTTTCTCTTTACCATTGTCACAACTTGACTTTTCCATATTTGCATAGGTACTAACTTTTATGGCAGAAGCGACACTCAAAATGAGCTGCATCACAGTGGCTACATTGACAAAGTTGAATACAGCAGCGCATGAAACAGCGGTGGCAGAAAGTATGCTTACATCTCTTAAAGATGCGTTTTTCACTTCCATCCTTTCGCTTACATACATCACACATACTTTCACTCTTACTAACAACTTCTAAAGCAAGTCTTTTTGACGACATAAACTTGCTAGCCTTTTCTAAATAATAGACGGATGTATAGAAGGAATATACTTCGAGAGTAAGTAGACACAACTCGAAGACCAACTGTGCTACGATCAAGAACCATTGCATCTTTAATTTTCTTTTATACAAAGTTGAATGTGAATATGTGAAATCGCTTCAATCACTAGACTGCTACCATGATTCTTAAATGCATCAAGACGTTGAGCAATTTTTCCCATATGTCTTTCAAAAAATTCTTCGGGATTATCTACAACTTCCATTGAATAGGAAGCAAAGTGGAAGAAACGATCTTCTACCTCTTTTTTCCCAAAATGAACTAAATTTTCGCAACTAATCGCGCCATTACAATTTTATCAGAAGACGTATCCATGAACTTCAAAAATAGCGTGCTAGTATCACCAATAACTGATTTGATGTTGATCTCATCTTTATGAAAAGTTATCACATAATCTTGAATAGTTCCCTTTAAGCTTTGTCTATGAAAACTTAATGTTCCACAATCATTTGGGAAAGACATTGTCATCCTGCATCTATCCCTCCAATTGCATGAAAAACAGCAAGTCTTTACATAAAGCTTTAATTGAATGACTTCTTCAAGCATGCATTACAAATTTTGGGTTTCAAACAAATAAAATAGATGCAGTTGGTAGCTATCATACAGAGAGCAATGAAAACCAAACCTTACTTTGGCAGTGTTGAGGTAAGGAGGAAAAGAACATTGATTATGAATGTAACTACTGCAACGAACATTTGAAATGGGAACACTCAGTTCCTTGAAACGTTTCGTAACTTCATGATAGTGTTGATTAACTCTACTATCCCAAGGTGGAAGTAGAATATCATTAATGACTAGATTAGGAAAAAGCTTTCTCTCCTTGGAGGGATCATTACAAAAGATACGTACAACATTGAAGGCTGCTAGCCATCTTTTAAAGTCAATAAGAAGAGCACTTTCACTAGGAAGTCCAAAGTCTTGTAAATATTGTTGATTAACTCCATCAATATGTTTTCTCGCCCATCCATCAGCCTTGGGATCACACTTGGCATGATGATGATAAACACTAACAATCTGATATGAGCAATTGTCCATGGCAATAGCACTGAGCTCCTGTACAGGTTCACCCTCACAATCCATAAAAATGATGGTGGATGACTAAAAAGAAAATTACATAGTTTTACTCATCGGATGAAAAATCCTATAACATATTACAATATGAAGAAGTGCAACGATGCTGTTCACGACAAAATACACAAATAACATGATGGCAGCGAAGAAGTAAAATGTATCTGATAAGTCCGCGTCTACGACACTCAAAGCACATGAGCGAATTGTCATAAGGCAGAGATAGGTAAGGACTACTGATTCTCCTTCTTTGGCTTGCGTTTACCGGCAGCATTCTTCTCTAACTTGCGCTTTGTACCGCTCTCGTTGAGGATTTGATCAATAATGTCATGAACGTCTGGTCGCTTTGGTATATATAGGATGGATTGAGCATGCATCGATATAGAGGCTAATTTATTATCCCTATGATAACCATAATATAGTCCGCTTATTATGAAACGAATATTCCAAGTGCCTTCTGCGAGCTCTTCACACCTGATGGGTGTTATTTGTTCTCCATCCTTTCGATAGTAAGAACACCAATGCGATAGTGGTAGAGAAAGTCGTTCACCTTCCCATATCTTTTTATATGGTGTATCCTTGTCATCTCTCGCTCTCGACACTTCGTCAAGGGGAGTAGGGATATCCATATTTAGTGTCACAAATTCTTCAATAATGTGAAGCTGGCGACGTATGTATGGAGTTACAGGAATGATGACGTAGTCTCCATACTGATTCCTCTTCACACTCACGTCTGTGGAAGGGATCATTCCCGTTTCCAGTGATGTAGCATGATCGTAATAGCGTATGCCTTGTCTAAATCTACACTGTAAGCGGTGTAGGATTATGTACTTCTGTTGTCTCCTCCACCGGTCTCAACAGTAGATGGCTTGATTGTAGCGAACCTTGCACCGTCTGGACATCAGCATCTAGTCTGGTAAGTGATGTAGAGGCCTGAAAGCGGAAAGATGCGATTAGGTTTGCACTCAAGAAAGGAGGTGGAGGGAAGTTTTCCGACTTACCATTCTAGTTGAAAAGTAGGATAGATGAGCTGAGAGAACGTGCGTCCGTCACTTATACGATTCAAAGATAGAATGATTGTCACTCTGAAGTCTCATTACTTATAGAGAAATGCATGATTCTCATTAGATGATGATCCTCATTGGACAATAACATCAAGCTGACTCTAAATCTGGTCTCCGTTTACCCATCCGAGCCTTCGTTCGCCCGCTTGAGCTGTTTTTGGAAAATTCTAACTCTGTCGTTTTTCGTCAATTTCCGAAATCTTAAATGGCGTCTCACATCTAAACGAAGGCAGATATGAACAAGCCGTTTCATTCACTGAATTTGTCTCACTCTTAGCTTTCAAACGAGCTATTGCACGACTTTCTACGATCTCTAGAACCAAAGTTGGAAGCAGCGCTGCAAGGGGGGACGTCCCAAAAATTTTTTCTCTCCGATTGAGCTGGAAATCACCATACCGATGCAGAATTTGACGCTGAATCCGAATCTGCCCTCCGTTTTCCCATCCGATGCTTCGTTTTGGCTCTACAGCCCAAAAACATCCCAAATTCGCCGTTAACTCTGTCGTTTTTCGGAAAAATTTTGAAAATTTTTTCTCTCCGATTGAGCTGGAAATCACCCTACCGATGCAGAATTTGACGCTGATTCCAAATCTGATTTCAGATCTGCCATTGGAGCTGCCGTTTAGCCGCTAGAGTCCAAAACATCCCAAATTCGCCGATAACTCTGTTGTTTTATACCCATTTCCAAAATCTGGCAACCTGGTCGGCCGCCCAAGTCAACCTCGACGGTCGACCAAGACTATCTCCCGAGGGGGGCGCTGTGTCTATTGTGGAGGTTTGCTTACTACTTGAGGCAATGTAGTTAAAATAAAAACAAGTAAGTGATTGATAAAAGTAAGTGATGCCAGCTGGCTCACCAGCTACCCATGAGTATGTCTCTGTGAGACGAAACGTCGGGTTTTATCAGTCACTTACTTGTTCGGGAGCAGTACCTCATCCTGCAATAAAAGTACAGGGAGCAGAGTAACTTGTTTTAACATGGCTGTGAATGCTTTAGGTAGTCATCTGAAATGCGACAACTGTTGATTAAAAGTATTTTAGAATGAATTATCATCATTACCTCAACTGCTAACAAGATCGGATGAATAAAAAGTACATTTTATGGTGATTTAGTTTAAAAAGTTCAGTTTGAAGAGTATTTGCATTTCAATGACAACGCCAAAGTTCCGCCTGATTGCAAAGATAAGTGCTATAAAATTCAACCTCTCTTCGATATCCTCAACAAAATTTTTCAACAATTTGGATACTTTGTTGGGGATGGCGATAGACGCCATCCAATAAGATAATTTATCCGAGGAAGGTTGGTGAGATTCGGATTTAAGGACTGAGCACTTTTCAGCTTCGACGGATTTACCTTTAAATTCAATGTTTATCAAGGGACATCAGAGGAAGGAAACAAAGAGTTTCCTTTAGGCTACCATGACGACATGGGCCTATCCTACGGGATCGCATGTATATTTTGATAATTTCTTTACTTCTTTGGATTTGATTGCTGATTTGAATGGAAGACAGATCAACGCTACTGATACACTATAAATCGCTCAATACGAATCATATACGAAGGATGCATACAAAAACATTTTTTGTATATTTCTGTATCTATTTGCATTTGCATGCTTTTCTTATGTTATTTCAATTGTGGTATGCTCTACATACTGATGCCATACCAGCACAATGTTAAAGGAAAGCATCAATGATGTCTAAGATATGTTGATTTAAGGCTTTTTGTCAATAAAGATCACACTTATGTCACATGGCATATACAGCTGCTTTGAAAGTAGTGAGTTAATGACATTCAAGAGTCAATCTCACAATACTGAATTCTATTTTAATATATGCAAGTCTTAGGCATTTTATAAATAATCAATAAGTATTCAACCATCAACAATTATGCATTATGTAATTTTAGAATTAGGCATATTATCAATCCAAAATAAAAACACATTATAATTCATGAACGCAAAAATAGGTTATGTTTGAGATGTATAGAAGTCAACATGGTTGCACAAAAGATGTCGTTTGAATGACATGATGTTAATCAACTTGTTCATTAAGTAGAGTTAAAGCGTCCTGTTAATGTTATTAGACAAGTAGCAACGACGAAATACAGCAATAAATTCACAATAAATCTAATCTAGTTAAATACCACACTATCAAAAAGAAATATTCATCACTGGTATTACTGAAAAAACTTATTTGACAGTAGTATGTGATATATGCATATTTTTTGCTATGTGACTTAAAGCTCTTCATATGAAACACATACAAATGAGGACCAATTTGCATCGGGTCTCGTATATGAAACATACCAACAACTCGTATTTCTTCGTGAAACAGCCAATCACAGATGGAATAGTTCGTATCACTACATGCCAATCACATACGAAAGTAAGTGAGATTTTGTATGAATAACATACCAGGTCTCTGTAAACATACGAGAATCTCGTATCAAATGTTAGTTTCAAAATGTATGGGAATTTAGTTATGTTTGTCTGTGATTTTCGTATCCAGTGATTTACAGTGTACGGCAGGGGCAGATAGACGTGGGAATTGCCCTGTTCGTCGTGAAAAGAACGAATGGCAGAAAAAGAAAACGGGTGAAATGATCTGCGCAGTGGAAAAGAAAACTGGTGTACAAGCCATTGAATAAGCTTATAACATTGAGAACACTTGTTGATAGTTTTGTAATAAGCATTTTTCGAAAATTTTGATAAATATTGATACCTAATACCCAATGATGATATTTTGGTTATACACGAAAAGAATTGGTTAAATAATGCACATATACAATATTGATTGAATCTTTTCAAATTGTTGACATTTTGCTGGCGGTTCTTACCAAGTTCCTCAAATGAGGACCATGCAAAATATCATAGGAAAACACTTTAAAAGACTAATTGCGCATGAAAATCTCTTAGTATTCTTTCCAAAAGTACTAAACATCTGAGAAATTGCCAATTCCAAAGAATTTAAATAGGTTCGGTATCAAATGGGTTAATTTAATATGCTATGCCTTTTTGACGAGCATATTCGTAGGTATACATATATATAAAGCAGTATATCCATCATTTTAACCAGCGCATTGAATAAGTGAATCTTGTGCGTAGACAGTATGTATACATATTATAGATATAAAATTACCGGAAAAATATAAATTATATTTTTCCGGTAATTTTTCCGGAAACATTACCGGGAAAATTGGAAAAATATGGAAAAATAAAAAAAATTTCCTGTCAACGAAAAATATTCCATCTAAGTAAATTTGCAATATAGTGTTGATTAGGTAAATGATACGGTATCTCATTTTGAATGAAACAAGTATTATGGTACAGCAACATATGTGCAATTTTTATTTGAGAGATTGGTAAATTAAGCTTAATTTAAATTAAACAAATACGGGAAGACACAACTAGGAGTATTAAACAAACACCGATATATCGTGAAATTTACTCGACAAGAAATAGAGAAGAATATATTGGGCCTATATGAGGGAGAAGGATGTCAAGGCATTCTATGATTTTGACTTTGATTTGGACATGAATAAGCCTAAATAATCTACCGATACTTGAAAACATCACCTAATTACAAAAATCTCTATTTCTTGATTAAAACAAAAAAATCAGTAGTCTAACAATTGGAGGCTAACAAAGTTGGATAACAAAATTATATACTCTTACAAATCTTCAATAAAGAAAAACAATACCATATGAAGCCTTTCACTGTGCTTGAGGTTATGTCTTTTTTGCTACCTTTTTCAATAAGGATTCACGCTCTAACTCGCAGAATACATAGATAGTTCTCCACCTGGTAGAGCCAGAGGCCAGCTCCGGCTCCTTGACGCGTGTGCAGACAGCACGGTTTACTATGTTGATTTCCTCCACTTCCGGAAATTGATAGCTACTCACGAGAATCTGAAAGTGAAACAAATATCAAAGAACACGATATAATATGAACATTTAACAAATGTTCTGGGATTTATACGAATAATAGCCTAATTACATAATTTTTGTGAGCATTTCATTAAAATCATATTATATATTATTTATCATATTATCTATTATATTTATCTATCTATTATATTATTAGATCATATTATTTAGTGAATAAACAATCTCGTAGACCTAAAGAATTGTTTGTTGAAAATATCTTCTATTTTATTCACTGCTATTTTTCCTAAGTCTGTACGTACTTAATTCTACATGCGGATACAATATGAGCTGAGTTTACTACGTCCATTCATGAAAGACAGCTATTCAAAGTAAACCAATTTAAATTAAATTATAGTAAATGAATTGATTTGCCTTCAAATTGTTATAATAATTTAAAGGCAAATCAATTACGATAATAATTCAATTTTATATGGCCAGTAGGATATTCATAATGCCAGTTTGTCCAGATTGTACTAGATAAAGCTAAGGTACTGTGTGTTAAAATTAGGCTATCATACTTATATATATTTACATGTATATGTCTCTTACCTTTTTTAGAAATTTAACAGTGATTTGGTCACCTTCAATAAATTGAACGCAGCCGTAATATAACCGTACTACTCCTCGGCGACTGCGTTGATTTTGTATCATGTACTCTACACAGACCCAATTACCAACTTCAATTGTTTCTTCCACCATTTCCACATTGTCATTGTCATCCTCTTCACTGCAGCTTCCGACATCTTGGTCAAATTCAACAACTTGCTCTTCATCATCTTCCTTATTTGTTGTATCGTCAGCATCCACAATTGCTGGTTCAGTGCCGACTTCAATAAGATCGGGAACTGTCAGGGCCTGGTGTTGCTTCTGATCAGCTTTACGTTTATTAGCAAAATGCCTCACCTTGATATTGTAACTCACTTTTGTAAGTTTTGCAGAGCGATCATTTGTGAGGCGATTCCTTTTTTTCGTCTTTTGCATGCCATATTCTTTGTTGGATCTCTCTACACAAGCCACAGATGCTGGAAGACTGAGAAGTTGTTTAGCGACTGGTGCTAACACTCTGTGGCCACAAAAAGTATTCCACCATTGTAGTGGATCCGTTTCATCTTCAATCATAGACCAGTAAAGTTCATTACTATAAACTGGCCCATCTCGAGATTTGAAAGCAATAAAATCCTTCATGACTAAATCGTTAGTTACACCGAGCATCTCAGCAATTTTAACGATTTCCTTGATAGCCTGCGCATGTTCAACTTCGTCCAAGTCATCCCCGCAGAATCTTGGGTTCAGAAGATTGGCTGCCATCTGAGTTGATCGCACTGAGAATTCTCTTCTTTCTCGAATAGCCGCTCTGAGTAGATCTGCCTCGTCTATGGTCAATGGGCAGTTTGCCTCCCGCAAGTTATTTTCCACACAGTGTTCGATGTAGCGCCAAAGTCGGGGGAGAACAGAAACTCGTACTAAGTTTCCTTCAACTTCCTTTATCGCATTCCGTATTGGCTCAAGAAGTTTTGCAGAAAATTCGACGAGAGGCCAGAGATAATCGGTATCGAAGCACATTTCCTTTAGATGCTGGTGGCTCCGTACTTCACGGCAACATCGTGGATCAGAAATGGCAATGCGCAATTGATTTTGCAACCTAAGATTGCGCTTCATCATCTCGTGTTGAGAATTTTTAGTTAAATGAATAGACGAGATGATCCTAATTCTCTGATTCATCCGTTTTTCATAGACGAAGTCAATCGCTTCAATAGTTCGAAAGTTAGAGCTGTTAGAGCTATATGTTTACAATACACGAAACAGCTATCATTGCAAAAAAATAAATATAGTAGGTAATTATTATTAAACATGTATTTAGGCCTATTTCATTCGCTACATTCGGCCCTGATAATGCAGCACGCTCTCATTCAATATTTAGGTTTAGGCCTTGTTCTGACAGTTTATATTTTCAGATGACATTCTCGAGAAGTACAACATTGAGGATTCATAGTAGGCTACAACATTAATGAAATAGTAGGCTACACGGCGTGACAGCTCACGCTTTTATACGGTTATAAATCTTATAACTTATAAGAATGATTCATATAATGAAAGTTGAAATATTTAATTTACCATTACAACATTTTACAAAATTTAGGGCTACTATTAAAGAAATTAAAGCAAAAACGTTTAGTTAAACTTCGCAGATAAACACATTATTATGCTCTCTATTATGATAGCAAATATTTCTCTTCCCTTGAAGCTATGGCTGTCATATGCAGTGGTATGATACAAACCGCAATGTTGTTATTCTATCTTTTTCAAATTACTAATGAAGTGATTCATCAAAATACAGAAATTGAACGGAAAAATTGCATGTGGAAAAATATTATATTTTTCCGGAAAAATATTATATTTTCCGGAAAATTTTCCAGAAAATTTTCCATTTCATATCCTTAATACATATGGAGACTTCGACGAATGGCACTATACACTATATAATGCATATTGAGATATCGCGGTGTCTTGAACCTGTACCAAGAAATCAATATACTACGGCAAATAGGGACATATAATACCGCATAGTTTAGTGTTATGTGTCAAGGACTACCTCAGTTTCTATGTTTCTAAGCACACATGGCTCACATTGGGGTCCGTTATCATCCGCCAAGTTCATATAGCAGGGTATGACTATGATAATCCGTTATGGATAGTTGGTGACAATGTATAGTATGTTCAAAATATCATATCCTTTATTTTCGCATTGACTGTTGATTGGCTTGAACAAAGCAAGTTCGAGTTAAATTGACCCAAAACTCAATGGGAGTCAAGAAATTTCTCTTGCCTGGTTTTTAACGCAAATGGGCAATTGCTCCAAAATTATACCACTCGGTGTAAATACTGATGACAAGTTTCAGCATAACAGTCCCATTCAAAAATTTATTCGGATAGTTACACAGAAACTAAAGGGCACGTAAAAAATTGTCAAAAACTCTTAATTGGTAGAAAGTGACGTTAGGTATTGATAGGAACATATGTATGTTCTCCTTCACTTTGATTCCGCTTCCACATTGTTAATGCTTCCATCCGCCCCATAAAAGAATTATGAAACGTATACCACGTATCAGCATCAATGAAGGATTTCAAAACATGGTTCAAGACTTCAAATATAATATTGGATACATTTGGTCTCTATTTCCATTGGTGTCAAACATATCATTTCATAGGATCCACTGGAAGATTAATAAGTCAAAGTTGAGGCATTCTTTTCCTGAACGCACAATAAGATAACAATCCGAATAGTGGTGCACATCCTTCGTACAAAGCAGTGAGCAATAGTATCCGGCCATATTTGCACGAGTCTATAGAAAATGTCAGCTGAAATAGAGTTGTTCTGTCCTGAACAACACATAAATTGTAGCAGGCCTAGTGCTTTACTGTGTCCCTCCAACTGTAATTGAATTCACTGTCTATGTTACTTAGCTAACTAACTCAACGCTTGGCGTGTCCTGTTTCAAATGACATATGTACTTAGCACGAAAACACTAAATTCAGATTAAATTTTTTATGATAATAATGCAGTCCATGTATATGTTTTCATTGTCGCGATGATGGAAATCAATTTAGAAAGCTATCGCTGCATTAAAACCTTTGCATAAATTGTAGACCAATATTGACAAGGTTCAATATTTTCCTTTCTATGAGTCAACAGTCATCACGCACTGTAAATCGAAGGGCATCAAATGCACTTTATTGCCCTTCGATTACTGGGTAACAATGAAGTCGTGCATCAATTGTGTTATCTCTTGTGGGACTGGAACTGGGAGTGGGCCACACAAAGCGATATCGAGACTGGTTTCAGCGGAAAATCAAACCTTGCAGAAATGAGTTGTTTTATTTGTGATATACATGTATGTATTCCTGAAAATTGCATCAGCCAAGCTATATTTCCGTAATGACAAACACGTAATGGTGTACACACAAGTACTTAAGTCACAAAAAAGCCCCACTTACTGTCCCACTGTTTCAGAAAGATGACAGCTAAATGGGCTAAATGCGATTGATACAAGGGGAAGTCTGCTTTTTGTAAGGTCACTGCATTCGCTTTCATAAGGATATCGCTGAAATAATAAAGCATGCAACTTACCTCTTTTTATAAATTCATTATGAGTTGTATTTGCACTAGCAACCACACCTTTTGAATAAGTCGTCTTGCCATGCATGGGAGTTAATCTGTCAAATAGGGTGACAGACTTGTTTAACCGCAGAAAAATAAACTTACAATGCTGTAGGCCTACAATATAATTTGAGTGATGGTTTTAAACAATCAAGTCTTTCCTCATTCACGGTAAACCTTAAAGGCTGTTGTTGATAGCCAGCGCTCATGCATCAATAAAATTGTTACATAATTTCCCTTTGTAACCTTCCCAACAAACAAGCGGACTTCCGACGGAATTCCGTTTGTGGTCCGTGTAATCCTTTGTTTGTCGGGTTTTCATTTCGAAATACTTATATGTCCGTGATATCCTGCCTATGCGCCAGGAAACATCATTTTTCAGACTGCCACATTTATGGAATGAAAGTGTCTATAACCAGCAAAAAGTACCTCAGTAATTTGCAATGCATATTTCGTATTGCCATGTGTATCATTCAAGAAGCAACAGGAAAAAAATTCAAAAGTAACGGTGCTTCAAAAACATCCACGAATTTATAGCATGAAAAACTTCAAACGTTTTCAAGACGTTACTAGAAAATAAAGCATGACTTTGATGTACCATAAATCAATCCAATGCAAACTTTGAAAATTGCCATGTAAATCATGACAAAACACTGAAAATTGACAAAGTAAATGTATTTTATGACAATTTCAAGAGAAAGCAATACTTTTCTGAGGTATAGAGGGGAATCCACAGCAGAGCCTGAACACAACCGCATTATCAACCACATGGCATCAACAAAGCTTGAAATGAGACGAAATTGAAGTCGATCATGGAAAATTCAGATCACAAATGATAAACAATTATCGATCGCATTGATTTCAACTCTTCTCAGAAATTTGGTATCATTCATGATACAATATTATGAAAATTATTTCAGTTATGTATGCTTTATTAACATAGTACTTATGCGACTGGAAGAAGGAGAAGCATCTGGTAGGCACCATGCAGGTCTGATAGCTTTGCTGCCAAACAGTAAAAAACGTTACCAAATGAAAAGCAGTTAAGCATTTGGTAGCAGGCATTTCATCGGTTTGGTACCGTACGGCTTGCAGTGTAGTATAAGGGGCTCGATTCAAGATAGTTTCGATCTTGCCCTCTTCCCTGCATTCCAGTGACTCGGGACCGCCGCCATTCTATTCAGCTTGGCCGACTGTACTTTGTAGCATGCTAATCTCAATTTCGATTTTTGAATGGAGAATAAGATAGAAACATTTTCGACCGAAAAATGCTTGAGTTCGAAAATCTAGGTCTTAGAAAATCACACATTTGAGTGGCTTTCGACCAACTTCGAATTTCGAATAACTTCGGAAATTTTTCGACCTCCCTTAAAATGTTTTTTCCCACTAATAATTTTGATTTCCCAAAAACATAGTTTTCGAGCTCAGAGGCATTTTTCAGGATGTGAATTTTTTGCAATTCCTGCTTAAAAATCGATATTGAAGTCAACCATGTTGAATCGGATGGCGGCGGTCCCGAGTCTCTACGATGCCGGAAAGAGGACGAAACAAAACTGTCCAGAATTAGACCCTTTACACGGTACCACTCAAAGATTTTTGTGCTTAGATGAAACTTTGGTTGGAATGTTGAGGAGAGACAGGAAGTCTCTTGCAGCACACTGTTACTGGAGCATGTCCTTCCGCTGAAATATTATTGGCAAGCTCAATATTACAAGATTCAAAGTTACATTTCGTTCACCTTTCAAGAACGTGCCTTAATCAAATGAGTTTACACTCAAATACAGAACGTGTCTCAAATATGGCCCAGCTCATTCTCCAGAAAACGTTGTATAAGAATTGGCACATCGATGCTTGAAGAAAGCATGTTGATTCTATATCATATATGAGACATGAGAAGTACTGTGTTTGGTCCGAGTAGTGGCTTCTCACAGCTCAGGCAGTGGAAGAGGAGACTGCAATATTCCAAGCAGCTTGTGCTCGAACGCTACATGAAGGAATGTGATGAGTTATAGCGCATGTGCACCAGCATTTAAATTTGTAGAAAAGGAGCACATGTGATACCGGTAAGGAATTTAAAACAGAAAATCTTAGCCTGCAATGAATAGCCGAGCTGAATGTGAATGACTCAAAGATTTGTGTTTAGATGATATTTTGCTTTGGAGGTTAGGGAGAAATGGGAGGATTCCAGAAGTCCACTGTTGTTGTTGGAAGAAATCTTTCCGTTGAAATATCAGTGTCAAACTCAGTATCATAAAATTCAAGTCATAGTGACTACTAAATCAAATTTTACATTTTTTCCTGTCGTCTAAAAAGAAGTTTTGGTCATCTTGAGAATGACTGTGTTTTGATAGCCGAAATACATGTATATGGAGAAGAATTGTAAACATTTTTAAAAACACATGTGAATTCAATTTTTAATCAATCTTGTGAAGATTGTTCAAAGTGCCCTCATGTCTTCTTTTATCGTATGAAAGAAATAATTTGTAAATTTTGGATTGGAATTGTGCCAAAAACTTGTCTATAAAACTATCAGGTTGGTTATTTAGAAATAGTTGTGCATTAGCATTCTTTTTTTGCAGCCTATCTGTTAAAAAATAAGGGTTCTTGTAAGGATTTTAGCATCAATGTGAGTTCATGTTTTTAGTATTAGAGATATGCTGAATTTTAAAATGGTTTTATATAAAAGAATGGGATCTTCATAGAAGGAAGAGTTCGTAGACATTTAGGAAGTGTTGTTGGAATATCAAAGGATTCTTGATGACTCTACTCCGGAAACACAACCTGGTGTGGGCGACTTTACTCTTACATCGTCTATTTGGTGATCCTCGGTAGCCCAATATTTCCGCGGAATTAAGTAGGTGCACCACACGTTGCCCGCAAGAGTGTCGAACACCATAAATTATAGTGGATTTTAGTATATAACTTGAATAGTAATATTCAGAATAACTGAAATGGTTTAAACTGACATGTAATACCCTATTATGGATGATCATTACTAATAAGCACTTCATTTTCAGGGTTATAGACTGTGCCCTACATTTGCCCGCACGAATGTCGAACACTGTAAATCACAATGAATTCCAGCATGTGACCATCATGTGGCCCTGACATGAGAGAAACACTTAATAAACAGAAATCACACTCCCAAGAGAAGACCTTGAGTTAATTATATGACTTGTAGACGACAAGTCATATAGGCCTACGCTTGCAGTATTGCTTGTAAAACGTTGATAATATTCCAATGCAAAATACATTACCAAGCATTCCAATGCTTCCTGTAGCGACAATACAGTGTTTTGATGGATTTCAATATATCAAAAGTGCTTCAATAGGACAAATTATAAGTGTTCCACAGAAATTCCACTTGCGGGAATTCCCTCTCCCGCGGTTCCATTGCCACAACATGGGAACAGCCCTTCCCACAACAACATTGTCACACCACATGGGAAGTGCCATTCCCACGGCAACATTGCCACACCACATGGGAACTGCCATTCACACGCCTCTATTGACAGACCACATGGGAACTGTCACTCCCACGACAACATTTCCACACCACATAGCAACTGCCATTTCCACACCACATGGAAACAGCCATTCCCGCGACTTCATTGCCACACCACATGAGAACTGACATTCCAACGGCACCTCTGATTATATCTCAATGAACTTGATCCTCTCGATAAAAGTTATCTTGCTTTTTATGTATGAGAAAAGTGGAGTTTTCAAAAAATGGTTTTATCTGACTTTTATGATGAAAGTCATATATCTGAAGCCTAAATATCAACATAACTCAACACATTGTAAAGATTCGCATTTGGATGCACTGTTTCT
Source organism: Prostheceraeus crozeri (assembly GCA_907163375.1). Lineage (NCBI taxonomy): Eukaryota > Metazoa > Platyhelminthes > Polycladida > Euryleptidae > Prostheceraeus > Prostheceraeus crozeri. The sequence goes on from CAJQUW010011065.1 coordinate 190,352, forward strand.
TAACAGTCCACCTCATTTACTGCACATGTACCTCTATGCGTTTGTTTGTGCTTTGTTGCATTTCCATCAGTATAGCAACTTAAAACTTGGCAAGGACTTTCAAAGAAATTATCTAAATTGCATATAATGGACGACATCTGTTCAAACTCTTTCGAATGCGTCAATTCTTTTCTTCTATAATCGATCTCCAAACTTTCTCGAGTTTCTAACTTTCCTTTCCGTGTGCATCAAACCAGGAACATCATTCGAAAGATGAAAACGTCTGTCGAAGACTAGAGCTCGTTGATAAGAACTAGGTGCATCAATACATTAACCCTGCAAAAAGACAAATATAAGGATTTCTGCCTCGTCTAGCGTCAACAAAGAAAACGATTATCTAATTCAGAAAATGCTAGCGTCTATCATATCAACTAGTCTATTTAATAAACAATGGCTGAACAGAGTTTCTATGACTTGAACTCTACTGTTGGGTATTTTTAAGTGATAAAGTGTGATTTTAAGGCATTTGAATGTGTCATCAAATCGAATAAACATCGCGAAATAGAAATATAAACAAACCATCACTTTCACTGTTATGAGAGGTATGTGCTGAACTACGAGTGACACACAGCAGTGATAACAATCATTTCAATCTCACACGTAAGGAGAAAGGAATTAAATGAAGATATTATGCCCGTACATTCGACTGGCAGCCATGCCCGTGAAACAAAGGCGCCGGGGTTTTTGACAAGAATGTTACGGTATCAGCTTCCAACTCAACGAATATTCAGATTGTCATAAGGAAGCCATGAAATTCCTGCTTCAAGCTTGGTAAGAGTTGCAGATCGGTACAGTTCGATTATCTCGATTAGGAATTCGGGGTTGCTCTTGCTTCCCCCTCCGATCCATCTGAATTACGGAGATTTTGTTCAAAATGACTCATGCATGAAGGGAAAGTGTAAAAGAGCACCATCCTCCTCGAACCCAAGCGAATTTATGTATTTATCTGGGTAAACGGAACGACACTATACTACAAGTTTGGGTTGTAATTCTTCGGTTGAACATTACCGGTGTTATGCTGTCCCCCCTCCACCTCCCTAATGTAAGATTCTGAATGGAAAACATATCAGAAAACTGCTTTTGATTAATTCCACTTTTGCTTCAATGAACTTGATTTAATGTATTTAGAACATAAAACATATAATAGGCCTACACCCACTTTGCGAACTCCAAATCAAATAATTTACAATAAATTTTGAAACATCTCTATTGATGGCAAAGGGGAAATCTGCTTCTTTGGAGATCCAGACAAAAAGCAATATCACAACTCCTGCAGAAAATATTGCTTCGACAATCATTACTTTTTGAAGAATACACTATAACGGGATTTCAGAGATTTCTTCAAAACTGCAGACATTTCTATATCTCACATTTGGTAACAATACCCAATTGTGTTCAACTCGAGTTCATTTGATAAAATCGAAATTGTGTACACATTGGGGATTTGACTAGTACTGAGTTGCAACGGTACTTAATGCACTTACTTTATGCATTTGGCCAACAGACCATCAAATAGTTGGTATTGTGATTGTAACATCAATTGAAATAATATGGGGTATCCAAGAAGCAATAATGAACTCTATATAGTGGTAAAATATAAAAGCGGTATAGAGCAGAATTTAAATATGGCACCAGCGGAATTAGCGCTTCAGAGCGGCGGAATCTCCGTGTGTTTGGTTACAAGCCTCACCGATTCATGAAAGAAGAAACGCAGTGTCTACTGCTGTTCAGGAATTCAGTGCTTAAATTGCTGAGTCTCATGATTCGTATATTTCTATGGGAGTGTAGAATATAGCCTATCGCTCGAGACAATCAATTTCTGTCACCTTTGGGACAGGATTGACGTTCCTTTGTGTCCATGGAGCAGACCTTCAAAGTAAACTACAAGCATTGGAGGAAATCAAGATGGCTAAGTGAAAATTATTGCACCTACATCGACATCGAAATCATTTGCTGCAGCACGATGCTATGATCATGTTAAATCACACCATGATCGTCTGTCATGCCGCATACATCGAAAAAGAATCTTGCTAACCTATGCCAGAACATTTTCTCTTCTTAATCTTTGGGATGGTAATACATTCGATTGGCTACTAAAACACGATCAGTTAAAGGAAGGAGCAATTAATTAGCATGAATGTAATCTCACTAATGATATGATGAAAAGTAATTGAGAAAGTTATTATTGCATGATCTTCGCATTGATGCGGTGAGCTTCTAATGCGCTTACAAACACATCTAATACGCAGGGCATGGTATTTTCTTTGTTTCATAGCTTGAACAATATTGGAGCCGCACAACAATATGCATAATTGCTTTTTCGACCTTTTGAACCCTTCCCTTTGTTTTCTATAATCGGCACCGTAGTCACCTCATTAATCCCACCTACCGATTAACAAATTCAAAACTTTTCGCACCAAAAAGAAGACCTAGCACGAAATCTTTTCATTACATCAAATTACCATAAAATGCCGAATGTAGGTTACGTGTCACAAATCTCAATCCTTGAGATGAGAGCATACACAGAATTCAACATGAAAACGTGTCACATCCAAATCATAAAATCTGCAACCGAACCATCTGCAGAATAGCAAGCAACATTTGGAAAAATATTTATCTTCGTATCACTATTTATCATTACGTGGTATTTTTAATGATATCGATTTTGTTTTTATTCTCTATGCTTGCTTAGCGATGAGGATTTGTTTGTTAAATGTTATTTAAAACGTTGGTGGTCTTATGAACCGTAAAATACAAAATCGATGTCATTGACTTTGACCATGATAAGACAAATTTAAGGTTGCAAGAAGCTATCCTAATAGAAAAATGCAATCCTCAAATCAACTCAGTTTCCTTATTGAGTTGACTTTCCAGGAAGATTTTTATGAACTTCTTTGTAACACATACTACTTGCTATGTTTCTAACTCTATGTATAACTCTTGCCATATTTTTAACACCACAGACTATTTTACTTCTATGGAAATTGCATATCCCATTCCCCTTGACTATCTACATGCACAATAGGCCTACCATGTTTTTCGATAAAAATTTTGAATCTGATATTCTGTGACATGTACATAATAAAGTGATCCAGAATCTGATGATGGCCTTGGATGTAAGGTCGCACATATATGGTTAATGATAGACTAAATTTTTACTTGCGATATCCACACTTGCCTTTCCCAAAACATTATTTTAAAGCCGCCGTAAATAGTTTCTAACATCGTTCATTTTCATACATTCGATAACGGCGATGATTTTTTATCAATGTCTTGCACCATCTGCCACATCTGAGAGATTGCAATTAGATCCTTACAAATTTAATGAGATATATAATTTAAAATATCTGAAATATGAATCCTCCATGGACACTCTACTATGTCGATCCCATTCCAGTGTTCCGAACAAGATGTCGCACCGCGCATGAAAGCCACTATCCCGATATACCAGCCACCCCATCCGTGACCCATAACTTTTCTTGTCCTTGCAGTGCAAGGCATACTGGGAGGACAGAGCGGCGTACCTGTCTTTGGAGAGCAGAACGTTTTCCCAAATGCCGCTACAGAGGACCAAGACCGAAATCGAAGCAAAAAGGCATGAACTTAGCATGCCATTTTAATCGATAAAATAATTTACACTTTCAGCTTGTTTTTGTACTTAAATTTTGCATTTTTAAAACGAAGTGCCAATGCACATCTGACTAGCCAGTGCCGAAAAACATTTCGTCAATCAGAAATGAGAATGCATCAAAAATGTGCTAACTGCTATCACATGATCGTCATCAGCTGGCAAGTTATCCGCAAGAAGTTCTAGGTAGTCCATAATCATCAAAAAAATTCGATTTAGTGGAGTTTCTCACTTAAGCACTTCCCGAGATCGGTATAGTGCACTTGAAACTTCTATTTAAATTCGTTATATGTGACCACTGATTTTCTGCATACCGCATGTAGAGGCCGCATTCGACTTGCCAGCTTGCTTGCCTCTTGAAGTAATATTTCTATGTTTGCTTGACTTTTAATGACTTCTATATTGATTGTTCTGTGATGCCAATTGCTAGTTTTTTGCTTATCTCTCTATGGCTCATCCTAGTGCTTATGTTTAAATTTCAAATGTCTAGTTGTTGCTCTTCGAAGTAGTTTGCTTCTTGTCGCCTCCATAATAAGTTTGGTAAGTTGGAATAGTAATATGTTTTAATGTGAATCTGCAAATATGTTTGATTCTCTTGCAGATACCGCCAAATAGTAAAGTTGTTTTCGACATAATAGTCGTTTTTCGTGGCGCGTTTATACCGCACAACCATTAGGCTAAACAGTCGTCCAAACAGATATTTATTATGCACAGATTTAGACAGTGTTTTAAATGATTACAAGGATAAACTTTGCCGAGAATGAAAAAAGATTTATCCCCAAACATCGTGTGTGAATACGCCCTTAGTTATTCAATTTATCGCCTGATATCAAAGTGTTATAAAACACTTCAGAGGAAAATGCACGTGGACATTTTTGGTTTCATGGAGAACCGTTGAAAATAAAATTTGCCGGTTTGGCATATCGCTGCATACCACTTCATTTCGAATCCTTATTTAGAGTCATAATATGTCAGAATAATAAAGCAATAATTCACTTAGAAATGTCTTCTGTCAGTGTTATCTCATTGGTGTGGTGTTGCCCCTGATTTGCCAGTGGCATCAAGCCCAAAGTGTGTTTGAAGACTTGTATCGTGTAAAAAAGATTTCTAACAAGCAAAGATTGTTGAATACTTAATTAATGATATGACTCATTTATGGACTCATAATACTCATTACCGTTCCATTGCGATAAATAAAGTTTTGCGTCCATCCTCTTCAAATATTCGGTCAAATGAAGTGTCATAAAGAACAATAAGCAAGAGAGAATCGTATCAACTGGAGACAATAAAATAAGAAATTGCAGAAGTTTATTTGCTTCGATTTATGCGAACTTGGCTCACCTTAAAGCGTAGCTCATGTGTAGAAGTCGTGGATAAAGCTAATGGTCATTGCGATGAAGTTTTCATTAGTGTCAATGAGTTCCGTGCCTGTCATCACCAACTCATTTCATTTTGCATTCCCCGTCCCTATGAAATTGCTCCCTTGCTCCCTCGTGCTTCAATTTCGGCAGGCATGGAATGGGCGAGACACGAGAACGGCATATTAAGCACCCACCCCTCTCTTCTCCTTTGTTGCTCATTCTGCCTTCCTAAGGTCAAGTTTCACTGCTCTCCATGTTTTTTCCTTTATTTCCCTCTCCTCGATCCTTTATTCAAACTCATTCGAACTCACTCCTCCCTTCTTGCCGACCCAAAATTCGCCCTTAATCACAAGCCTAGCTCCTTCCTTTTTGTCTTAAGCGCGTTCACTAGACTTTTTCATTCAGCATCTAACCATCGTCATCCGCTAGTTCAGGAAGATCTTGTTGGAAGATGTTAGATTTGAAATCAAAGGATAGGTGGAATTTTCCGGCTTTGTTGAGTCTAAATCGTCTTACTTTATCGAACTTTATGAGAAGAATTTGATAACTAGATCACTACAATTGTGAATGTTGATTACATCACGATTGCCTTCAATTCAAGCGTCAAGAAGAAATCAGATGAGAAGATCATGATCAGACAAATCTATTTCAACCGCTTTGAATTCAACTGAGACTTTGTTTGAAAGAAATCAATACCACTTCACATCATGTTGATATTTCTCATTCAATTATCAAGTTCAGCTACAATGCATCAGGCTAGAATGAGTATTGCAGATTTTTTTGCTAGTAGCAGGTAGCGATGTGGAGTAGGAGCCGGCAATCTTCTCGTAAAAGCTGCCACGTCCGGCGTTCAAGTCGTAGAATCTGCCACGTCCGGAGTCCGAGTCGCAAAACTGCCACGTCCGGAGTTCGAGTCTTTAAACCGCTATGTCCGGAGTTCGAGTCGCAAAAACCTGTCACGTTTCGTAAAACCTGTCGTAAAACTGCCTAGGCACGTCTTCAACTTCTGCTGGTACCCATCCCACACCGATTGGGACAGCCTCACCACTTGATCCCGGACCTCCTTCTCCTCCCTAAACCAAGCCTAGAACCGACTGAACCAACCCTCCTTCTCCAGGTCCCACCTCATCCGCCTACCCAGCACATTATCCATCCACTTCCCCAAACACGCTGTCAAGCACACCGGCCGGTATGATGCACTCTTTGAAGGGCCCTTCCCGACCTTCAACACTTGTGGGACCACCTCTTCCTCAAAGATGCGATTAAAAAGTTCCGTTACGAGCTCAATCCCTTCCCTAGGCAGCATCTTGAGGAGCCTCGGGTGAATCCCATCGTGTCCAGCCGCTTTGCTGCCATTCACCTCCTGCAGAGCTAGCTCTACTTCCTCCAGTGGTGGCAGCACTGTCCTGCAGGACCACACCGGGACTCCTGAATACCGTATTTACCTTTTTTCTTCACCCCTCGGCCCCTGGGGATTCTCACCCTAGTCTCATACACTTTCCGAAACGCATTCGCTCGCTCTCTCGCTGTCCTCAGAATCGTCCCCCTTCCTCCTAATATCCCCACCACCTCCACCCTGCCCACCACCATCCACATCTCCCCAACCGACGCGCCCTGGTCCAGCATGTCCCTCCACTCCCGCTCTCGACTTTCGCGAATGACAGACTTGGCCATCCCTTCCGTCTCCGCCAACAACTCCACATCAACCACCTCGCCACACTTCAGCAGTGGCGATTTCTCGGGATAATTAAGGTAAACAGTGTTTACTGTCAAATTATCATGTTAAACCAACATTTACCGTTTCATTCTTAATGATGAAATGATTCGTCCTAAAAGATTTTAAAAATTTAATTCTTATCATAGGCAATTACTAATATTGGTACTACTATATTTGAAGCTTGTTAGCAACACATCACAAACTGGCGAAATCTATATGTTGGAAGAAGATTCAATATGAAGAAGATAAACACGCATCTGATGTGATTATGAATTGGCATGGAAACATCGTTTGTTGATCAACGTCAATTTCTCGAGTTGGCAGACATCAAGGTAAAGACTACTCTCAAACATTGCCCACAGTTACGGGATTGCTATGTCTGTCTCCTAATGCTTATCTCCTAATCCTGTTCCACATGCTTATCTCCTAATGATTTGTTTTGTTCTATCGATAAAGATAAGATGCATGTTTTGCCAAATAAATTTCATGCTGAATTGCAAGTTCTGTATAAAACTGATGAGTTTGTTGGTCAGACAGAAAGTGCTGCAGAGTTTTTGAACCTGTTGGTACGTGATTCTTCTGATGTTTTTCCAACGACTGAAAAGCTACTCAAAACACTCACTACGCCTAGCGTGTCTTGTGAAAGATCCTTCTCTACTCTCAAAAGAATTAAAAGATATTCTAGGACGAGTCCACGTCCGATGAGAGATTGTGCAGTTTGTCTTTTCTTTCGATTGAAAAAGGACTCATAGCCTGTATGATGAAAAATGACATTCAGATGTCATCGACATTTTTGCAACGTCAGAAAGAAAAATAGAATTGAAGAAAATATGAATCCTGAATTGGAGTGCTTTGTTTATACTTCATTTAGAAGGTACAAGTGTACGGATGCTGTATATACTCATATGCATTTTAAAACTATATGATAAAATACGAACAATAACATAATAGTTTGTACCTGCCGCTTGCCTATTGATTCTAAAGTGTTTACCTGGGAATGAGAGACAATAGTCTCCGCTGCCTTCAGGTCGTCATTCTCCCTGACGGCACCCTTCGCCTCCTCATTCAAAGGACGCTTCCAAGCCCAAGGTGCCACATCCCCACCGACTTGTGCGCCGCCCTGAAAACGAGAGTGCGCAGCCTTCCTTCGAGAGGCCTGACACTCACCCTCCCATTCCCTCTCACCCTTACTGCCATCTTCCTCCTATGTGCAACCAAACGTCATAAGGATGGGAAAGTGGTCCGATCCCAACTCCCTCTTGACTTCCCATGTGGCACCCACGTGGCGCCTGTTGCTGTTGGAATGAGCACATTTGCAACTGCACCAGCGTCTTAGATAGATGAAAAGGCCGAAAATGGCTTCGCCGCCACTGTCCACCACATTGAGTCGATCTCCGGCCATCAGTTACTGACCGCTAACAAGCAGTCTGTTATTGGTGTAGGCTAGGTGGATGCCCGTGAGAGTCGACGATTGTATCTGCAATTGGACCACGTCGATGTATTCAAGTCAAAAAACGAGACTGCATCTCGGGATTTGAGCGCGAAGCACGTAAAGCCTGTCAGATCACCGGTTTTCCGACTCGACATGGCATATACTGGTCCGCGTGTGCGCATGCGCACATTTATGATCGTGTCATGCTAATTCTGAAGTAGCTCATCATGTTCTGCAAAGTGACCATGGGATGAGAGGTGCTGGATAAGGAGCAACATGTTAGAAGAAAAAGAATCAAGGAAGCCTTGTGGTCCCAGAAACGCTAGAGCACAAACAAAGTTGAGCGCAATATGGGATCTGCGTGGACGAATGTTCTATAATTCGGTTATACCCTTTTTGAATATCTCATCTCCTTCATATTACTTCCACATTATTTTAGCAACATCTAGTGACCCTTCTATAGTTCCATCCAGTGATTTTTCATTGATGGTCTTATGACGTTTGATGTGACAAATCTTCACAATGTCACGTGAATTCTGTTCATTTCATTCCGTGAACATGCCGTTGGGACGCCGGTGAAATGCATCGGCCACTACTTTAAAAATTTGCACCTTTTTCTGGACCAAGCACCTGGTAAAATCCAAAAATTTTACTGTTTTTTTAGAGTGATTCTTGTCTTTTGCATTTTGTGGCAAAAATATAGGTCTATTGTCAATGTTCTACACACCATTCACTTGGTCTCCGTCTGTTCTAACCGAAAATGCCTCTCATCTTAAGTTTTATGCAGGAGTTTTGGCACAAAAATTCATTTGAAATTAAAAAACACTTCATTTTTGCATGTCCACACGAAAAATGCATTTTTTGGATTGCTGCACAGCAAAGAAATAAAGCATATATTTAAACAGACTTTGGCTCAAGGATTTCCTAACACCCTTGAATCAAAGAAATATCAAGAGTTGAGAAATCAAACTCATTGAAATCAGAGCTAGGTCGACAAATATAGCTGTCCACAACTTTTTTCCGTCATCACATCAACGCCTCCAAATTTGGATTAACTGCATCAATTCAAACGAAACTTCATGTAGAATTCTTATCTGGTAAGTCTTATCTGGATAGTCAAATGTCGCTTAAATAATGCTCATTGATATACTAGTATCATTTTTCTTGAAAAATTGCATTTCTCTAAAGAAGTGACCAATATTCGTCATCACATCGTCGGCTACTTTTTGTGATCTCCTAACCAGAAGAAATGCTCAATAATTCAAATATTTTCATGATAAATGGCCTGCCCTAAGACTTCCAAAATGACATGATTGGATTTGTCATTTCACCTTCTGACTTTGCTCTTAACTTTAGAAATAGCACCTGTCATCATATCGAGGCCCGTCGATGTGATGATGGATATTTAAGTCGCCATTGAATCTACACTGCTAGACATGATATCCTTGGAAGATACTTGATGTACTAACGACGCAAATATCTTGTAAGTATGCCGACTGGAAAAGTAAGGTGCCGATTGCCCTGCTTCCACATCCACACCTTGTAAACAGTTCCTGTGCATCAATCTAGTAGTGTTTAAGTTTCCCTTTTTTATCTTTCTATCAACAAGACGCTTCTTTCAAAAGAGAAAGTGACAAAAGAAGGAATCGAATTGTTGATCACAAACTCCGGAACCGATTCTGAAGATTTCTTACTGATAATCTGAATGAGGTATTAGAGTGTCAGAATGGCATAACAAGATGAGGATAGCCGAAAGCACAGGACAGGAGAGATCAGCAACTGTCATGGCAGCTGCTGTGATCAAAATATGCGAGTACCTTATATTGTGACATTCGACTTTTTAAGTAGGATACCGATACTTAATTTAGGTATATTTTAATTAACATGTAAATGATATTTATATGAATTAAAACGTTATACGCTAACCAATAGGTCAAATACATAGGGTTAATTAGTTTAAACTCCAAACTATAATCAAGATTGGAACTTAAATATTAACCTTGAACTCCTGAGGTCATCAGCAGAGACTAGGGTAGGGCGATCGTGTTTCGGTCCCTCACCTCTGAACACTCAAACCCACCCTAGCGGGACCCTGCACAAAGGCAGCCTCAATCCACAGTTAATAATTTATAAAATGAAAGCTGCGACAATAAATATATATTAAAAAAATGCCATCAAATTAATCGTTATTAATCAGTTATTCAAATCAGAATAAACATTAAAATAAACGCCATTAGTTCACGCATAAGGACTCTTAATCCTGCTAGCAGAGGTACAGAGGCGGGGAACGAGACCACCTTCAACTCTATACGTACTATGGTAACAATTAAAACGTTATACGCTAACCAATAGGTCAAATACATAGGGTTAATTAGTTTAAACTCCAAACTATAATCAAGATTGGAACTTAAATATTAACCTTGAACTCCTGAGGTCATCAGCAGAGACTAGGGTAGGGCGATCGTGTTTCGGTCCCTCACCTCTGAACACTCAAACCCACCCTAGCGGGACCCTGCACAAAGGCAGCCTCAATCCACAGTTAATAATTTATAAAATGAAAGCTGCGACAATAAATATATATTAAAAAAATGCCATCAAATTAATCGTTATTAATCAGTTATTCAAATCAGAATAAACATTAAAATAAACGCCATTAGTTCACGCATAAGGACTCTTAATCCTGCTAGCAGAGGTACAGAGGCGGGGAACGAGACCACCTTCAACTCTATACGTACTATGGTAACAATTAAAACGTTATACGCTAACCAATAGGTCAAATACATAGGGTTAATTAGTTTAAACTCCAAACTATAATCAAGATTGGAACTTAAATATTAACCTTGAACTCCTGAGGTCATCAGCAGAGACTAGGGTAGGGCGATCGTGTTTCGGTCCCTCACCTCTGAACACTCAAACCCACCCTAGCGGGACCCTGCACAAAGGCAGCCTCAATCCACAGTTAATAATTTATAAAATGAAAGCTGCGACAATAAATATATATTAAAAAAATGCCATCAAATTAATCGTTATTAATCAGTTATTCAAATCAGAATAAACATTAAAATAAACGCCATTAGTTCACGCATAAGGACTCTTAATCCTGCTAGCAGAGGTACAGAGGCGGGGAACGAGACCACCTTCAACTCTATACGTACTATGGTAACAATTAAAACGTTATACGCTAACCAATAGGTCAAATACATAGGGTTAATTAGTTTAAACTCCAAACTATAATCAAGATTGGAACTTAAATATTAACCTTGAACTCCTGAGGTCATCAGCAGAGACTAGGGTAGGGCGATCGTGTTTCGGTCCCTCACCTCTGAACACTCAAACCCACCCTAGCGGGACCCTGCACAAAGGCAGCCTCAATCCACAGTTAATAATTTATAAAATGAAAGCTGCGACAATAAATATATATTAAAAAAATGCCATCAAATTAATCGTTATTAATCAGTTATTCAAATCAGAATAAACATTAAAATAAACGCCATTAGTTCACGCATAAGGACTCTTAATCCTGCTAGCAGAGGTACAGAGGCGGGGAACGAGACCACCTTCAACTCTATACGTACTATGGTAACAATTAAAACGTTATACGCTAACCAATAGGTCAAATACATAGGGTTAATTAGTTTAAACTCCAAACTATAATCAAGATTGGAACTTAAATATTAACCTTGAACTCCTGAGGTCATCAGCAGAGACTAGGGTAGGGCGATCGTGTTTCGGTCCCTCACCTCTGAACACTCAAACCCACCCTAGCGGGACCCTGCACAAAGGCAGCCTCAATCCACAGTTAATAATTTATAAAATGAAAGCTGCGACAATAAATATATATTAAAAAAATGCCATCAAATTAATCGTTATTAATCAGTTATTCAAATCAGAATAAACATTAAAATAAACGCCATTAGTTCACGCATAAGGACTCTTAATCCTGCTAGCAGAGGTACAGAGGCGGGGAACGAGACCACCTTCAACTCTATACGTACTATGGTAACAATTAAAACGTTATACGCTAACCAATAGGTCAAATACATAGGGTTAATTAGTTTAAACTCCAAACTATAATCAAGATTGGAACTTAAATATTAACCTTGAACTCCTGAGGTCATCAGCAGAGACTAGGGTAGGGCGATCGTGTTTCGGTCCCTCACCTCTGAACACTCAAACCCACCCTAGCGGGACCCTGCACAAAGGCAGCCTCAATCCACAGTTAATAATTTATAAAATGAAAGCTGCGACAATAAATATATATTAAAAAAATGCCATCAAATTAATCGTTATTAATCAGTTATTCAAATCAGAATAAACATTAAAATAAACGCCATTAGTTCACGCATAAGGACTCTTAATCCTGCTAGCAGAGGTACAGAGGCGGGGAACGAGACCACCTTCAACTCTATACGTACTATGGTAACAATTAAAACGTTATACGCTAACCAATAGGTCAAATACATAGGGTTAATTAGTTTAAACTCCAAACTATAATCAAGATTGGAACTTAAATATTAACCTTGAACTCCTGAGGTCATCAGCAGAGACTAGGGTAGGGCGATCGTGTTTCGGTCCCTCACCTCTGAACACTCAAACCCACCCTAGCGGGACCCTGCACAAAGGCAGCCTCAATCCACAGTTAATAATTTATAAAATGAAAGCTGCGACAATAAATATATATAAAAACAATGCCATCAAATTAATCGTTATTAATCAGTTATTCAAATCAGAATAAACATTAAAATAAACGCCATTAGTTCACGCATAAGGACTCTTAATCCTGCTAGCAGAGGTACAGAGGCGGGGAACGAGACCACCTTCAACTCTATACGTACTATGGTAACAATTAAAACGTTATACGCTAACCAATAGGTCAAATACATAGGGTTAATTAGTTTAAACTCCAAACTATAATCAAGATTGGAACTTAAATATTAACCTTGAACTCCTGAGGTCATCAGCAGAGACTAGGGTAGGGCGATCGTGTTTCGGTCCCTCACCTCTGAACACTCAAACCCACCCTAGCGGGACCCTGCACAAAGGCAGCCTCAATCCACAGTTAATAATTTATAAAATGAAAGCTGCGACAATAAATATATATTAAAAAAATGCCATCAAATTAATCGTTATTAATCAGTTATTCAAATCAGAATAAACATTAAAATAAACGCCATTAGTTCACGCATAAGGACTCTTAATCCTGCTAGCAGAGGTACAGAGGCGGGGAACGAGACCACCTTCAACTCTATACGTACTATGGTAACAATTAAAACGTTATACGCTAACCAATAGGTCAAATACATAGGGTTAATTAGTTTAAACTCCAAACTATAATCAAGATTGGAACTTAAATATTAACCTTGAACTCCTGAGGTCATCAGCAGAGACTAGGGTAGGGCGATCGTGTTTCGGTCCCTCACCTCTGAACACTCAAACCCGAAGGTCGATATTCTTTAAAAAGTCTCACATAGCCTAGCTCAAATTTAGACCATAGGAATCTTTTCAAGCATGCAGGTAGGCTTAGACATGGATGCAGCTTATTTTATCAAAGGACACAACAAAAGTCACAATAATTCCAGTACCCTGTGAATATCTCTTTCATGCTGCACACAAATGCTATAGACCTAAGCCCGTAGTTATAAAAGGTCTCTACTCGAGTTTAAACTCATTTTCGAGTTAAGACTCCTGTTTGATAGTTATAAACGTTTATACTGAAGTCTTTACTCAAGTTTTCACTCGGCATGGGGAGTTTATGCTTTTATTGGTAGTTATAAAAGTTAAAACTATCGAGTTATAACTCACATTCAGCGAGACTGGTAGTAAGCAGTCTCTCGTGCATTTTAATTCTATCCGTCAACGATGAACATCGTGCTATATGGCAACACTGCAATCCGTCGAGAACGCCTCTTTCGAGATAGGACACATCCATTGGAGTGGAATGATGTCAGACTGAAGCAGTTATTTCGCTTTGAGCGGCAAAATCTTTTACAACTGATAGACAGTCTTACACCTTCTCTGGAAAGTAGAACTCTTCGCAATCATTCCATTCCTGCTACAATATCCGTTTGTGTTGGACTTCACTATTTGGCTACAGGAAGTTTCCAGACCACCGTGGCAGAGGTTATGGGTGTCAGTCAAAAATCTGTTTCACAATGTTACTGGAAATTTGTGCAAGCTGTTAATCAACAACATGCTGGAGTCATTCAATTGAGAGATATTGATCGTATACAAGCAGGCTTTCGTGATATCTCCAATTTACCTGAAATCTGCGGGGCAATCGACTTTACACACATTCGCATACTCCGTCCAAACAGTGATAATTTTCCCAACGAATATATAAACAGGAAAGGACACCATTCCATTAATGTCCAGGCCGTCTGTAATAGTAAAGGATATTTTCTTGATGTCGTATCTGAATGGCCGGGCAGTACTCATGACAGTCGTATTTTCAAACTTTCGGATCTATTTCATCGACTTCGTTCGGGTGAGTTCCACGGCGCATATTTAGTTGGTGATGGAGGATATCCCTTGTATTCATTTTTGATGACGCCTTATCGTGATACCAATGGAGATGCTCAAGAATCATTCAACATGCATCTGAGTCGCGCACGAGTTTCCATCGAGATGGCTTTTGGAAGAGTGAAACGCCGCTTTGCTTGTCTTTATTGCATAATTCAAGTACCACTTTCGAGAGTGCACCTTTATCCTTCATTTATCCTTCATAATTTGGCAATGCTTTATAATGATCCAGACTTTGATGATGTCGAGCATTTGGATGATATGCCATCAATCGATGATCTGCATATCAATAGAGCTGATGACTATTTTCATAGACAAGGCACCAGGAAACGTCAAGAGCTGACTTCTTTTGTTTCAAATTGACTGTTAATGTTTCGTTTTAATAAAATATTTGCGATTATACGTAACACGATGTTTTATGTTTCTAAAACAATTATTACATTCTAATACATTTCTAAAATATTGCAATCCTACATTTCATATTATTTGTTATCTTTCTTGTTAATTTTATTATCTTTCTACATGAAATTATTAAATATTTGCTCACTTCATGCTTCTACTATTAAATATTACATTTTCAAATTACTATTATCATAAATTATCATTTTATCAATTATAAGCATCGTAAGATATTTTTTCAATTATAATTCTTTCAAAAGATTATATAAACAATCATTCAAAAACTACATTATTAATGTATCAAGACAATCAACAAATTCGTTAACTTTGTATTCTCAAAACTATAACAATGATCACCAGAACTTGTAAATTAGATATTCAAATATGTGAGTCAATGAAATTGAAAGACACTTGAACCATCAGGATGTTGCTGAATCACTCCACTATTCGCCGAGAGCAAACGAGAGAAATACTCCGTCTGTAAGTGAATAAGATTTCGTTCTTCCTTGATCTTTTCTTTTTGCATTTGAATTAAGTTCATTGACTCCTTAATTCGCTGGCGCTCAAGAAGCAGGCACTCCTTCTGTAGCGCTGCATAATCTTCCTTTTTAGCTGTAAGGTAATAAAGATAGTTAGGCCCACTTGTTCGTCATTAAAAATTGAGAAAGTGAAACATACCTTTTCTTTGAGTTTTCAGTAATGGGCTCAGCTCTTCCCAGTCATTTTCTTTGTCATGTTCTATGTTCATGTCTATGTCATCTCCTTCGTTGCCCATTAGAATATTAGCGTTGCTTGTGTTCAAAAAAGAACTCGAGCACGCTCCGGGCACTCTAGCGATTTTGGGATTCTTTTTTCCTAACAGCTTGATTATACGGTCGTCTACTGATGTTAGTGGGATCGGTGGTCCTCCACCAGTTGTCTGACGCTTACGCATCTTCTCGAGGACCCTAGTTTTCATATTCATCCACTTCTTTTTCAGTTTTTCAATTGACATTATGATATCCTTTTCCTTTAATCCATGTTCAATATCGCACCATGCTCGCTTTTTGGCTTTCTTCATTTCCGACGTATTTTCCTTAGAAAGTACAACCTTATTGTCCTCAATCAAACTCAAAAAATGTTTGTTATTAATTTTGTTTCTCGCACTTTCAAGACGACACTACGACCATACAACTCGATGTCTGTGACCACAGAACTGTGCGTTCGTTAAGTTCCCTAACAAATCGTCATCAAAATCTAAGACAGCCAATAGGATTGCGAGAATCCTACCTCGACTAAAATTAGAATGAAGCGTTCGATGAGTTAAGACTCATGAGTATTAACTTTCTTTATAACTACCGATTTTCATTGTGAGTTATGACTTTCAAGTCTTTACTCATGAGTTTCCACTCTCTTTATAACTACGGGCCCTAATGTTGCATTATGTCAATCGCTTCAGCTGCATTTTGATACTGTCGATTGAATGCCATTGCTATGGTACCTATCAAATAAGGATCACAATGATGTGATCGCAAAATAGTAGAGTAGGTTAGTAGGCCCATCTTGAATGGCAATATGAAGCATGACAATGAGCTTAAGCTTGCGCATTGCCAATTATGGCATATTTTTCTGCTAAATAGTATTTATGATTATTTTTCCTTTGTGTGTCTGTTAGGCCTACATGTGCATGCACATGCCCTCCGTGCCAGCATTTGGAGAGGCCTAGACATTTCGTGGAAGCAGATGTCTCATCAAACGCACTTGAATTCAAATCTTAATCGATTCTTTATCATCACATTATTTAAAAAAGGTTAACAATTTCGTCGGCAGAGCTTTCATGAGTTTTATGCGTTGAATGCTGTGTAGGCCTATCAGGCCTATCACGACTCCGCCTTTTAAGGCAATCATACTAAAAACGATCCATGAGACATATGTAGGTTATTAAGACAAACCCTTACAAAACTTAGAATCCAACCATAAAGCAACTATAAATTTCTCCTGCACTAACCCTAAATAAAGTCTATATAAACTAGCAATCCAAAAGTCATTTGCAGTCTAAATTAATTTTCGCGTAAATCGCATGATAAGAAGGTAGCAATTCGAAGTTGATAAGGCCTAAATCGATCCCACTTATATCCTAGTCAAAGCAATTATTCATGGATCCATACTCATCCTAAACTAAAACTAAACAAACTTTAGGACTTGAGTATAAGTATAAGATATAACTGTCAAAAGAATCTCATCAAGTCTACCAGTACGACAACTTCCGTAAATGCTAAGACTTGATAAGTCAATAAAAAATTAATTGAATTCGCACTTTAAATTCATCATCAAGCACAAATACATTTATGCATGCCAGCACAAATCTATGTTAGAGATCAGACCAGTGGAGACAGCTGTGTCCCCTCCATTTGACATTCATTTTATTATATGTAATTATCTCAAGTACGCCTTTTCTAGGCCTACAACAATTCATGATGTTGTAATTGTGAATATAAGAGAATGACCATACAGTATGCAAATAAATTCATCCATGCTGCTTTCAGCTATTACGCTTGCTATAGAATCTGTGTGATTGTTGGAAAAAGTTTCGAAATTTTAATTTAGAACCGTGTCTCTTGCAGGCTATTTAGGTCTACTTACACTGCATCTCAGGTCTAGATTGTCAGCTTACTGAATTCATCATGAACGATGCAAGATTTCATATTGTAGGCACATGTCCTCAGCAGACTATTTATGTAAATATATAAAGATAAATATTAACTTTCGGTGATCACATCGACGCCTTCATATCAGAAACTCGGCTACGGATCTCCTAATAATAATAAGATTGTGATTTAGCACACGTATTGGTTTCTTACAAGAACCAAATACAACTACCAGGAGAAAATAAATCAAATTTGCGAGAATTTTTGGGTGGACAAAAAAAGGGACCACTTTTGCTGGATTTTACCACCTACAGTTGCCCTGCCCTCCCGTTTTGATCACTATATGGCTAACCGGGGATTATTTCAAAATTATGTAGCTCATTATTTTCCGCGACTTTTATCAAGAGGGGGAACATACGAATCCATTTCACCACGGTTGAATCACACTCAAGGCACCGCTGTAGCACAGTGTAGCACCTTCGAAAATCTCTTGGATTGTACGAGTACTTTATCTTTTAATCAACGATTCCAATGCATGAATATTTTACCTTAGTCGAGTTTCTGATATGAAGGCGTCGATGTGATGACCGAAAGTTAATGTTTATCTTTATATATTTAAAAAATATTTAAATTGCAATTCAAGATGAATTCTTGAAGTTAGAGGGTATTCGATATCCGTTGTTAGAGGTAAACTATACCCTTCCCGAACAACACTTTGCAATGTTGCCAAAACGTCATGAATTCAGTGTCAAGTTGGAATTTCGCAACTTTTCATAGTTATGATGAAGAATTGATACATGTGATCGCTTTTGTCATCGGTGTTTCTGTCCTTTGAGGAAATTATTGCAATAGTTATATCACAATCACACACATATCAAAATATACTATGCATGCTTTTTAATTTTTGATTGCGAGTGAAATGTATTTGATAAAGATAGAAATTGTGAAGGGAAGGCACAAGTGTCCGAGAAAATTGAATTCACTGTCTTTCGTGCACTTGGAACTTTGGATGATAAAGCTGGATGATCCACCTTTAGTTATGCGTCGATTCATATCAAAAAGAATTAGACCAGAGTCGTCTTACTGAAAGAAATATCGAGAATGGAAACGGATGCTACCAAACCAGTGTACACTGTAAATCGTACGATACGAAAATTATACAAACATATACCAAATTACCAGTACACGAGATTCTCGTATGTATCTGGTATGCTTTTCTTACAAAATCTCACTTACTTTCGTATGTGATTGGTATGTAGCGATACGAACTATTCTATCTGTGATTGGCTGTTTCACGATGAAATACGAGTTGTAGGTATGTTTCATATACGAGACCCGATGCAAATTGGTCCTCATTTGTATCTGTTTCATATGAAGAGCTTTAAGTCACATAGCAAAAAATATGCATATATCACATACTACTGTCAAATAAGTTTTTTCGGTAATACCAGTGATGAATATTTCTTTTTGATAGTGTGGTATTTAACTAGATTAGATTTATTGTGAATTTATTGCTGTATTTCGTCGTTGCTACTTGTCTAATAACATTAACAGGACGCTTTAACTCTACTTAATGAACAAGTTGATTAACATCATGTCATTCAAACGACATCTTTTGTGCAACCATGTTGACTTCTATACATCTCAAACATAACCTATTTTTGCGTTCATGAATTATAATGTGTTTTTATTTTGGATTGATAATATGCCTAATTCTAAAATTACATAATGCATAATTGTTGATGGTTGAATACTTATTGATTATTTATGAAATGCCTTAGACTTGCATATATTAAAATAGAATTCAGTATTGTGAGATTGACTCTTGAATGTCATTAACTCACTACTTTCAAAGCAGCTGTATATGCCATGTGACATAAGTGTGATCTTTATTGACAAAAAGCCTTAAATCAACATATCTTAGACATCATTGATGCCTTTCTTTAACATTGTGCTGGTATGGCGTTAGTATGTTAAGCATACCACATTTAAAATAACATACGAAAAGCATACAGATTGATACAGAAATATAGCAAAAAATGTTTTTGTGTGCATCCTTCGTATGTGATTGGCATTGAGCGATTTACAGTGTATATAAGCGATAACAGAGAAACAGACAACTTCTGTAAGTCGACATTTGTTCATGTGAAGAATCTTCAAAGCAATTGTGCGATTCTTATGTCAATGCCTCAGAATGTTATGGTTTGAGCAACATTGAGTTATTCTGCTGTTAATGCTTGGAGTATTTCGTGGCAAGATAGCGGTGATCATCTGTATACTCCTATTTATCAAAATCAACGGCAATGGTTATCAATATTTTACGAGATCATATAGTAAATTAAACACAATTTTATCAATACAACGCGAACATCCTGCGAACTCACTAGGTGAATAAAAATCCAACTTTAGTTTTACAATGCGTCAACTGCGTCAACATATATATGTATAGAGATATTGCATTATAATTAACATGCAGTTCACGTACTATGAGACTTAAAGTGGATATTTATTAATGAGAAAGATTGCAATCAAGGCTATTCATTTATTGATTCAATTTGAAGTTATGTTGTGGCAAAATATTGATTAAAACTTTCATTTCATAAGGCATAATTATCAAAACATTGCCATTAATCGTATCCTAAAATTGAAGAAATTCTATAGAATAGCAGAATAGCAAAGATGTTTTCAATATAGTTTCACTTAGATAACTCGAAATCTTCGTGGTTTCACAAAACCATCCGCATGCATTTGTGTGCCAATTATTGATGCGAGAGCATTTTACCTCATCAGTTCATAAGTTTACCGCACAAAGTTCAAAAGTTTTGCAAACATTACACAATACATAATAAATTTACTTTACAATCCAGAATGAAGAGACCATGCGCTTCATATTCGTGACTTGTGGCACTTGCATTTTACTGTGCCAATGAAATAAGTAGACCGTTTTAAGTAGGACTATAGACTACTGACTTCCAACCTATAGGCCTGTAACCACGTTTCTTTGCCACTCACCCAACCATCACGGACTGTCGTTGATATAAAATATTATATTTGAAAATTTGATCAATTTCCACGCTCCGTTATTTTCAAAATAGAGTGGCTTTTTTATTAAAATTTCTTCGTCTTCTTTTTTATATTCCTGACACGTGCAAAAATCGACTTTTTGCATGGCATTGCGTTTATGTCCCTAGAAATTAGAGATTTTCAAGTTTTTTCCTCCATCTTCTATAAGTAACCTACGAACAGCATTATTGACTTCTCTGTAATTTGTAATTGGTTCAACATTCCTTGAATAAGATCTCATTCTAAAGCCAAAAGCAATTTAATCTAATTAGACCAAGCGCTGAACATATCACATCATATTTTGATTTTAAATAACCATAATTACTAAACGTAAAATATCTCAAATAAAAATATCGGATAGAAAGCATCAGCTTAAAACTTGCTTTTGGCCTCTTTGGTTCCCTACTTGACACAAAAAGACAAAAATCGCTGCAAACCCTCAGACAACTTTTGATTATCGTTTTGGCGGTGATGAAAAAAGATAATCCGTGCTCACATAGATGTGTCACTGATGCCTTAGTACCGAGGATTTTGAATGAGTGTAAGACAGTAGAGACATTGCAAAACTAGTATTTTTGCCTATTCTGTTAGCGCAGCGCAGTCACGCAGCGATATCGCAGTCAACGTGCATCAGTTGCAAGTGCTTCTTTCACCTCAGCATCAGTGCTTCTTTTACACGGTTTTAAAACCATGTTTCTCAAAGCTTTAAAACAAAAGAAAAGCACTTTTTTGCTTTTATTGTTTTTGATGTGTGAAATACAGCAGCTGTAATGTCAGTATTCGTAACATTTGATAGTAATTTCACTTATCAATCAACTATAAATTTATGCTATTCGTAAGTTTCCTTTAGATCGTTTCTATATACAAACTTCTTCTTCACAACCGCTTATCTACCAAGTCAGGGATCGAGAGAAGTATTGTTTGTTCTTACTACCGGCATGTTCTCTTTTTGAACGCTATCAACAAGTCCGAAAAGCCTCTTTTAGTGGATACTCACGTTTAACCAGTGCATGATATTATCACATAGATTTAAAAGAATTACTGTTGAATGCAAAGCAAATCAAATAACCCCGTAAAATTTGCAATTCATTTTGATAAGAATTAGGTCCAGTTTCTATTGGCAACAGGAAACAGCTTATTATATTCACAGTCACTGAGATCTCACTTTGTGTTTAAAAACGTGCTTACGTTAGACACGCCAACATGTTATCACAGTAGATGATCATTACTTTGTAGAAGTAAATCTTACACCGCTTGTCATTATTTAGAAACACATGGAAGCACTGTGTTTATCCCTGATGTCGAATAAACTCACTATCAGCTACATACATGTATTAGATGATAACTCACAACTGCGGTAGTTGCATTTTGCCTTGTCCAGAACATGGAAAGTGCGGTTGAGTAGCGCTGGCCAGCATGTCAAACAACTTATTTATACTCACTCATAAATTCTAAAATGAGCAAAAGACCTTAGAGCATGCTCCTGCAAGAAAGAAAATTCTTCTCTTTGCCTATAAGCTGTAATGTTATATACATTCAACCGATCATATTGTGGCAATTAGATCCCTATTACTCGTCTCAATGACTTTCAGTGATTATTTGTCTATGTTGAGTTTTTCAAATATTTTCAGTTTATTGATAATTTCTTGAAAAGCTGCTTTAAGCTCATACCTTTTGAAGCACATCATTCAAACAATTGCTAGAATTCATTAGAGAATCATGATCCGACTTTGAAATGGTTAGCATTGTAAATGAATTGTTGATGATATGCCTTGAAATTCCCAGTACACAAGGATTAAAATCTGAGAATTTGCTGTTATAGAAACAAGCTAGTGTTGTGCCTGTGAAAATCGCAGTAAATGCATGCATTTGTGTTTGAGTTGACGAAGTGACTACTCCATCACATTCTTTCGTTTTTATCATCCTTTTAAGTGATAATTTCTCTTTTTATCGTAATAATGATGATCTGTGACCTTGTGGGTCAGTGATTCTTGTAGCCAGGACAAGCGATAAGGAGAAAACGGGTTGTAATTTAACTTCAAACATGAATTGTTGTGAAAGTGAATGAGAAAGCATTTTGTAATTGCTACACTTACAAGGAGCCTAGCATTTTTTTGTATTTTCTTTAGCCTGTCAGTAGTCGTATGACACATTAACCGAATTTACTGACCAATGAGGAAGCATCATAAAATGTCCGTGATGCGGAATAGCACCGAAAAGCCTTTCGACGTAGATGGAAATGAATTATTGTTGAATACAAAGCAAATCTAAGAACCCTGTAGTATTAGCATTCATTTTCATAAGAATTATGTCTAGTTTCTACTGAAACAGGAAACAGTAACACTCCTCCTTATCTATATTACAGATGACGATATTAATCCATAAGTGTCGCATTAACTGAGGTACAATGACTGATTACACGATATATTGTATCTCGTTTTTTGCATTAGCCCGTGTAGAGAGTGAATTGGGATTACTTTGGTCACCCTTAGAACTGTTCTGATATCGATCCTACAAAAGTTTTCTTTTCATCCAGGAAAATTCACACGAGAAAATTAAGGAGTGTACAATAAAACTTCCCATAAAAGATGGGGTTCTAGGATTGATTTCAGACATTTTGCGAGCGATTTTGTAAAAAGTATCAAAATACCATGCGATAATATGAGTCCGATTCGGGCTAAAGCATGTTCTGGCTTATTGATAGAGCTGTGCCTGGTTCACCGGTTTTTCTGGTTGCACGCTCTTGGGCCGGTGAACCGAAATGTGCGAATGAACATTGCGGAGTCATTGTTTCAAATGTTTTTACTTTTCTTATACTGTGATGCTTTCAGTACGAGTAAATGCATTTTTCTTGATTTAGAAACATGTATATAGGCTATATGAGTTTACAGTGAAAAATTTGAAACAAAAATGCAGATAAATCCGAAATCGTGGAAAGTCAAAAGAAAAGACAATGATAAGCATGCCAGACCGGTTTCACTACAAGTTTCTCAACCAAGCTTCTCAAGCGTGCTGAATGAGATTTGTAATTAGCAAGTTAGTAAAATTGGATGAAAGAAGGAGCATTTATTAATTATTGCAGGCGCACTAACTAAGCCGATGTGCCAGCAGTGTGCCTATAGTAACATTTAATGAATACCCGTCGAAAATTCACTAACGTGTTAAATGAAAAGCTGAAATTTGCCCGGGTATGGATGCAACTTTAGATAGGGAGTTGTGTCGATGTTGAGAGATGTGAACTGCTGATGATTTCTGATATTGGATGAAATGGCATTTATTCAGGAATGTTCCCTTTTTTAACTGAGGGTGCAGCTCAATATTTAATTATTCTATGCACATGGCGTTCAATGAATTGCATGGAAGTATACAGATGCAAGCGTAAATCAAAGTTATGAATAGATTCAAAAACATGTGGTATCTGGCGGAGCATTGACAGAATTGCTCAGAATCTATTAATCTTGACGATTGAGCTTAACGATTGGCTTTATAAGATTTCTATACTATGGACTTCTTTTGCACTCTATAGCATCGGTCGCAATCAGATGGAATTTTTAATACAGGAAGTGCATTAAAGGGTTGGCCACAGTTCTTGGAACACGCAAAAGTATGATGGCTTACATTGAGAACACGAAACTTTCATCTCTTATTTCTTGTCGATCAACTCTGGTTCCAGCTCACAAGGTATCCCTGTTTGATCAACGTATAAGGCACGGCAACTCTGTAACGGCACTCTATAACAGAAATGACATTGCAATTTATATTGCGTTTGAAGCTGAAATTTGTTCATCGTTTCCAGTTTTGTAATTCAATGTTATACCTGATCATATTGTTTCACCACAACTAAATAACTGATAATGTTAGCTCCTTAATTAAGAAATGCTGATGCAACAAGGCGCAAATAGCTTTTAAAAGAAGAGCGGAAGGCCCTAAATAAATTGAGAAAAGACAATGATTTACATGTAAGAAGTGCTGATAAAGGAGGAGCATTTGTTCTTTTAGATTACAATGATTATAGAATATGCATGGTTCAAGAACACCTGAATCACCCGCAGATTGAACAATATGACCCGTCCACTACAATAAATAGGATTAAATCATATTGGATATTAGTTTTGGATTAATAAGAATAGAGAATTGTTGATGAGAGATGAACAATTTCCAAAAGAGTTTATATTATAGGGACTAGAAATTGTTCTGAACAGCAATTATTTTTCTTTTGAAATGAACGCACATTTACAAAATTCGGGTGCCGCGCTGGGCACAAGGATTGCTCCGACCTACGCCTCTCTGGTAATGGGTTTCATAGAAGAAACGATATATTGCTACTCAAAAGAAGTTCTTTCTCCATCTTATTTTTGTACTCTTTGGCACTCTTGGTTGCGATACTTAGATGATTGTTTTTCAATCTGGAAAAATAATTTCGGGGACGTAAATGAGGTCTTTTTTAAATTCCATGGATCATGATGACATTCAATTTGCGATCGACATTGGCCATGACAGATTAAATTTTCTCGACGTGTGTGTCTACAGAAATGAGTCCAAATTAGAGGGGGATATTTATTTCGAACTCACAGATAGCCATGCATATGTTCCTTTTGATTCATGTCACCCGAGACATGTGAAACGCAATATTCCGTACGCGCCATCGAGTTGAATCTGTGGGATTGTCTCCAATGAGAACACAAAAGAAATTAGGTTGATGGAATGCGAAATTAATTGAACATCTTTGGTTATCCTGATAAACTGATAGGGATGCAATTTTGAAGGCAAAATTTTGCAAATACCTTACTGAAATGTAGAAAAATGATACAAAAATAATTTCATACGTACAAACATATGAGATACCCGTCAAGTCACATGAATTTTACGGATGACCCCGCAATCAAGGGATTTCTCACGCAAACCCACAATGCAATAACCTTCACCGTCAATACGTGATACTGCCGAAATATCGAATTTTATATATTGAATGCCTTTATGCGAGATAATCCAATGTCAGTCATTATCGTTGTGCAGGTAAGCTATAACATTATCGCGGTTATCAATCTTCCATAGTTCTTGGGAGAGACACTGGTTTGGGGCTATTCACACAGCTGGTAGTACAGCACAGGTAGATGTCAGCTGTGTAGTTTGGCAACAGATTTCTAAATATAAGTTGTCCTGGGATTAGTCGACGAGTGATAAAGATTAGAAACTGATGCACATGCAGAAAATTAAAGGTTGATTGAAGATGGAGGACCATCAGTCCGGCCAAAGTCAACTAAAATATTGAGCTCATTTGAAATTGATTAGTTTCTTGTGCAATAGCTTTACCTATGTATAGGCCTATGTAATATAAAACTAGAAATTTTTTTGCCCGACATTATATTCTACACAAAAACGATAACGTAAAACAAATGATTTTTTCATCAATTCGAACGGCAGATGCCCAAAAGATTACTTGAAATTATTCTGAGAATTATAACACAAGAATCATTACTAAGCAAGTGATAAGCCTTAATCACCATTTCTATAAAATCACAAGCCAAATTTGTCGGTTTGTCAAACAGACGGTCGAAGGAGACCAACAAAGAATTCTTAACTTTTGATACAAAATCCATTTATCGGAGATTTCATGCTAAAAATATAACAATATTTGTGTGTGAGATATCTATCTGGTATATCGATCTTCATGCGTCTTTTAATCATAAATTGATCGCCTGATGAAGGAGCAGGTTCTCCGACACATGTTGCGTATACAGATAATTTCCTTTGGCAGATTGGTCGTTTTTACTCTATTATTCATATAACAATATGAAATTTTATTGCATTTTATCACCTATACCTCTACCACAAATGAGCAAGCGTGAGAGAGTTTAAAGTAATCGCAATATTTACAACATTGGTAAAAGTTCCATTCCTTCTTTCAGCTTGGAAGTTCTTTCTATTAAATATAAATGAAGTACCAGCCGGCGAAAGTACTTCTTAGCTTCAAGAACAGAATTAATTGGTTTATTAACTGATTTTCATATAATGAATCCACTGAATGTTCGCCAATCATTGGCAAAATGGTAGTAAATATCCAAGCTTTCTGTTTGTTATTCGTTAAGTCAACTGTACGTCCGTGAGCTCTTTAGCAAGCATATTTGTTGACTTGGTCAGATTACGGAAGTACTATAATTTAAATCTAGCATCAATTTTGCTGAATTTAGTTTAGATTATGATATAAACTTACATCATGTAAAAGGTGACCACTTGAAGCAGTCGATCTGAACAACTTGGCATCGGAAGAGATATTTGTCTTTGGTCAGCGTCACTTGATTTCGGATTATCTGACTGAATACGACGATGGGCATGCATTTGATTGTTGGGGAACTTTATTAGCAAAGAATAATGTGAAAGACCTTATAAAAATGTTTTCTTTCCAAGCAAACCTCGCGAAACGATTAATATTGCGCAAAAGTTGCATCAACATTGAAACTATGATCGGTAACGGAAATATTACAACTACAAGGCACCTTATCAGCTATCAACATTACCTACTGCATCAATCCAATTAAGGGTATTTTTCTTCAATAATTCTTATAAACTATCAAAGTAATTTTAAACAAAGAAATAAATAGACAGACGCACATGACTTTGAATGAGCCAATCAGCGCATAGGACAAAATAGAAATTTATTTTCTGAAAAGATTTCTTTTGTTTTTTATTATTTCTTCAAGCTTCAATTTATTGTAGCAAATTAAAGGAAGAGTTTGTTTGTATTTCAAAGAACAGTTCATTAATTCCGTCATGAAGTCGCACTTTTGAAAAAGTTGCTGTTAGAAACATGAACTTTAAAAAAGTCACGGAAATTGAAAATCAAACGACAATCATGAAGCAGATATGAAGTAACTGATTTCTTAAGACTGAGAAACTATATTTCCTTCATTCTATCACAAGGATTATGAGATTTTAATTTGTGAAAGGAGTCGTGCTAACTTGAATAAGATCGTAATGACTTAATTACAAAAGCAAGTAAATGAATATGGCATCCTTTTATCTGAAAAATTTTAAAAAAACGCTGTCTTGATAGCATTCATCATAAGAATTCAGTGAAGTTTACGGATTATGACATGAGCAGTTCTATATTTTCTGTGAGCCTTACAAATTTAGAATCCACATATTCCAGGTTACTTTGTTGGCTCGAGAAGAAGAGAGCTTGAAAGAATTAATAATCACGCGAGTTAGCTAGAATCAATACATGGACTATGTAACACATACAGTAATATATAGTAAGCATCATATTGAAAGAATAAGCATGGATCAGCACAGATTGCGGAATTCAGTCAGGCTTCTTCACACACAAAACTTTAACGTGTTTATGCCTTAAGTCAACTGATCTACAACGGCTTTGCTATTTTCCCGCAAACATATTACCCACAAGCAGATTGTTTAATTTTCATAACCTACCCAATTTTTGATTGAAGACTGGATAACTTATTTATGATTTGCAACATTGACGGGTTGAATTAGGAATTGAAACCACATCCTGATAAGGCGCAGATGGACAAACTCGTTCAGAAACAGCCGCAGCTATTCGTCGGTCGAGATAGACTCAGATCACAGAATGGTTTATGCATCAACGAAGATAGGCCTACGCGTTAGCGGCAAGTAACAGAATTCCAGGGGACTACCTGACTTCGCAAGCCTTACCAACGACACACAAGTCCGGTACAAATTTGTTCTTGAGCTCAACAATCGCTTTAGTGCAAGCCACCATACCGAAAAAGAAGAAAATGAAAAACGGACAATGGGTGAGTCAACAAAGTCAAAAGTTCCTAAGACAAAGAACAGCAGCCCGTAGACATTTCCACAATCATGGAAATGAAGTCAATTACGCTATCTGGCAAAGCCGACCGTACCTTCAGAGCGGATGAGCTGAGGAGCATAGAAGAAGTGTGTTGCAATGCAATCACAGTTGCAAGACAGACCGACACCAGAGAAGTGTTTAAAATCATCAAAAAACTAAGTGGAAAGGATCATTCTTCGTTAACAAGCGAAATGGAGAACTGTCGGAAAGGAATGAAGAGCTATTGAGTGAGTGGTCCCTTACCAAACAGCGATTCTGGAACGGAGGGAAACATGAACATGCATGATTACATCAGACCTGTGGACATAGAATTAGCAATCAACAAAAGAGATTTCACGTCTGAAGAGGTGATCTCTGCCATCACTGCGATGAAAATGGGCAGCTCCCTCAGTTGTGACACTCTGACGACAGAGGCTGTACAATACGGTGGCCCTGCTGTTTCCGAAAGACTCAGGGACATATGCAACAAAGCCTTTAATAGTGATAGTCCCCCACCCCACCCATGCAATGGAGACGTAACGAGATTGTGCCGATCCCAAAAAAGCATACCAACCAGATGACCAACTTCAGAGGAATCTCCCTTATGACAGTATCTGATAAGATCTTCAGTCGACTCCAACTGAATGGAATTTATGACGAAGTCAACGCGAAACCTAGACTTTATCAAGTTGGATTCAGAAGAAGCATGCGGTGCGCCGAACAGACCCATGCGCTTAGATGAATCACCGAAGGTCTTCATCAAAAGCAGCTACCCGTGATCATTACGCTCGTGGACTCCAGCAAGGCTTTTGATTCCATCAATAGAGACGCGTTGTGGGCAGTCCTTGCACAAAATTGCATCCCTGATAAAATCATATACGCTTTCAAAGTCCTCTACACGAAGTCAATGAACTGCGCAAAAGTTGTCAGACAGCGAACCAGAGAGTTTCCAGTGCGCACTGGCGTTCTTCAAGGAGACACAATAGCACCATTCCTTTTTGTTATTGTCTTGGATTTTGTTATCAACCGCACGAGCGCAAATGTGACCTTTGGTATAGTTACCCACGAAGATGTCAACATACCCAGACTCGCAAACCTAGACTTCGCCGACGACTTTGCCCATTTTGACAGCAGTACTCCAGCAGCTATCCCCCACATTGAAGCCTTGGAAGAGGAGACATCCAAAATTGGCCTCAAGATCAATTACGCGATGACTAAAGCGAAATTTATTATTATTAGTGATGTAGAAGACCACCTTGAAGCCAGGAACAATGAAATAGAGCTCGTTGATGACTTTAAGTATCTCGGCTCGGCAATTTTATCAAGCAACACCAACTTCTTGCAACGTATAGCCATAGCCTAGAGTAACTTTAGGAGACTTACAAATGTATGGAAATCAAACAACACTCAACTGCACCGCAAACTGCGAATCTTCGATTCCCTGATAATCTCAAGAAGCCTCAATCAAGAAGCAAAAATCTCAAATTCTTAGCAAGAAAAGACGAAGAAGAACACAAGCATGTGTATACACAGTTTTTATCATGACTCGCAAAATTTTTGCCTCTGCTGTAGTCAGCTATAAAGTGCATTAAATTGATGCACTCCTACCATGACGGCAAGCGAACATTATTTTAATAATTTGCCAGCTACATGCGCATTATGCCTGAGGGGAAAGTTGAAACATGACCTGTCGTGTAGTCATCCAAATGGTATATTTTTGGGGGTTGTCCCCATTAGTTCAATCTGACCTCTTTTTGAGAATCTTGAAGCGCAGAGTCTCAACTGTGCCCTTCAATTTATACAGATTGCTGATGAACGTAAAATAAATAAGTCTGCTGCTTGCTTGAAAAGTAGCTTCCTGTAAGAGAATATAGCAGCCATTTTTTCCTCTGAATTTAAATACAAGTATACTTAGATTTATAGTTGGAAAGAGTCAGGAGAAGTCTATGATGTTGTTATTATTATTATTGCAAATACGTGCAAAAGCTTTCGACTGCTATCCGACACTCATTTTCAGGTACAAAAGAATTTATTGATTGTTAGTAGGAGTTAAAATGATTACCGGTAGCTTGAAAATGATATTTACAATGAGAAGATATATGGTATAATGAACTGGGTTACATGACTTTACAGCAGCAAAGGGAGAATTGTCCAGACATGAAAGATGTTGAATGACGAGCTATGTTAGTAGAGTAGGTTAAGGAAAGTAGTTAGTAAAAAAAAAGAAATTCGCGATAACTGTCAAGTTCAGTTCTGCTATTGATATATGGATTGAGCTTATGTATAAAGAATGTCTCATGTATTGTCAAATTAGCATTATCGTTGTCGTGGGCCAGAATGTCTACAGTGATGTTGGTACGTTCCGCTTGACAACTTCGAATGTGTTTAAAAATAGATGATGTTGGAGTTGAGAGGTGTTCCTTAAAGCGGACATGAATAGGTCGTATAGCGATGCCTACATAAAATTTGTCACATTTCTTGCAGCTTATCGTACTTTATAAACAACATTTTGTCGGTTACACAATTGCTTGTTAATCATTGGACAGTTTGTAAGAGAACATGGTTTCATATCTGTTTCATTTTTTTTTAGTTGCTGGCTAAGTGTTTTGTTGCGTCTAGTTAATCGACCGTTGAGTTAGTGTTTACAAAAAAAATGTTTTATTCTTGAATCAGTACTGTCTGTAAAGTATGGGAAAGGGAAATGGAAAACATCCTTATTGACTAATTGGTTGTTTCGGTTTTCTTTCGACGTTGGAACTTCATGTTCGAAGATCTTATGATTTTCCCGCTATATCCGTTAATGCGCAATAATTTGTCAAATTCTCCCTTGTCAAAATCCTTCCAACTTGAGACAAGATATTTTCGTACTGTCATGACTGACTGCATCAGCTCTTTCAACAAATGGATGAACTCGAACAGTCTATTGCTCAATGTCCAAATCTCAAAGCCATGGCCGCTCGGCGACAAAGCGTAAAGCCTCTGCTCCATTTGAACCTCTCGTTACTGTGCTCACCCTAAAGAGCCTGTCTCTCCCTTATGCTATCTTGGAGTGCTTATCGACTATGATCTAACCTTCAACAAGCACGTTTCCCGCACTGTCTCCTCACCTCATGATTCTCGACGCTGCAGCAGGTAAAGAAAATCCGTCGATCGATCATACTCGCTTCCCATTACTCTTATCGATCTCAAGCCTCGTCTTTCCAAAGCTCCATTTCTGTATTTCATGTGTAGCTGGTGCGTCCAAAGTGGCTCTAAACCGCCTGCAGCTCATCATTCATTATTTTGCGCGCCTGGTTTTCATGAATTCGAGACATGACCACATCTCTCATCTTCTGCACGATCTCCGGTGGCTTCCGGTCGAGATCTGAATTGAGTACAGATTGGCCATGCTGATTTACATGTGCTCGCATCTGTGTTGTGCCGATTATTTGCCTTAGTGCAGTTCACTGCCAACCTGCCTCGTCGCTCACGCCTTCCTCGAGGTCATCGTTGAAGGTACCCCTGATTACCAGAAAGACACTTGGTGGCCGGGCATTCGCATCTCAGGCCCTTCCAGTGTGGAATGCTCTCCTTCCTTCCATATAAAACTGTTACTCCTCCATTACTTTATAGCAAAACACTTAAAATGCGCTTTATGTGACCGCCCTTGGCAATAGAGTTATTGTGATTCTTTATGTGATCTCACTCAGGTCTTGAATTCTCTTCAGACATAATGCTTGCTCTTGTTAGGGAATTCGCTGATAAATAGACAAAGTTGATTCTCCTCCCCGAAATTTCTCGAAAGTCAAATGATAGTCAACAAATTTAATCAGATTATATCAATAAAATCTCAAGTCTTTACGATTATGATCTCATCGCTAGGATAGAATCACCAAGAACAACAGAATGAATGTGATTCGACTAAACTTCCGATGTAACAAAGAAAACCTGTCCACATTTACCGAAGTAGACTTATAGTGCATGATGTACTATACTTTGCCGAATCCATGCGTTGGAGAATTGGAAACAAATACTAGCTTTGAAAAGGATATGGTACAATTCTGCATGTACGAGTAGTAGTGAAGATGTAATACCTTTATAATTATTGTTATCTTGCTTCAGTAGTTTGGCTTGACGGTTAATGCTACGTTGTCTTATGGAATAGAGCCATTTGATTCGAGTACGCGGATTCTTCAATTGAGGACTCATGTCGTTCTGTCGCTCGTCGATAGCTCAGTTGGTAGAGAGTTGGCCTAGAATGCCAGAGGTCGATAGTTCAAGTCCACCAAGACGCGCAGTTATTTTCCGTCTGTTGAATTTCAAATGACGGCCTAAATCGTCGGCACGTAGCGACAGACGATTTAGGCTGATCATGTGAAAGGCAATGAATTCATCGTTGCTGAACCTGAAATCTATGACATCAAAAATCCAAGAATTTTATCTGTAAAAGACTCAAATCGGTGATAACTGATCATTTTCTTCACAGCCTATGCAGCTTAGAACTCTTAAGTATGTCAAGCTTCAGAAATCTACGAGTGCAAATTATGAGCCATAGGAATCACCTCAATGCCATTTCACTAAGGAATGCGAAGATGAGTGGTGAAATGCTCCCACCTCAATGACATTAGAAAGTAAATTAGATGGCCTTAATTCTGCAATTGAGGCCGTCATATTTGAAAATGAGATATATAAGCGACTTTAATAGAAAAACGGCAGTTGAAATATGGCTGACAAGCCTGCTTACTCAGTAACAAATATCATCCAGCTCTGTCGGCGCAGCTCGACAGAGGCACTGACCGAGGTAATTTTTACTCTCCATCTGAAAGAGCACAATATAATAATGATCTTTGTGTGGATGCATTTGAAACACTGACCTCTGACAGCAATTTGAGAGAAAATTGACCAGATAGTAATTCCAGTGGATTGTGTGTCGAAATTGAGATGGCAACGCAAATGCCTTGGTCGATGAACTACCAGAAGTAGTGTGATTTTAGCTATCATGCAGCGGATAATTAGAAGCAATTAACCATTGATGTCATCAACTGTTTATCAGGAATTTTGTCAAAACATGAAGAATCCGTGCTTATTCAAATGATCAGGTCGTAATTTGCCACCGGTGCATTGCTGCATGATAAATTTACGGGACAAAATGTGCTAAATGTGGAAAATTAATATCTCATTATGCAATTATGAAATTCACAGTAATGACATATGATGCGAATCAACTTATTCTTTCTATTCATTTCTGCACTCATCCTTTTATTTGCTAGTAATTTGTCATCGTCTTTTCGTTAACTTCTTCGTATTCCAGTAGTTTGCATATATGCATTGTTTTCACAAAACTACAAGTCTCCCTAACCTAGGAGTCCATGCATGACCTAACTCATCAATTTCATATTCATGAAACTATAAAGTAAACCATTTATTACTTATGGTGTTCATCCTTTTGTAAAATTTTTTTTTCATGAAATAAAAATGGGAAGTTGTAAAAAAAAGAATATCAGATAATTACATAGTTGTAGAATCTTGTATATTTATTACAATTGAAGAAGAAGCATATTTTGCATGCATACGCATAGGCCTACATGCAACACACCGTAGAATAGGCCTACTAGTATGCATAAACTACTATTCGATAAACTTATTCATTCTGGTATCTGTCGTCAATTGGCAATGCGACATTTTCGTTAAATGTCCTTGTGATCTAGATGTCTATGACAGGGACGGTTGACACATAGAGGTCGGATAGATTTGAATTTCTACTTTTATTGTATTTCCTTTTATGCCAGATGAAGGACAGCCAAGGCATATCTGGCTTCCTGTTCGATGAAGCAATTCTGAAGAATAATATAGCCAAATGATTTATTTGCGGCTTCAGCATCAACCGGTGCACAATACCACAGCTTTATCTATTCGAATCAAAGCGCTCGCCGGCAACTGTGGCATGAATTATTGAAATGACAGGTAAGACCTAAGATCAATCTATACTTATTTAACATGTGCTACGCATTTGACTTGAGTTAAACAATAACCTAAAATTTGCTAACTTTGATACGTGCTACAATATTTTTTGTATGGAATTGATTTGAATTTATTGCGCATCAGCTGCAGGATGATTTAGTCCCTTTTGCACTTAAGGTAGATGCACTTCTGCAAGATATCAGTTATAAGTCATGTGACATTGCTTACATATATGGTTGTATGATTATTTTGAGTACATACATCTGAATTATTATACTTCACCTGGCAATGTTTAGATCAATTTAGTTATACAGGGTGCGAGAAAAGTCCTTGCGGATTTTTATCAACTTTATATTTTGCTATTAATGATCAAATATCATTTCTTCAGTGACCAATATGTGGCAATGCGTTTGTAGATAACTCTGTCACTCGACTATTATGCATGCCAAGTCTTCAGATTTAACACATAGTGAGCTTCATGCTATTCAATCAACAAAATTTAAATTGATTACTTTCCATACGTTTTGTAAACTCGGCATTTCATTGTGCTATTTTCGATGCTTTAAAAAGCTATGTCACTTGTTTTTCCTGAGCTCCATGGATTTCACATTTGAATCTAGCTACGAGATTTGATCTCATTTTAATCAAATCAACAAAGTTGTGCTTCAAATAGCTATGCCACTCGTTTTTGCTGAGCTCCATAGATTTCAAATTTAAATCTAACTTCGAGGATCGATCATTAAATGACGGACTAAACCATGGATGATTAACCTTAATAAATGTTATGCCTTGAAAAGCTATGCCACCTATTTTTGCTGACCAGCATAGATTTCACATTTGAATCTTACTACGAGATTTTTAATTTTAATCAATACATTTTATACACTGTGTTTATAAACTCGATACACTGATGGATGTGAGTAATTTGATATTGTGATGGAATTCTCGACAATAGAAAAAGTTTATTGTACATCGTGGGCCATTTCTTTCAACTGTGAAGAAAGTGCTCGTCAATTCAGAGAGAAATTTAACAAGGAACCCCCATCGTCGAGTGCAATCTTGTATTGGAAGAACAAACTTCTTGAAACCGGCAGCCTGTCCCACGACCGACCCAGAAGTGGCAGACCCATAACAGCATCTGGAGATGAAAACAGGCAAAAGGTAATTGAAGCTGTCACTGAAAATCCTTCAACTTCGACAAGAGCGATATCGACGGATGTCGGGATCTCTGATTTCACTGTCCGAAAAGTTCTAAAAGCCGAGCATTATCATCCATACAAGCCGCTATATTCTCAATTTCTTTGTGATGGGGACGAAGACCGCCACTTACAATTTTGTGAAGAAATGAGGAGAAAATCGAGAGAAGATCCTGCTTTCCTCCGAAAGCTAACATTTTCGGACGAGTGTGTCATGTCGTTGACAGGCAACATCAGCAAGCACAATGTGCACTTCTGAACTACGACGAACCCGAATATTAGAATGACCAACCCAGGCAAGACTCATAGCCTCACCGTGTGGGCCTGTATAGGCTATTCCGGACTTCTTCTCTACGATATCAGTTCAGAAACCATGAATGGAAAGAGATATTCTGATCTTCTGTTGAACCAAGTCGTTCCCTATTTCTCTCGTGGCACTGGAAGAACCCTTCTGTTCCAGCAAGACGGACCGCCTCCCCATTACTCTCTTTCAGCGCGTCAAATTCTAGAGACTCATTTGTCCAATCGCTGGATCGGCAGGAGAGGACCTATTGAATGGCCAGCAAGATCGCCGGACTTGACACCCTGCGACTTTTGGTTCTGGAGTCACCTGAGGCAATTGGTTTATCCTCCAGGTTTTGTTTACAGGAACATTCAGGACTTGCGGGAAGAGATTGAGTGACAAATGAACAACATTGCTCTCTCTCTTACTACCGTGATTCGTTGAGGAATTTTCAGAAACGTTTTCTGAAGTGCATCGAGCATGACGGTGAGCTATTTGAAGAATAAAAATGTCAATGAGTACATGGAATGTTTAGTTTTTATTTCTAGATGGGTTTGTTCAAAGAAAAATGAAAATAAAGTAAAACAATTCACCATACAATAACTAAATATAAAGTTATCAAAAATCCGCAAAGACTTTTCTCGCACCCTGTATATCTGTATTTTCCTATTCTGCATAAAAGCCTATGAAGAATTAACGTTTCGAGACACATGTATATTCTCGAGATATTTATGCAAATTCTTTATAGTAGGCCTATAGTGAATTCAATGCGTAGCACATTTACGGCAATGTCAGATGCATGCCTGTAGACCAGTATAATACCCGGAATATAATAAGCCTACAGTAAGTAGAGCGCAGTAAACCATTATTCACTGTTCACTACTTTCGTATTTTGTACGCATTTCCTTATATACTGTATAGCGTGAACCAAGACCATATTTAATTTTTATTGGATCAAAAATTTGAATAGAGGAATCTTAATCATTTAACATACATCAGCAATTATGTTCATTATTCATTATGAAAACATAGCCTTACGATTGCCTTGTTATCAGTTACGTTCATGATTTCATTGATATACATAGCCACATAAGTAACAAATGCATAATTTTTATTTATTTCGGGCAATTGTCCAAGAAAATCGCAGGTCACCGACTTAGCTGCGTATACGTGTATACGGAGAAAAGCGCTTAAGTTTGGGTGCACAATAACTGAATTGCGACTCCTGCTCATCTCCTAAATTGCCGTTATGGCCTCTTCGCGACAAACATGGTAGCAAGCATTTCGCCGTTCAGAGCCACCGCTTTCTGTTAGGATTTGAATATAAACCCATAAATGCTGACCACTCATCAAACTGATGACACAATGTTGAACTTCGAATTCTGAATTTGTGAAAATTCAAGCTTAGTTACCGTCCATGTTTGTATCCATCACCTGCATCTACTATTTACCTTGTGTGAGCTCATCCAGTGACTACTAAATTATCTACTGTATGTAGATATCTTAGTAGCCCCTGGGTCATTACAAGAAATTATTAACTTTTCAGATTACAGAAAAACATGTCTGTTTTGTTATCCTGCCCCGGATTTCCAGGGATTGGGATGGCTATGAAATTTAGTCAAAACTTTAGATAGCAGAAGTACATTACAAGATAATCTGGCATATTTTAATGCGGATATAAATCATGATCGGAATATATATCTATCAAATAAACCGGCAAATATATTCAAGGAACCATCATTAAAAAACTCTCCCATAGAACTATCCCTGAAAATTTCCAAATTTCCATGTAAAAATTACTTGCACTAAAATATTTGATCATGATGACAGGTATACAATAGCTTTCTTGCTCAAATTCCACAGAAAAAATAGAATCTGCCCTCACTGCGCTTGGGCAGATTGCTACTTCTTTTTCGGGAATTTGAAGAATGCTATCGTATACCTATTACAGAGGATATCTATACGATTCTCTAGGACAGAGTTTCCCAGCCTGTGACACGCGTACCACTGGTACGCGAGGGCTCATCAGATGGTGCGAGAGTACCTATTCGAAGTAGGGTGCATGCATCATGATAATGATTTAATCTATTCATTTCACAGATCAAATCTACATGTAGTAGGAAGGGTGTTGGTCAACTTGAGAAATTAGATCGACGACAAAACTCGAAGCAATTCGTCGCTTTTCATAGTCTCAAAAGACGAAGATTTGTCCTGTGCATAGATTACATCTTGTCACATCAAACTTTGTATTAGGTTGCTTAGATATCAATGCGACATCTATGCAATGACATCCATTGAGCGACCGACAGGTCGAAATGGGCAAAACAAAACCATGCATTTTAGATTATGCTTATTTTCAGCAATTCTCAGCAGAATATTCTCAGCAAGGAAAAGTCACGTAATTTGAAAATGTTTAAGGCATAGAAATTTACATTCAACTTTGGTAAGCCAGAAGTACTCAATGCTTTTCACTTATCGTTATCTTCCACTTCATCTTCTCCTCAATCAAAGCATTAAATTTCATTCTGACGCAATTGACATATACAAGCATCTGGGCGACGAGACCTGCAGATTAAGTTTTGTCAATATAGGCAAATTCCGCAATTACTACACTGCCCAACACACAGTGTGGCAGACAGGCAGGAATTCTCGAGTAAGTTTTCAAATTTTTTCTCACTCTACTTATATTTACACAGTCTTTTTTTTCATTACCTACCATTTGACTATTATCAACATTTACATTTGTGTTTTATTCTTATTTTCACATTGGTTTTACTTACTGAATAGTTCGATTTGTGATTTGATTCATTATTAATTGTGTTTCGCCTAAGGTTAGCCCTTGCTAATTTGATCACAAATAATATAGGCTACGTTTCTTAAAAAACGATACACAACCTGTACTTGATCGTAGATATTTGACACTGTATCTTGAAACAACATTCATGTAGAAATCCACGTGATCTTCAGAGATGAATCTTTGAAATAAAAAAGAATTGTATCTTTCCAAACATAAAAAGAATTTCTTTGAGATTCAGTGGTACGCGGCGAATGAGCAAGATCTCAAGTGGTACTGAGATATTAAAAGTTTGGCAGCCACTGCTCGAGGATATGGCTCGTGAAAATAATTGATGTCTCCCTCGGGCTAAAGCCTTCGGGATTCATCAAATAATTTCCCTCTCTACATGCCAAGAGAATCGCATAGCCATCCTCTACAATATATAGACGAATTACGAGCATGATGCAATGCATTGGTGCAATATGACTGAATTGAAAATCTTATGAGTATTCCATAATATGAGAGGTGAAAGGGAGAACCATGCCAGCAATATTGCATCCAAAGGAAGACGGGCACTTCCTAGTCTAACACAACATGGTATGTTTAAAGGATGCCTTCATCCATATGTGCAGTGTTGTCTACAAAATAGCTGTGCAACTGATTATTTTATATGGCCTTCGAACATTGCCCAGACCACGATCTGATGATAGCATCAGATAACATGATGGATCGCTTTGAAACCGCATGTTGGCGCAAAGCAAATAAGCTCGACATCATGTGACACGACAAACTTTGAAAATTTGCAATCCTGATTATTTCACGCACTTCCCAAGATCTATAGGGAGGAATGGATTGATCCTCTCAATCCCCCGGCAGGCCACTCATCGCAGATGTTGAAACAGACACGATCAGGACTGGTCGTCTGGTGGATCACTATCTTCAACCAACTGGTTTCTTGACTAGACAGCTTCCTTCCCGATTCCCAATATTTCATTGCAGTATTCCGATCTTGCACTTTTCACTCAGGATCTTTACTCTGAACGCTGAAATTCAGGTCTTTGTAAACGAGCGTGTCAATCATTGAAGGATTAGAGCGCATCAGAAGAGCATTTTCCAATCATCCTGATGTCCGCACACCTGATGAGGGCACTCAACGTATCCTCTCCATTTGCCTCAAATCCAATAATTTGACGCATGGTGATACCTCATGGCTACAATTCAAATTGTGAATTAGTTTTCATTACAGTTTGGTTTCAAGCTCACATATACCAAAATATAAGCACCTGTAATAAATAATTGTTGCTTTAAGTGACGAATTCCATCTCATATATTGAATATGCTTATTTTGTGATGTTTCCATTTAATGTACCCGGGTATATTAACCTGATCCAAACTTATTCTGCAGTAGCTCTCAAAGCTTGTCGGAACGGGAGGTTCATGTTCACTCGGAAAACAGAAAAAGCAATCTCTCCCTATTTTAAGACGATTCTTTATTTGTTACAAAAGCTTTTGTAACAAATAAAGAATCGTCGTAAAAGGGGGAGAGATTGCTTTTTCTGTTTTCCGAGTTATTCTGCAATTTCGTCATTTTCCAGTCAATATACCGGGTATATTAAGTGGAAAACTCCGGCAATTCATATTCCATTCATTCTTGACCTAGGTCTCACTTCGATAGCACTTAATACAGTACTTAATATGTTAGTACTTGAGAATACGAGTACTTGAGATGGAAGAGAATAGGCCTATACCAATGTCGCATTTTGATAAAGTTATAAATTCTGTGATTGCAAATGCGAGACACTGGGCTGATCAATCTAACGGACGAGATGAAGATCGACAAGTGAGCCATAATAAAGACGAAACAAAACGGCAACCAGTAAGTGATATAAAATAAGGTAAACTACAGTGAAAAAATTCAATCTGCGCTACACATGAAAGCGATCGCCACTTCTGTTATCTTGCACTGACACTTTCTTGCCTCTTCGATTTACTACTTATTCAAATTTTTACAGAAGCTGCCCTTATAATGCTGATACTCCTGGATTGTCTTCTGTAATTATGAGATTTTCATTGTCGAAATTAAGCGCTTTATTATTGTGAACATCATCATTATTTAAGTTTAATATCTCTTCAATGCCATCCTCTTTTGTCTCACGTCTTACATGAATTGAAGATAGCTGAAGAAATATGCTCTATCTAGGCTGCAAATCGCAATTATGCCGAACAAAATTTGATTTTTCAGCTAATTGACATACTTCAGCTAACCGTGTTATTGTATCAAAGAAGAAGGAATGTTCTGATAACTTTCACATCATAAAGAAACCAAACACATTATTAATATTATTTCAACATCACGTCAACCTGACAAGCTGAGTGTCGTCGGTGTGGAAGATGCGAAGAAGCAAACGTAATCCATCAAAGATTATCAGAATTTCCGTTGATATCACAATGCAGATCACAATCCTCTGTTTATCTTAGGCAACCTGCACGACGCTTTCAAAGTGTGATTCTCTTGAATTATTGAATATTATAGACGGAGTTGATGAGCATCTTCTCTTATTTGTTCAATTATGATTATCAGATTATCTTCATTGTACTTCGGTTAAAGTCAGATGCATGTAAGCATATCAAATCTCGTTTGTTATCTTACAGATATTCCTTACGAATTCCTTACTTGGTATAATGAAGCGTAATAACAATGTCTTCACAAATTGTCTCCCTGTATGAATAGAAATCACATCAGAAACTCCTTCATACTCATACAATGAACTGAACTGCGCAGTTAATCAATGTAATTTGATTTCCAACCGTATGTTACAAATCGTAATTCGATCAGATGGTACATTGCTCGGGACGGGTTGTTTCACTTCAGTGCACATTTATTAACTCACCTTCATTATCAGAAAGGTTGTTTCGTGAGCAGTTTTTGATGCTTTGCCAATCTATTATGTCCATGAAATTAATTAATAGTGGCACTCTTGCGGAATAGTTTAGTAATTTGCTGCTATGTAACTGCAATGTTAACTAGAATAGTAAATATAGTGCACTTTTATGAAAGTAGTTATATCACAAGTTTTAAAAAGTTATAAACGAATTATATTTGTCAATAGAATAAATAACATTGAGCAAATACAACAATAAGTGATAAGACAAAAAATTGAAGGTATGAGGAAAAGTCAGTAGAAGTTATAAAAGCGTAAAAAGATCAGCTCGCTCACATGCTAATGCCAATGCCTGTCCCATCACAGAGACTGAGACCACCGATATACGACGGCGAGTTTTAAAACGTTTTAAAAACGATACATGCTAATTCAGGCGCTTGAATAAATGTTGAATAATATAATTTTTCAAACGCCTGAGATTATAAAAGGGTGATTCTCCAAAAAGTGGTAGATGTGCTGTCCCAGAGCAATAACTTTTTAAAAAAAGGAAATTTCGCAACGAAACTTGGTGGAAATATGGAAATGCAATTTGTCTACTTTCCCAAGAAGTTCTAGAACTGTGCAAAGTCTTAAGCACCTTTTATTTTATCCAGAAGTACCCAAAATGTCAGTGGTGTTACGTGTCCCAGAGGTGATTCTCAATTTTCAATTTTGATTTTCTCGATTTGTATGATGGCTATAAAGAAGCCGATGATTTTGATGCAAACTAGGATGATTCAGGAAGGCCACGATAGAGTATTTGCCCTCAACGTTCATTTTTTCTTACTTAGATATCGAAAATAAACTTGTCCCAGTGTTTTGGCTAAGCTAAGCCAGTGTTTGGTGTAACGCTAAGCGTTTTGCCTTCCCCAATCTTCGACATGCACCTAATTCAATTTGAAATGTGATTTTATCAAAATTCAGGGGATGTAGAAGCATAACCTTGTTGTTTGAAACAATTTGAATTTTATCGTTCTGCACGACATCATTTTCAATCTGCTTACCCTATGGCGTATACTTATTCCATGTCAGTGGTGTAACGGGCTTCATCACCAGAGAGAATTTTAAATCAATCTAAAATACATATCCAGCTATCGGCTATCCTGACAAGAAGAAAATACTGCAATATGACTGGGTTTCACCGCATTCCCAAAGATCTACAAACAATTTTGTAAAAAAATGTCAGTGGTGTAACAGTCTGTGGTGTAACGAAAAATTTCTAAAGGTACTTATGGCCTTGTAAGCCATTCTCCATCCTCATGATGGATGTTCAAACGCGTTCTGAGTGTGTTTACGCTGCTCCGTGTTTAGGCGTGACCATATTCCTGAAGAGCTACGTACATTAAAAATATTCTGCTTCCTCAAAGCAACACGTGCTTTGATTGGAAGATATCGCAGAATTTTCCAAGAAAATTCCAAGGGATATTTTATCAGCAGTGCTCCTCGTAGCAAGTTTCTTGCAATGCCAGCTGACCTTTGTTTTGTTTGTTTCGTTTGATTTTGGTCTTTCGTAGAAAATATCATCTGGTAGAGATTAGTATGGTAAATATCTGGTAAAGATTGATCATAGCCTAAATATTTTCGAAAAATGTGATTGATAAAATATCTTGACAATATACATGCTTCATCTCTAAAGTATTTAGCCGTTCAATCTACTTTCGCATCGTACATGTTCCATGCATCTCATTGCTCATTCGATGAATGAAAATCTGAAATACGCTAATTCATACGACGATCATTAATACAGACTTCCCTTTCACACAGACTTATTATGGCAGAGCTCTGTGGGGAGAAATATCACTTCGTATCAATAAAAAGTTTCGTTTTGATATTTGATTTGGAATTAATAAAAATTAGAATATCTGCATGTCGCTAGTGATCGTCATCACAACGCACTCGCACATGTAGCGCCACTCATATACATCAGTTCATCTATGTACATTATAAGCTAATTAATGAATTAAAATCTTGTCATCGTGCAATTTTCTATTCAAGCGTTATGCATGGAACATTTACTGCATCTGCTTTTCAATGAATGTCATTCTTAGATCAAATATACAACCTACTTAAATCAAACATTAGCGGAAGTAAATGAAATTTGAATCGATTGCTATCAGAAGCAACAAAATATTAGTTTGACGATTTTTCTGGGATAATTTTCACACATGTAGTATATAAAATAAAGGATTTAGGCCTACTGCAGTCCTATTTCTTTAACTTTATTTGATTAAGAAATGCAAATTTGAAATTTAGTCTTTTGGGCCCTCAACGTAACTAATAATCTCTCTACGAGTTAAATAGGTAGCGCTAAAAAGGACTGTCATATTATAACAAGAAACAAAATCGTTTAAATTTTTTTAGAACCGTATTTGTGGTGCATTAACTTTGATTATAAGATAATTTTGATGAGGCTACATGTCTATTTATCATGTGACAAGTGATCTGATACACTTGAATCTCCATAACAAATCTTAACAACAATTTTGATACTACCAGGCCTCTACCTAGATAGACCTAGAATCTTGAATGAAAAT
The DNA here is from genome assembly GCA_907163375.1 of Prostheceraeus crozeri. NCBI lineage: Eukaryota > Metazoa > Platyhelminthes > Polycladida > Euryleptidae > Prostheceraeus > Prostheceraeus crozeri. The sequence goes on from CAJQUW010011065.1 coordinate 234,597, forward strand.
GAAACTAAAGATGATAGCTGAATAGGAAATTGCACTCACATCATTCACCCTTACAGCATGTGGGTCGTGGGTCAGGGTACCCTGTGGGTCAGGTGTGTCGTGGGTCATGTTTTCGTGAAAAGTCGGTGGGTCAGGTGGGTCGTGGGTCACATATGCCGTGGGTCAGGTGGGTCATGGGTCAAATTTCGTTGACCCACTTCCAACGCTGATGGGCCTTTTAGATATTATCTTAACACTAGAATACCAAAACATTATACAAGCAAGCATTACTTTTACAAAAGTACCTATGACGTCTTTAGTGGAACAATGTGTCTTTGGTGTAACGCTCATGTCAGTGGTGTAACGATGTCAAAATTGAATTACCTGCAAAATTCTGAGCATGTAGTTTGATGACGATCATTGCTAGTTGAAAGGTGCAATCGCATGGTATAATATGAGATGCATTTGACTACATTTTATCCTGTTTTGAAAGCCGCACATTGAATGTTTCGATCGAAAAAATGTACTTTTAGGTTAGAAGCACGAGACCTCATTGATTATTGACATAAATAGTTGAAGAGTTGTCCTGAATCGAACTGAATCTAAGCATAGCACCTAAACTTTATATAATTGTCGGTTGCATCAATAATGGAAACATTTAGATACGTATCAACACCTTCTATGCATTCCGTTACACCACTGACATTTTGTGAAGTCGCTAGACCAAAAATCAATATCAACGTCGAAAGAAGAAGAATTCAGCGCTGCTGATACTTGTTTAGTTAACTTCAGGGGATGTAGTGTTGATACACATCAACTTCAATTGATTTTGCGAATGTGACTTTTTCATTTTTTTTACTTCTGAAAATTGCCACTTTCGGTAGAATGACCCAAAATACACTTACATGTACGCATAAGTGATGATGGAGAAATCAAATAAAAAGTGAAAATATGAAAACCAAATTGACACATGACACATTTTGTTGAATTTTTTCAGAAAAAAGTAAAATATGCCACTATGTAAATCACTTATGCTCAATAACAAGCTTCATACGTCTGATATAATTTAGGGTAACATACTCATGCACAATGCCGTCAAAAATAAAAACGCTGCTGGTACATAGCGCATTTAATGCTTAGAGCTAAGTATTATAGCATGACGATTGTATTTCAGCAAAGGAAATTTATTTGCTCAATTTTTTAACTGAGAACACACATTCATTATCACATTATGAGAGATAAAAGCCAAAAGGACATGTTCATAGTATAATACTACACTGTATAGTATAATGTTCATGTGTATAATAAAATGTGTCTTAAGCAACTATTTTGTCCCTAAGTTTAAAACTGATTGTTTAATATGCATTTATAAAAATTATTTGGCAGTCTCTATTAGAATAGCAAGACTAGCGAAGAATTGATTCTTCGGTCTGTAAAATCAGCCCAAAACACAAACACTTGCAATGACATGCTCATTGAATTTCAGTGCTTGATGTCCTTCATCAAAATATCTCCGTCAATATCTACATGGTACTTATTTTCGCTTTGTCGGCTGAAATACTCTCATTACTTCGCCCGCAACATTGAATCAAAGAATACTGAAGCTGAATAATCCTCTTTTCTTTTCCACTTACCGACAAGCGTTTTATCAAAAGGCTTTGAGTACTAGACCTAGTTGCTTCTCTTTCTTGATTGTGCATTTCTTCTGATAAAGGATGATTAACTATTTTAGCTATTAATGAGCGCTTGCACATCATCTAAATAAATTTTAGAAAGAACCGGAGATCTATGTAGGATACCCTAATGTTGATGTTTAAAGTGACAAATTTTTCATGCATAAAGAGAATGGCCTAAGAATTGGCCTATTGTATTGGCCATTGTAATAAAATGGTCAAATCCACTTACAGACAACAGCATTTTTGTCATGTAAACGTAGTCTTCGATTTCCATGAAAACGTGCACATCTTTCATACTAAAAACATAAATCAAAGTGTTAGCCAACCGACTAGAGGCTTATCTTAAGTCGTGATACCGAAATGGATCATAAAGAACACAAATCATTTGCGCTAGATACCGAAGTCTCTGTCTGTTTTTAACTTCAAAACCTGTGTATATTCTGGACCAATAAACTTTTATCGAGAGATACCCTGATCTGCTTCAACATGTGCGAAAAATTGCTAGCCTCTCACACCGCTTGATCAATTGCGTCAATTTCTAGTTATGGGGTGCTAGGGCAACTGTTCGGAGGATGAAGCAGTCAGGTCAGGAGGTACTTTTGTTTTCGACTCTTTTATCCAGGATGAACCTAAATATTCGATTTTTGGATGTCTGTTTTGAGTCTTCATTTTCGAAACTTGATGCTTATTGATATTTGATTTTTTTGCTCAAATGAGAAACAGCGTGAAGCATGGACGTAAGCGTACAATGCACGTAGTAAGTTATTTCACACCAACATGTATACAAAACTCAGCCAATCGGGTATCATTTGAGTGCCTTAATGATACTAATATTTTGGAACCAAAAGTTTTGTCATAGGATCAATGAACACAGACCTGTATATAGAGTTAAAATATTCGTGGTAGGTTGTCAAAGCTTAGAGATTTTAGGCACGAATGTATTCAGCAGCATGTGCGGATAAGCCAGTAACAAGAACTTGATGAAGCTATCTACAGTTCCTCTTGAATGTCTCATTTGTGTCCATTTTTGAGGGTATGAGGTATGTCACAGATGGCTTCATTTTGATCAATAGCTCGACGGACATTCAAAAAGTATTACATGCAGGGAACTTTTGCAATTTTAGTCTTTTTCCAATTTTTTAGTTAAGATGTTAGATATTCAGAAATAGTCATTCTTGCATGTAAGCAATTTGCTCATTGTCCTTTTCAGGCAATTTGTTGTTTACTCATCGCATGATGGACAATGACTTTTCCTCTGATAAATAATCAATACATAAATAAGAGCTGAAAGTGCAGTTATTGAAGACTGAGCTTGTTTTTGACACTAATTTAATAAACGCATCTCATGACCACTATGAAATGATTAGTGGCATCTATTTTAGGACAATCTATTGGAAATGGAGCGGTTTAGGTTTGTTAGTACACAAGAAATTGAGGCTAGTGTGCAGAGGTCGGTTTCCGAGAATACCCGAAGAGCAAACGTTTTTGCCCTTAGGGTGTACGAGGAATGGGTAGCTGCAAGAAATATGACTTTTGATGAGTGCCAATATCCAGATCTCTCGAGCTTGCCAAATGTGGGCACAGATCTCCTTATTCAAGTACACTGTAAACCGTAGACCGACAATTATCCTACAAAATCACTGACAAAATCAATCGACGATTGTCACCTCCAAAATCCTGCGATATCCGACGAATTTGTAGGCTCTCCACCGACGGAATTCTGTAGGTTTTTGTCGGTTATCATTTTATTTATGTTATTAGTATTATCATTCTCTTAATAGTTTGTGAAGATTGAGATCCGATATTCTATAGGGTACTTTTGCTCAATTTTATGCAATCTTGGAATTGAATTTCATAGTGCAGGTAGAAGAATATTGAACATTCGCTTTTTTGCGAAATGTACTGCTCTGATTGATTTATTTTGATATAAGCTATGATTCATTGCTATTCACTTTGTCGCTTTTTGTCAGTTATTGTAGGTGTTCAGTGGCAAACATTCTACATGAACTGACAATGATCGACAAAATAGATTTTGTAGGATAAATGTCTGTCAATTGTCTGTCAATTGTTCCGCCGCAAAGACGGCAAGGAGTACCCACCATCATCTATTTATGGCATCATGTGTGGCGTCATGCGCTACCTGAGAGACGACTGCAACCGCCCTGACCTCAACTTTTTCAATCAAAGTAACAAAGAGTTCCACTATCTGCGACGCTGCATCGACTCGAGGATGCAAGAGCTGACAAGCAAAGGCGTCGGAATCTGCAAGAAGCGAGCTGACCCTGTTGCTACTGATGACGAAGAAAAACTGTGGCGCTCAAATGTATTTTCTACGAAAACCAGTCGAGAGTTGCTGTCTGCGTCTACTTTTACACCAGCAAAGTGTTTGGTCTTCGTTCTCGTGACGAGCACCGAAGCCTGACAATGGACCAATTTGTTTTTGGTGAAGATGCCGCTGGTCGTTTCGTTCGGCTCCTGGGCAAGCAAAGTAAAAATAATCGAGGTGGACTGCAGCACCGTCATGTAGCTGTTAAGGATCTGAAGCAGTACGACTCTAATTTCCCTAAATCAACGTACAAGCTGATTCAGACTTACTTCGAAGCTCTATCTTAGCGTTATCATAGCGCTAGGCAATTGGCAAGTGCTTCAGAATAACTATACTTTACCATCGTAAATATCAATTGTTCTATTTCTATGTCCTGAAATGGACAGCTGCATACAACGAAAACATTGCATACAATCACAGTACAATAAGAAATTTTGACAGCCATGCAGCGATAAAGTCTTTGATCATATTTATCGCACAATGAGGGTCATTTATCGTTCGTCGAGCAATAATTGAAATTATTGTTTTTGCACCTGTGATTTTGCCATGTCCGTGGCAGCTGTTGCCTGATCATGCTTAAGAAGATTCTCTTGAGGTTCAGCATGAAAGTAATAGCAGGTCATCGAGTTGCCAATTTAAGAAACATTACCTCACCAAGGCTGTCAGACACGGACTATCTCTGTACAATAATATAATTTCCATCTGCTTTATTCTGTTATGATCACTCAATTCCGTTGTTATTTCTTCAAAACTGCATAAATGCGCATATCTCACATTTGGAAACAATTCCGATTGTATCTCCTTTCAGTTCATTTAATAAAATCGAAAGTGTATACACATTGGGGATTTAATAAATGCTGAGTTACCACTCTACCTGATATACCTACTCTATGATTTATGCAGACAAATGCTTCATCTTTCACATTCAACTTTCAACGCAACAGTAAGGGAATAAAGTCATTGATCATTTTGGATTACAACAGAATTCAGTTCGTTGAGCATGTAGTCAATCAATCGCAATTTGCTTGCACAAGTTTCAAGAGATAGTGAAGGCTAAAAAGCCAATCATGCTTTTATAGAGCGATTAACGAAAAAAAGCAGAAAAGCATGTCCTCACATATTTACGAGACTTCGACAAGACTGAGTTGCCATTGCAAAAGAAGATGGAATCTGATGTTGTTGATCACTCAACTAATTGATCATCTAAATTCATCTGAAAATGCTCAACATGCAGTACATCCGCGCCCCTTGCGGGTGCATGTACAGTATTATGCGTTTAAAATGGCAATTTGTTCTCGTCACCGACGTCAAGATAAGGCTGTTATCACATAGGAAAAGGCGTCTTCTATCTTTCATCTTCCATGACTCTCGCCTCTTTTCACATTCTTCATAAGGCGTCTTCCATAAGGCGTGATGAGACGATTTTCATCTGCCGTCTTCCGCCTTCCATTGTCCATCTTCCATCTTCCAACGACCGCAGTCACACTAGGGAAATCCATTTCTGATACAGTCAGCGCTATTTTTCACTATTTACCGTTGCTATGACTACTGTCTTGTTTGCTTCTATTTGCAAACGACAGTTTCCTATATCTTCCCTCAGACGTCACTTCATGTTGTTCTAATTTTAGAACTGTCTCGCGACTGATGTTCCTTCAGACGTCACTTCATGCTATTCTATTTTTAGAACAGTCTCGTGGCTGACGCCTTACGGCTTATGGAAATGAACATTATCAGCCGCATAATTTCATGCCTTCTGTTCGATGGACGATGCCGTATGACTTTTCCTGTGTGACAGTGTGACGGACGATAGAAGATGACTTATGGCTGATGACTTTTCTGTGTGGTGGGTTGTATTCTTTTCTACATGCAATTAAAGGGAAATCCCAAATGGAGGATGGAAGACGCCTTTTCCTGTGTGACAGCGGCCAGAAAAAATCATCAGCCATCATCATATGGTGTCGTCCATCGAACAGAAGGCATGAAATTATGCGGCTGATAATGTTCATTTCCATAAGACGCAAGGCGTCAGCCACGAGACTGTTCTAAAATTAGAACAACATGAAGTGACGTCTGAGGGAAGATATAGGAAACTGTCGTTTGCAAATAGAAGCAAACAAGACAGTAGTCATAGCAACGGTAAATAGTGAAAAATAGCGCTGACTGTATCAGAAATGGATTTCCCTAGTGTGACTGCGGTCGTTGGAAGATGGAAGATGGACAATGGAAGGCGGAAGACGGCAGATGAAAATCGTCTCATCACGCCTTATGGAAGACGCCTTATGAAGAATGTGAAAAGAGGCGAGAGTCATGGAAGATGAAAGATAGAAGACGCCTTTTCCTGTGTGATAGCGACCTAAAAGTCCTTTGTCTCTTTTGTCCATGAATATTTTTTTTGGGAAATGCTTATGAATGTCTAGAGGCCTATTTTTGATTTAATACTTTTAATTTAACCTAATTTAAGTATTGGCATTGACAACCATGAGCTTCTAGATAATATTGCTCTGGACAGGAAACTCCATACATCTGGAGGGTGCATTGATATCTATATTAACATGCATGAAATAGGAACGCCAAAGCCACAGTTCAAGCTATATAAATTGACTCATCGGTAACACATGAAATAAAAAAAATCAAATATCTCGGTCAATATAAATTTCATGTGTTACCAATGGTTCGATTTCTATGGCTTGAAACGCTGTTTTGCGGTCCTATTTCATGCATGTATGTAAATGCAAATATGTATGCGCCCTCCAGATGTATGAAGTTTCCTGTTTAGAGCACTATTACATATGTATAAGTCCATGCATCAACATGAATATCCAAGCCTCAATGACAGGAAAGCAAGTGTAGGCATGATATAAACAAAAAAAAGAAAATTGTAGACAAAATTACTCGCACCCTACCTTCAATAGTATAAATATTATAATAAGTTATATATAGTAGGTCTACGCATAAAACTGCAAGTCAGCCCTACTGTGTGCATTATGTTATATTCAATCAGCATGGTTGTTCAATTTATTTACGATATCAGCATTTGTAATAATCTATCATCGACATACGCATTGCTTCATTAAGATATAAAACCAATGGTCAATTTCCGAAGATTTATTAGGTTGTTGACAAAATGTAGACACTTGGCCAAGGCTTCCAAAAACCTTGGCCTCATAAGGAGTCAAAGTCAAAGTCGGTCGAAACTGAAAGTTCAAGTTTAACGATTCATGTTTTATTTTTGTCGCAAATGAATGGTAAGATAGAAGTTAATGGTTAAACAAATATTCGCAGGTCTGAACTTTAACAGCTATAGGTATAGGTAAGATAGAAAGCTTGGTTGGCCACGAACCTACGATAAGAGATGGTACGATGGGCAGTCAAAAAATTGATGGGAACCAAGGTCTGATTCATTGCCCCAACTTACTAAACATATTGGCACAATCAACGCAATTTTCTCTACTTAGCTACGATTATGGTGCGTATACTGGAAATTACATGATAGATGTAGATCTCTTCTGTATAAACTGCTTTTCAAATTATTTTTCAAAACGATATCTACATTCAAGACAAAGCAATAAAACGTATTTGCAATGTCTCCATATTTTCAAGTGAAGTGCATGGCTGCTAGTGTCACACATGCGTTGCATAAAGTTTACATAGCGGCGGCACATGGTTTATATTGCGTGTCACTTTTTGTCTTTCAACATTCTGTTACTCAAATCTTTTAATCAATCATGGACTTTCAAAACGATACAGCTGCTGTCTTCAAACATGGAAATACAGATCTTACACTGTCGTATGAGACATTTGACTGCGCTTTTACAGTTGCAGGCAAATTTAGCAACATATTAAATCGCCTTAAATTTCGCGATTGTCAGCCATTCATAATGTCACCACAAAGCGCAATAAAAATCCTTTGTGCGATAAATCATTGACATTTGATCATTAATTGAATATCTTGCTTTTATACAGTATTAGCCTATACGTTAAAGTGAATGTTTTTCATAATAATTCTCCGAAGGTTTGACATCAGATTTATAGCAGATTTAGTCCGGGAGAGGCATGCTGACGTTATGTTTAAGCGCATTTATCTCACGCACTTACTCTATCTTCTTACTTTCTGCAATTCGTACACGACGGGCATAACGTTTCTAATTTGTGGATTGACAGTCAAAACGATAATTCGTTTAAAAAGTGATAAGTTGTTTTTGAGAGAGAAGCTATTAAACTTTGCAAAATCTATCGGTCGACACATGCATCCGGTACCTATGCATAATACTTCAGATATGGAAGAGTTCTAAGCTTAATAGAGTAATCGAAAAAATGTGGCTGATTGGACAAAAGAATATGATCTGAAATAAAATTTGCTACGTTAGTGAAATTAGTAGCAATTGATTAAAGAAACGATTTAAGTAAAATTTAGCTGAATTCTAATCAATATCAGTTTTACAATACTTAGCTAGCAAACAAACAAAAGAAAATTCCCCATCGCCGCGCTGGGGAGGAGAATATCCCCCTCTGTCGAATATAGACCGTATTTTTTTCTATATTATTCATAGGCTGCTTATCATTTTTGATTTTTACCCACTAGAAGGTCAAATGAAGTACACCTGCAAAATGACGAATGCTTTCTAAGTATGATTTGATGGATTCAGCTATATTTAATTGATTTGAAATGGAATACATCGAACGCATGACTTCATGTCAATAACCTATAATAATCTGAGAGTATACAGTGTACACAATAATCTCAATCGTGTGAAACTCAGCCACACTACTCTTAAATGTATTAGTAATTCAAGCATGTGTAAGAAAATGATTCTATAATTTCTGCGATTGCTCACGAAAAAATATTGTTTTCATCACTCTTATGCCAAAGATTTGTGCACCGTTTCAGAATTTTTGCCAGTGTTTGGAGGTGGTGTTAAGGTGGTAGGTTCACTCACATATGAGAACCGAGAGTGGCGACATTGGCCAATCAAATGGCTGAATTGAATGAATTGAGGGTTTCATTGTCGACTTAAAACATCAATCAAATTACTATAACAGGCACAACTATCAAGCATGACCAACCTGAGAGCGACTATCAACTTTGATGGTCTTCGGTGCGGGGCGGCGAAGAATTTGAGGAGTTGACAAATATAGATTTATCTGAGAGATAGTGTAACCGGGTTATTATAGTGATTTTGTCGATGTTATGGAAACTTCTAAGCAACTATGTAGTGTGACCAACCCTGAGAGCTCAAACAGAGACTTCGAGCAACTATCAGCAAAGGCAAGTAGTGAAAACTGTGCCCTACTTGCTACGGATAGGTACATGGATAGGTACATGTAAAGTTTAGTGTTATCAATAGGTACATGGATAGGTACATGTAAAGTTTAGTGTTATCAATAGGTACATGGATATGTACATGGATAGGTACATGGATAGGTACATGTATAATTTAGTTATCGATAGGCACATGGATAGGTACATGTATAATTCAGTGTTATGAATAGGAACTTGTATGAGATCTGTTTTACTGGATAGGTACATGTGTTTGGTACACTCAGTTGAGTACACTGTGTTTGGGAACGTCTATGATCGAACTTGTGTGGTTTGGTTCTGAGCACTTGGGTACGTACCGATAGACGTCCGTTGTTTGATTTTGAATGGGTTTGCTCAATTGCGACTATTGTGACAATTATTTTAAATGTAGCACTATTTAGATGTGAAACTTTAATGTGCAGTTATGATTTAGTTGCTCCCCAATAAGAAAACCAATTCCAGAATTATGTTTAAAGTGAAAAAGACAAGAGATTTACAATGTAAGTTTAATTTAAGCATGAAAAATAAATGATGGGTGTAGATCACGTCCCTCAGGCGACTCCATGATCTTTAGGAAGTCATCACACCATTCATGAAATGTTTTATTGTTGCTAAAGTCATGATCGCACTCGTGTACCGGACACTTCACTGGTAGTCCATTCCGCCTTTGAAGTGCTGACACAGTCAAGATCTTCCACAGGGCCACTTTGCAGCCGCAAGACAGATGCATGGTCATGTCCAACTGACCTCCCATAATGACTTGGCTGTCATTTTGAAAATAAAATAGTGGTTTCGAGGACATGCTTCTTGTTATGGAACGTTGAGGATAAGTACTTAACAGTTTGGAACAATGACATCCTTTATATAGTTATATATATTCTTTAGGGAAGTTCGGTACCTCTCTGATTGGCTGTTAGGATTTCCTTTGTTTAAAAAGTATATAAGTCCGTGGTTTGTACCAATTCTTATCAAAGGTTCTAATCCTCACGTTTACAAGTTACAATTATTTTAAATCTACAAGTCATAATGGATCGCAAACAGAAAGCCGCAGTTGAGAACGGTACTGCTGATCGTACCACTTCGCCAGTGGAACGTACCAATACACCTCCCCAATCTCCGATGGAGCGATCGACAACACCAAACGAGCCGGTGGTATTCACCCAAGCCCCTGCATCGCCCGACTACTCAAGTGATGAAGATAGTGACGTATCAATCGAGACGATTCGTCACATGAATAAGAAGTCCATGCGAACGCCACTTTATGGACGGGTCACGGTCAAAGTCAAGAACGCCCCGAAAAAGTACCACACCAAACGGGTGTTCATGAGGATGGAGCCGAACGAGCGGAACCTCACAACCGCTCTCGAATTTTCGGTCATCGACCTTGACACACCACGTCGCTGTCCCTGTGCGCCCAAGAAGACCAGGATCCATGTGCAAGTGGACTTGAAAAAACTTGTACCCTTTCCTTACCTTGATGACATTTAGTGTGTTTTTTCTTAATCTCTTTATTTAATATTCATTTGTATATATGAACAGACTTGTTTTATCATTTCACAAATCGGTCTTCAATTAAGGTCTGAATGGGAAAGGGGAATAACTATCTACAATTAATGATGTTCAATAACTGAATTGAAACAAAAAATCAAGTATGAAGACTTCAACTTGAAATAAATAGGAACATATAACTTTTAAAGAAACAGTTATGTTGTTAATTTTAAAATGCTTGTAGCAGTCCAGGATGATATCATACATGTGTCATACACGACACCATAAGAATGAGAATGAAAAGACCTTTAGAATGATATAAGGTATGTACCTATTCGATGGGAAAATCCTAGTTGTATGCAACTGTATGCAAGCAGACAAATGTTAGATTTTTAAATTCACTAAGTTTTTAGCCCATTCTTTAAAGACATGTAGCTCTCTAGTTATATGTCATACATGTGTCATACAATACACCATTAGAATCAGCATGAAAAGAGCATTCGAATGATATATTGTATGTACCCATTTGATGAAAAAATCCTAGTTGTATGCATCTGTATGCAACTTGAAAAAATTCCAAGTTTTTTTACAAAAATGACTAAGTTTACAAATTTTCAAAGTTAAAGTTTTACAACCAAAAATGACGATAATATACAAACCTCTACACTTGACCTTGACCTTGACCTTAGACCTGACCTTGACCTTTGACCTTCATACACATCATACACTTCATACACGGCGGGGGGGGCCTCAAAATTTCTCGGGCGCTTCGCGCCCTCGAAATTTTTCGGATTATAGGGTAAATAAATTTTCTCGTGCGCTTCGCGCACTCGAAAATTTATTTACCCATGGGTTCCGGGTGCCATAGATACTCTTCTTGCTTCCCTAACCCTAACCTTAACCCTAACCCTAACCGTAACCCTAACCCTAACCTTAACCCTAACCCTAACCCTAACCTTAACCCTAACCCTAACCTTAACCCTAACCCTAACCCTTAACCCTAACCTAGTATTTTAATTTGATTATTTGAATTTTGGCGCGAAATTCAAATTTTCGAAAAAGTCTTTAAATTTGATTATTCGAATTTTGGCGCGAAATTTGAATTTTCGAAATTTTAATGTTCTATTCAAACCACACGTTTTATATCTTCAAATATGAATCATTATATGACTATTAATAATAACATGTATATCAAATAATACATCAGTCCATCAGTTCATATTACTTTGAATTCACTCTACTGTTTACATGTAGAAATCTTTCAACACATATGATGGCACTTCCATTTCTAAGGTTAAAAATAAACCAGCTGTTCCAATTCTTGTTTGAGTTATCAATTTTGTTTAACCGTACCAATTCCAGGATGTGATGTCATAAGGTCTTTGTTCATAGTTGCTTTGTCAATTTCATATATAAAGAAGTTGCACACAACGAATTTTCACTCATTTTCAAATTATTCAGTGTCCATAACAGACGTCGTTCTTCGTTCCTCCGTTCTCCGGTTTTTATTACAATTCTGAAGTGAGTTTCATTGTCATGTTGTGCTACTTTATAGGATATTCGGGAGTAGGAACATTATTAAGTTTTTATAACCAAATAGCTTTAAATATAGAAGCTTGGGTTTTTAGGATAGGAACACTTTATGTTATATTATTAACCATGTTTTTTTTAATTTTTCATCCTATATTAAGTCACTGAGCGAGAGACATGAATATATCAGTTTAAATGTAAGTGTATTTGAATCAACAAGATTTTCACAGTTTGTAAATAAATAAAAAGATACCTAAATAAAGCCTTCATCCATTTTAAATATTCAGTCTGTCATCTGCTAACAGATTTATAAAATTCAAGCTTGTTTAATTAAACCAATTGAGAAGTGGTTCAAATTTTCGAAATCTCATTTTCATTCTGTTATTATTTCGAAATTAAATAATGATTAATCAGCTGCTTCCAAATTTTATGTCTTTTTATGAACAAACCCTTTTCGAATAAATATCTAATTTTCGACTTTCGGTTTCAATTTCAACTTCAAATTTTATTTCTTCTTAAGATTTGTCAAATATTAATCTAGTTCTTACTAAAGGTTTGAAGATGGTACATAAATGATTTCTCATTTAAAAAGAGATTAAATTATAATAAAATTTTTTATCCTCTACAGAAATGGTTCGACAAGAAAGCATCGCACGGCAACGTCTCATCTTCCATTTCTGTGAGACTTGCCAACTGCCCGTTCGACATGCGAACAAAAGCGGGCATAAGGAATGCTCCTTCCGAGAGGACTGCACCTACCTCTACTGCCTCACGTGTAAGAGGTATGAAAAGAGCGATGCAAAGGTGAATAGTGACTCCGCGAAAGCATTCATTGCCAAGCACACCCCTTGTGCTCAACTAAATGGGAGAAAGGGGATTAACTTAACCTCCAAAGTTGAGAAGAAGAAGTTGGAGCGTCTTTTTGGGAAGGATCGACCGACTGAAGGCGTGCTTTCCCAGTTGGATGAATCTGCTCCAAAGGATAAGCCTCAAAAGTCGCGAGTTCCTAAGAGGAAAGTTCCTAAGTCTCGGGAGTTCATCGATGAGACTTTTAGTGATTGTGAGGTGAGTGCCATCAATTCTACATGCTAGTTTCAACGGATAACTGGCTCACAGCAGAAAAATAAAAAAATACTACTTCATTATGTATGAAATGATTATATGTTGTAAAACATTTCAGGATGTACTGATGCCCCCACCGAAGAGAGCCAAGGTGTTGGTTCAGAAGAAACTGTTCGCTAAAGATGTAAGTATTTATTGACTAATTTAATTATTTCTATACATAAAGTAAATCAACATTGCTTAAACATTTCAGAGTGAGCTACCTCACCCGACAAAGACTAATGAGGATGTAGTGGCCGAAAAATTGCGAAATGTAAGCATTTCAGTTATTTATTAGTTCTCAGTGTGAAATTAAACATGAATTTTTCCTACTTTCAGCTGTTTCCTAGTGTTCAAAGCTGCCCGAAAATTCCGCGCTTATCTTCACCGAGGAGCAGACTACCTTCGAGTCCCGTAAGTGTCATTACATAGGTCTCAGTCAACAATAACTGAAAATGCATCAAGTATTTTTAAAAACATACATACTTCGTCAATGAGTTGCAAACATGTCATCATATTTTTCGTTGCAGTCTATGCGATCTCTGTCGCTGAAGAAGCACCACAGAAGCTTCTTGTCTACGCCGGCGACAACAACGTCGGTAGAGGACAATGAGGAGAAACCGTACTCAATTCGCGAGTCATCGGAGGATTCGGACTCCTCATCCGAGGATGAAGCCACTACTTCAGCGACTTCATCTCCGACGTCCTCTTCCGACGAAGATGATGATTCTGATGTACATGTAAGTATATGACTGGTTAACTGCATGTGTACAGAATTGTTTTCATTAAAATTTATTTTAAAACACAATTTATTATTAATTTATTCGTCTACAATTGATTAATTCATCTTTCAGAATGATTCGGCGACTCCTAACAAGGCGAGTGGATCCGATCAAGAAACCGCAATCCAGCAGGTGGTAAGAGGAATTCACATTTGTATCTAATTAATGTCAAAAAATGGTAAATGGATGATAAACAATTGTTCCTTTCAATTACAGGACTCCGTGATGTTTGCGTCTCAAGCGGAGATCTCATTCTCCAACATCCGGTCGTCTCCTAGCTGGAATGTCCACCTACCATTGTCGCCGATGATGACATTGGTCCCATCTTCAGCAGCTGATATCCCAGTCCCAGCTCCTTCACCTCCAACACCTATCCCAGCCGCAGCTCCTTCCTCTCCAACACCTCCTATCCCAGCCGCAGCTCCTTCCTCTCCAACACCTCCTATCCCAGCCGCAGTTCCTAAGGCTCCTCTCCCAGTACGTGAGTACAACGTAGACCTTGACGCAACGACGGAGGAGGAGGACATCGTAAGCAAGTTACGGCGGTGTCAAGAGCGATTAAAACAGTCCGAGGCTCGCGAGGCTCAGTTAATGGAGGACAACAGAGGTTTGGTTGAGTCCTTACAAAATATAACTCAATCAAACCTCCTGTTGGCCTCACAAGTAACAAATAGCCAACGACACGACAAAGAGACCTTAGTCCACGTCGAGTGTAGCAATAACACCATCCGTAGGCTAAGACTGACGCGGATGGACGATTTGGGTGGCTGCAGTGAAAGCTGTAGCCACTTGAAGTTGTATCACAGTGGCATCGTGAAATGCGTGAAGTTGTAACTTATTTTTACTTTTGAAAAAAAAATAGATTGCTTTAAATTTTATGTTTTCTCTTTGCAACAGATCGGAACATATGGTATTGGCTGGTGATGACGCTGACGTCATTAGATGGTAGATGTATATAAGGGCTTGCTAAATTCGTTATGTCCGTTCTAATCCTCAAGAAGAAGAAACTTTTCTCGCACACTTTACCTCATCATCCTCAAACTATATTTATGACTATGATGCTTGGTTTCAGGATCATCTAAATAGTCTAATAAATCATATTGAAGCCTTCACAAAAAAGGGTAGCAATTGGATTATAGATGATGTACAAAATATAGAGTTCAATGTAATAACAAGTTCAATACTGTCAGGTGGATTATCATTTCCTCTACCAAAGAAGTTAAAGAACTCTAAAGCTGTCATTAATGTTAATTCAAATGCAAATGATTGCTTCCTATATGCAGTTTTATCAATATTGCATTATAATGAAGTACCTTATTCAAGGAATGAAGTAAAATCATATAGTGAGTGGACATCTGAGCTAAATATGGAAGGCATTTCCACACCAGTATCAATCAAAGATATTCCAAAATTTGAGAAAAATAATGATATTAAAATTAACATTCACTTTTATGAAAATGGACTCAAAGGTGTTCGTTACAATAGTAACTTTACTGGTAGGCAAACGGTTAATATTTTGCTAATTCTAAACAATGGAGCAGCACACTATTGTGGAATTCCAAAGCAGTCAAGATTGTATAGGAGAACTTTAAAAAGACATAAATACTTCTGCGAAAGATGCACTCAGTCATTCACATATAAAACAACACTAGAACGACACTTCCAGTTTTGTATTCGAGGAAAAGCACAAATAGAAAAAATGCCATCGGATCTAAAAGTACTAACAAGTAGCATGGAATATCAACTAAGTCCTCCTTTAGTAATTTATGCAGATATAGAGTGCTACATTGATAATAAAATACATAAACCTGCGGCCATTGGAGTTTATCATGTCTGGCATAATGCCCTTCAATCAAAATTTGAAAACAAGTATTACCTCTTTGAGGGAGAAAATTGCATTATTAGTTTCTTACACCACTTAGAAACTGTAGCCCAAGACTTATATGACAACCAATGTGCAACAACTAGGCAGCCAATGTCACTGTCAGCGGATGAAAAAGCACGCCATGAGAATGCAGAATGTTGCAACAAATGTAAATCAAAATTCAGCGATGAAGTCATAAAAGTTCGTGATCATGATCATATCACCGGACGATATAGGCAAACATTATGTAGGAAATGCAATCTCCGGTTAAGACTTAACAGACGGGAGCTCCCCATATTTTTCCACAATTTTAAAAATTATGATAGCCACATCGTTTGCTATAAAGCGATTGGAAGAATGAAGTCTTGGAAATTAGATGTTGTAGCAGCAACTGCTGAAAAATATATAACTTTATCCGCCAGTGTCCCTGTAAATGAATACAAAGGGAAGACAGTATACTTTAAACTAAAATTCTTAGACTCATATCAATTTCTAAGTGCATCCTTGAGTGAATTAGCCAAGGGCTTGCAAACGTATGAGCATGTAGAGACATTAAGGGTAGAATTTCCACAATTAAGTGATAATGTTTTATATCAGAAGGGAGTGTTTCCATATTCATACTTCAAAAACTTAAACGCGTTGACGGAAGACTGTCTACCACCACAATTTGAATTCTATAATGATCTTACTCGTGAGCACTGTTCCGATAGTGAATATGAACACGCTAACAAGGCGTGGATTGAATTTAATTGTAGCACATTTGGTGATTACATGCTGGCATATCTGAAGTTAGATGTTTTATTGTTGGCAGACATATTTGAAGTGTTTAGAGCATTGAGTCAACGTGAGGATGAAGTCGACCCTGTACATTTTGTCAGTCTCCCACATCTTAGCTTTACCTCAGCACTAAATTTCTCTTCCAATGATCCCCCACACTACATACAAGATGAAAATATGTACAATCTATTTGAACGAGGACCACCAACATTTCACCAACATTCACCGAGCGCGTGCACGCATTGAAGAATTAGGAAATAATACACATGAAAGTCGACATTTGACCTATTTAGACGTTAATAACCTTTACGGTTCTTCACTCAGTAGGAATCTACCCCACTCAAATTTCAAATGGTTGAATGAAAGTGAATTAGATAATTTTTTAAATGAAGAAAATGTTCAAAATATAGATGATGATGGTAAAATCGGCTACATTTTTTATTTAGATTTAGAGTATCCTGCAGCCATTCATGATGACACTGCCGATTTCCCATTAGCTCCAGAAATGCAGATGAATGAAAAGAGAATGTTTTCACACTATATGAAAAATCTATATGAAAAAGTAAGACCAAATACACATTTTTCTTCTATCAAGAAACTTCTGCTCCATCAATTTGATAGGGAAAATTATGTAGTCCACTATTCAATTTTAAAATTTTACTTGACCATGGGCATGAGAATCAAGAAGATTCATAGTGGCATAAAATTCACACAAAAGCCTTGGTTAAAAACATACATTGATATGAACTCTCAAAAGAGGGCTCAATCAAACACTGACTTTGAAAAGTCATTCTACAAATTGAAAAATAATTCTTTATATGGTAAAACAATGGAAAATGTAAGGAGAAGGAAAAAATTTAAACTAGTCAACAATGAGAAACAACTACTGAAATTGTCAAATCATCCTCTCTATGTTCAACACAAAATATTTGATGAAGATCTGGTTGGTATGGAAATGTACAAACCTTCAATAGTTTTAAATAAATTAATATATGTTGGTCAAGCAGTACTTGACTATAGTAAGTTGGAAATGTATCAATTATATTACAATGATCTAAAAGGATGTCCACTGATAAATAGAACGCGGCTTTGTGGAGGTGATACCGACAGTTTCTTCCTATGTTTATACACATCACCATCTGTCCGTTTGGAAGATATACTTCTATACTTCGGTGAAAAGTTTGACTCTTCAAACTATGACAGTCATCACCGACTATACTCAACTACAAACAAAGCTAGATTAGGTTGTTTCAAGGATGAGTGTGCTGGAAAGTTGCTTGAGGAAATGATCCTACTAAAACCAAAAATGTATTCAATGAAATATCTAGACTCTACGAATCATAGCATCAAACGTGCAAAAGGAATTCAGAGAGCAGCAGTTAAAAAATTGAAACATGATGACTATAGGAGTGTCTATTATAGTGAGAATGATACAACTGAAGATATGGCAATTATAAATTCAAAAAAATCACATAGTTAGCACAAAATCATTTAGGAAGCGAGGTCTTTCACTTTGGGAGGATAAGCGCTGTTGGCTGGATAAAAATTTATCATTACCATATGGACACTATAGCCTAGGTCTTCCCCCACCGTCGAAGAGAAGGAGATGCCTTCCTGTCACAGGTGATGTAGAATAAGTCTAAATAAAAACAATATAATATTCCACTTGTAATAGATCTTGCGATTGCTGCATCTTCCGACATGTGGCAACACTTACTAATACATAAGTAGTCTTACTAAAATTGAAATTTCTACATCTTTCCGATATGTAGAAATGATTACTAATAAATAGGTAGTCCTAATGTGAATGAATATGTGAAGAATTTGTACTCAACATCATTCCGATATGTTGAGCTAATAAAATAACAAACTTTAGGCAAACATTAAACCTAAATTTGAAACATAGCTTTCGGAACATGCCTCATTACATTAGAACATGGAAACTTAGTGACGTTCAAAACGTTCACATAACAAATTCTAAAAGAATAGCATTTCGTCATTCAATAGCAAATAGTGATCGAAAACATCGTGGCGTTTGCATTAGTATTGACTCATTGCCTTCACTGAAAGACTTTGTGGATCTCATTGACAACCATAAGACTCGGATCAAGATTCCTCCCGATGACAAGGTATGGATAAAGTGTGATTCATCAGTCAAACTATACGTCTGTTCACCAAAACGTGAAGATGTTGAATATCGATTTTTTCGTTTCAGTGACGTCACATGGGAAACCTTTACAAGGGAGATACTACCACAGATAACGTCATTCATTAAAGATGGAGGACATCAAACGGTTGGAAGTTGTAAATCGGATGTTAACTACAAAAGCAAAGTCAAAACTCAATCTACAAGAGATCGAGAGGAATACACCCAACCGAAAACAATGTTTACTGATAAAACGCAAATTGAAGCCGACAACGAGCTTACATCTTGGAAGACCCTCAATGTTAACATGGAGGATTCAGAGGAAGGATAGATCTCTCACTATCCTATTCTTTCCAAATGGAACAATCCAATGTATTGGAAGGGTCATGGAGGGTGATCTCTCATATCTACACTTAACTTTGGAACATTTACTTGGTGATTCATTATCTGATTGGAAAGTGAAGACAATGACCGTGTTATGTGAATTACACTATCACTATGATTTCCGTAAAGTTACATCATCACATAATCTAACTTATGAAGTGGAGTTATTTCCAGCAGCTCAATTGACTAACTGGCATCCATATCATGTTCATGTGTTCCATAATGGAAAGATTGTGATAACCGGCATTAAAGACATAAGTGATGTGCCTCCCATCATATGTGATTTGAAAAAATGTTTCATGAAAACCAAATTGTAGATTTTGTATATATGTGGATAGATAATGAAATGTGAACATGTTTTTTGTATATATGTGAATAGATAATGAAATATGAGCATGTTTTTTGTTTTTCCTTATAAACCCTTGTTTTGGAAAAAAAAGAGAGCAAGTTAATGATACAACATAAAACTTTATTTCAAAACTGTTTCAACATATTTAGTAAGAATTACATCATTTTTATCACAGTTTTTTGAAAATAGTTCTAAAGCACTTTTACAGTTATTTTTCAATGGTCTCTCGTTGACAAAATAGAGTACATAGCCACCGCACATTAGAGATGTATTACTTTGAAGTGGGAACGATGTCACTTTCCTAACAGTCCAGGAAAACCTGTTCATCCATAATGCGATATCATGTAAACGAGGTTGATTAAGAGAGTCAAAATATTCGGCAACTTTATAACGATTGATGTATACAGCAATCCAATGTTTTCCGGGAAGATTGTTGGTATCCGTATTGATGATAAGTGAACAAGGATAGAAAGGAATTGAATCAGGTAAATTATCTCTAGAAAAGACATTGAGAAATATTGTCTTGGAGTAGGGATGAGCTTTCCTCATTTTCCTCAAGATTTCTATGTTGCTTAAGTTACTCATCTCTGATAGCTGACAGTCACGGCTCTCATTCTTGTTATCTCAACTTTGCTATCATAGATAGCATAAATGAGACAAGTAATTGTTTTCTTCAAAGGTGACTCAAATGATACCTCCAGTCGTAGATTTCCAGGCTTTGTAACTCCTACGCTTTCACCACCTAGATCTGCATCTGCTGTGAGGTTGTACATAATGAAGAAGTAGCCATTCTTGTACATATCCATTGTAATTCCATTTGAATCGTCTGTATTAAACATGTTGAGGGCGGTGAAAATAGAACCATATTCACGTGCGAATTTGCCATCTTTGAAATTAGGCTCATATGCTTTGCAAGATACAAATTTCCCATCCTGATAGAGTGCTAGTTTGCTAACATTAAAGTGTTGGAAATTGAATGGATTCTTTTCAAAAGCACCAATGAATGCCTCATTTTCCATAAATGTGATATACACCGCCTTTGGTATTGCAGTAGGAAAAAGATTTGGGTAGGCATGTGAGGATGATCCCGCACCAATTGTGAAGTTTGTCAACACACTGTGATTAACTGGATATATTGCATTGTTTTTCCTCAATCCTGTCGCATGCTCGTTGATGACTGACGGGTTCATTGTTACTCGCCTTACATTGAGCACGGCATTACTTATGTTGACTTGATAGTTTGTAGCTCCAAAAGCCATTAACGCGAACTCAGGATTTGCACGAATAAATTTTATTTGCATTTTAACCTGTGATAGCAAATATCTAGATTGACGAAGGAAATCAAGATAGACGGGTCCTTTCAAGTATAATTCCTTTGAATCCGCTGTTAAATCCATTCGTCTTTTCAACCCTGTATTTGAGACATCATCAAATTTCCCTTGCTGATCATCATACCACCCAGAAACTTGCAAGTATGACTGTTTAGCTTGCTTTTGAAATTGAGTCATTGTATGTAAATATGCTCCATATGGATATGCTCGATCCCTCCTTCAATCTGTTTGTCATTCAATATTAGATACACATCTGAGAACAGACTGCCAATAGGAAGATTTGCTAATCCCACTTTATCCTTGGATGAATCGATATTTGTACCATCAGTCTTCTTAATTTGTATACACAACTCTAAATCAATGGATTGACAGTCAATATAATCTTGAGGATTGGCAGGTATATCAAACTGAATAGGCTGCTGGTTACCATCGATATTTGTTGTGGG
Source organism: Prostheceraeus crozeri (assembly GCA_907163375.1). Lineage (NCBI taxonomy): Eukaryota > Metazoa > Platyhelminthes > Polycladida > Euryleptidae > Prostheceraeus > Prostheceraeus crozeri. The sequence goes on from CAJQUW010011065.1 coordinate 256,075, forward strand.
GACTATGTCTACAATTGTTGAGGAGATGATGTCTGTCTGATGAGGGGGAGAATCGAAGAAACACAAAGCCGAATTGATACTCTGCATCGTATTAGCTCTACAAATATGTTGTCTTCCTTCGTTTTGACTTGTTTCTAGTAGCTGTGGAATTTCGTTTGCGCTTTCTTGTTTTCACTCGACGTCTAGATTTAGAACGTGCTGCTCTAGTCGGCTTTTTACTTTTCCTGCGTCTTTGCTTAGTAACTCGGCCTGATCCAACTTGTCTTGACTTCCTACGCTTCTTCCGAACTGTACGTCTCGTCTTTGTTAAATCATCTAATGCGTCTATGGCAGATTGCTGCGCGCGCATTTTCATAGATTCACCGATATCCTCACCTTGAAGCGCATCAGCTGCAACATTTGCACCAAAATCTAAAGCCCTGCTTCCAACACGCTTCATGATTGGTACGCCATACTTTTTGAGTGTTGGAAGAACCATACGTCTTAGTGCACCAAATATGCCTCCTCCAACTTGTCGTCTACCTCCAACAAACACGGGATAACCGCTCTGATATGATGGTCTACTGTAAATGCCTATCATTATGACTATTGAATGACTATGGAAGTCACAATAGCGTAAAGCCTTATTCTCGTGACCTAATATGTAGGGTCAAAACAGTAACACCACCACAGAACGGTACTACTTCTCCTGCGTCATCATGAATTGATATGTCAATTCTATTGATGAAATTTCGGCTGATTGGTAGATACATTGTGTTAAAAAATTCTCGATTGATTAGTTGCTTCCTTACGGATGAGAGAGGAAATGTGCGCAGAAGTGGGGCCTCAATGTCGCCAACCCTTGTATATTCAATAATGTTACAATAGACGTATAAGTTACTTATATCACGCTCTAGTGATGGGGCTGTATCGCCTATTGATGTACCTTCATAAATAGTTGATTTTGAGAATCCCAATGTGGTCGTTAACACGCTATCCAGCTTGATAAGAGAGTTCTTCCCTACCTTTAGAATCATGCGTTTCTTGTGTGGGTCATAAGAAAAGTGATATTCATCTGCATCAAGGTAATCTACACCAAACTCATTTAACTTTGTACACAATTCAGAAGGCGTTTTCAAGCTTTCAATGTTCAAATTAACTCTTTTTACAAGTTCACTGGAAGTAGACAATTCATCACCCGATATGTCTTCGCTGTATACGTGGATATCCCATGAAGCATTTGTTGATGCTTTGAGTTTAGAAGAGGACAATTGAACCTTGAATGTATCATTTAATTCTGTCAACCAAGGTGCGCTTTCAAGGCCCTTAAACATCCCAATCATTTCAGATCCAAATTCAATAACAGCGGACTCAGACTTTTCCAATGGTGTCTTTTTAGTAAAAACAATAAATTCTGCCTCCGTTTCAAAGTAAATATAGTTTCTTTTTTCTTTCTTATATTCACAAGTCATTAGCGTTTCTGGCACTGATCCTTGAAACTTTCTTGCAAAGTCTTCAACACTTCTAATGACCTCAAATTTATTTTTTACTCGGATGCTCCTTTTTTGTAATGCATACAATGGCACAATTCTACATTTAAAATCAGTGACTTTCCTCTCCGAATTCCACCCACGTCCATTGTACCAATACCTTGATGAGAAAGTTGTTCTGGAATACCCAAAAGTATGATTGAAATCCTTACCTAATACAAGAAGAACATGCTTCCCTTCCTTCATCAATTTTGTTGACCCCTTTATGACTGGTTTGTAGAATTTATTCAAAGTCAGCTTGAAGAGATCATTTATTCGTTCAAACATTCTACCGATTTCCTTTTCTGTATCTTGCAAGCTCATTGTGGGAACCTTAGAATCAAAAGTTGACGTTGCAAATGCCTTTTGAATTTTAATCATGTTTTGGACAGATGGTAAAGATGTTGAAAAAGGATGTAAAGTTAGATGATGAAAAGCCCATGTACCATGTAGACTTTTAAAATATGCGAACGCAATCATCCTTCTCTCGCACTTCCTTATGTAATTCAAAATAGTTGTTCTTTAGCAAACTGATATCGTTGTAATAAGTAATTTCAGTTAGAGCAACTTCATGGGGTCCATGCAGAGTAATTGGATTAGCGAATTCAACAGAGTATAGAGATGGTTTGTTACTTGGGAATATCTTGGGGTTGCTATTGCTTGGAAGAATGATATTGAAGTTAGTAGACATGTTAAAGTCATATATGGAAGAAGTCACATGCTATATTAGCTTAAAAGTTACGAGTGTCTCCCATCTCCACATTTTGTAGATCCTGGTGCGTTATCCAGCTATTGAATGAATCAGGATATCCTTTCCATTTAACTAGATATTTCCTTTGATTGCCATGACCTTTCCTCCTAATTATTTTATCAATCATATACACCTCTTCACTTCTGTCTACTACTTGCAATTCATAAGAGTAAAATTTTCCTTCAATTGGATTGCCATGGTAATCTATTAATTTATACATGGTGGGTCTAAATTTTGTATTTACTTCATCCACAAAAAACTCTTCTTCAGTCCAATTAGGTAGATACCCCTTCTCAAATGTAGACTTAACCTTTGAAATCCGAACTCTATCACCAACATTAATTTTTTTTTCATTGGAAATGTTTTTCGCTTTCTTATCATACAATCGAAGCCATACATCCATCGCATTATCTGGGGTAACATCAACTGGTTTCATCTTAATGATTCGATGGTAGCTTTCATTGTAATTCTTAACAAATTTCTGCAGCTCACCTACCCAAACATGTGTATTTTTTGCAGTGAAATAGCGCCATATTTTTGTCTTCAGTGTGCGATTGAACCTCTCAACCATGGCAGCTTTATAAGCACTTTTAACACTAAACAATTCCACATTATGACTTTTAAGGAGACTTCGAACATGAGAGTTTTCGAATTCCTTCCCTTGATCGGTCTGTATTCTTTGCGGAACACGCCCCTCATCGAAAATGCTCTGAAAAGCCGCTTCAACTTCTGGTCCTCGTTTAGATTTCAGCGCACGTGCCCAAGCATAGCGAGATAAAATATCTATTACGGTTAAGATGTATTTATAGCCATCATTGTACTGTGATATCTGTTGCATGTCAGCCAAGTCCGCTTGCCATTGACTATCTATATTGTTAACAACATATTTTCTTGTTGGAAACCGCTTTCTCGCATTTTTGTGAAGAGTGTAAGTCGGTTGACTCCTCAACCACTTCTTGACTTTCTCTATTCCCACACCTGCTGCACGAGCTAGAACCTCCGGACGACTGAAACTTGCGGGATGATTTAAGTCGTAATAAATCTTTCTGAGTTTCACTGCTGTACTCATCGTCTTTGTTCTGATTTGCACGCGTATTACTCGCACAGCAACTGCTAACACAATTGATATCAACCTCTATGCCCTCTTCTGCTTTACCTTCGAGCGCAGATTTCAAACAACAGCAAAATTTTTGTAACGACATGATATGAGAGAGGTAAGGCTTAATTCATATTTGCTTAATATTTACTATACTCCTTCGCAACACGCATTGAGCGCCTAGTAGCTCTTTTTGGTTGCAGATCATCGGGATCTGCAGGCTCTCGCTTGACCGCCATCGTGGGTGTTTTACTCTTTGATCCATCTTGTAAGTGACCCTTATCCAATTCATTCACAGTCGGTCCTCCAATAATATTGTGAGGTACATTTTGATCAGATAAAATTTTCTGAAAATATGACCACCCTTGTGGTGCACCTAGTTTTCGCCTTACATCTCTGACAGCATATTGTAGAAGGTCATCTATGTGACTATTTCTAATAACATCACCAGTTGTTTCATCTATTATCTCCCCTCTCTCATTGAACTTCACATGTGGATCAATGAAGTCAAATAATCGCTCAGCGCGCACACGATATGGTCGAGGTGTTGACAAGGTTATAAATCGTCGCAACTTGTCACGAATCTGTCGCCTCTCGTCAATGTTTTCAGCTGCTAACTGCATTCGTCGATAGGGATCCTTAATCTTCTGAATTTCCATATCCTTTTGTGTTAGTTCCTTAAGTTGATTCGTAATAGGTTGATCTATATTTTTGACTTCCTGTGCACTTTGTAATGTAGTCAATTGTACATACTCCTCTTGAGGAATGACTACCATCTTTGAATACGACATGTTTGAAAATAATAAGGCAACAAAGTACATTGCTTAAAACTAACTGTGAACCGAGAAAACTGTCATTGGTTCAGCGGAATTAGGTATGATATTTGTTCGAAATCGAAGTCGTTCCGGACATTCCTGGGTTAGATCAATAAATAGATAACCGTGTGGTTTCTTTGTTACATCCTCATATATTTTTGAAAGTACTTTAGGTTGTTGAGGTAATATCTGTCTACTGAGATGATGTATCTGACTGCTATCTCTTGGATTTTTAAATATTGCCAAATAATGTGTATTCAAACTTCTAGTTCTTTGCTCTTTCCCTCCATCGAAGATGTTGTGGGTGATGTAGATAATAAAAGCTTCCCTATGATGTGCTGTCTGAATAAATATTTCAGTTACATCTTTCGATGATTTGCTTTCACGCAATAGATCATCTAGCACAATTAAGTCACCTGCTTTGATGTCTTCAGTTGTCGGTAACCCTTGCTTCACCTCATAACCTTTCTGGCGAAGTGCAGAATGTAGTTGTGGTTGAAATATTCCATAATACCATTTGACTCTCTTAATTTCCTTGTTAAACATTTCATTTCTATATTGTAGCAATTCAGTTACAAATGTAGTTTTACCGGACTGACTTGGTCCAGCGACACACATTGTGCGATCAGTGAATAGACGAAAATCTGTCATCTTACAATTCCATTAACATTAAACTCATCATCCCGCTAATTTTGCTTAGAACAACAAAACAGACACATGTTCCAGATCACGTTTATTTACATTCAGAATAGAAACTTTCAAGTTACATTGACAAATTAAAACATTTACAAATTAAAACATTTGTGTTTCCTCATCACAATTAGGATTATAGAAAGTTTTCAAGTCAGCATCTTGGCGCTTCAACTTCAATTTAGGATTCCCATCTTTAGATTTCCGCCCTCGCTTTTTGCTCTCTTCCTTCCCATCACTTGAAGCAGTCTTATCAATGTTAATTAAACATTTATCAATTGGTAGTGGTTATAGACTAGTTGAAGAACCTTCATTTGTAAAGATGCGACTTTACCAGTCGAACCATGTGAGCCAATATAAAGTCCGGTAACGTGCACTAACCCCATATAGCGGCCCCGTTTGAGATCCTCACATTCCATCGCGTTTGTAAAGAGATCGAATGCTTGAAAATTATCCGATAGTTTTAAAAACAGTGTATCGAATTCCGGCAATTCCTTATAACCAACTCCTTCCTCTAATGCCTTTCTCCAATGAGTGGGAGCACTTTCAGGCAGCTCAACACATTCTTTCGCGAAAGAGTCAATAGTTTTAAGAATCACCTGTTGCCATTTTGGAAAAGTCACTCGCATTTGTCTCATATTGCTATACCCTGATATAGACATACCATTACTGTGGAAGAATGGAACTTGAAGATAAAAGCCATCATCACCATAATTCAAGGTTTGAAAGTAGAATGTATTTCCAATCCCTTGCACCTTTTGTGTCGGACGAAGCTTCAAGAGATCTTGCTCAAAAGCGTCACCTTCCTCTCTGATTGTATGCATTTTCTGAGTCATGTTTCAACAAGTACTAATTCGGAGCTTTCAACCAGCGCAAATGAATTGTCACTTGAAAGTGGTAAAATATCATTAAAGCGTCTTCCTTATATACACCTATATATGACTCATCAATCAAAGTGATGACGTGTCACTTTATGATTCGCTAACCTTATATTAACATTGCAGCAGTTGCTGCAATCCTTCCAAGCGGACTATTGATTACACCATTAATACTGTTTCCAATATCATTTAACATACTTAGAAACCCACCACCACCGCGCTGAATTAAGTTTCGCCTTTTCTTATCACTACTTCTTGGATTTGAAAACTTTTTTATGCTATTCAAAGAGCCAGCATTCAATAGAGGCTTGTAAATAGGTAGACGTTTGTGTATTGCAAAAGCTAAATCACGAATGAAATCATCACTTGAATTTTGAATCAATTTACACTTCTTCTTATTATCATGTATCCTGTTTAACTTTCGCAACGCCTTTTTAAACTGACTTGAAGGTTTGAAGGACCGTTTCGATTGACGAGAAGATGCCTTCCGTTTTACAGACATTTTTATTCTAATATGGAAATAGATAATACAATTACAATTTTTGCTTAGTACTTACAACATTATACACAAAAGTTTACAAGCATTCACACAGAGTTTCTTGCTGGTACGTATAAAATTACATAAAACACTTAACAAGTTGTAGAGGGAAACTGATATACACTCACATCGGCTAGAGTCTCATTTGTAGCAGTTATGAGCTGCTCAATGTCTTTCATTAGATGTTTTGAAATAGGACAGCACATACAGCAAGGCTTTAAATGGAAAGTCTTTAAAATATTGGCATAGTATGCCCGCAAACTGATCACCTCAGAATGTCCTTGAGCAGCCACATTGATGCTTACTGATGGCGGTCACTGAACAAGTCCAGTTTGCACTTCTCACCCTTCTCGTCATAGTAGCTGGAGGTGATAATGTCATGGAGACATGTGTTGAGTTTCCGTTGGATACTGCTGCACCAACAGCGAGAGTATACCGGTACAATCTCCGTTTGAGATAGTGGGCGAAATACTTCATTGAGCCAGAATCTTGCAACTCGTGTAAGAGCGTTGTTCACGACTCTCATCAACATTCTCTGCACCACAACGTCCTCTCCGCAGCGGAAATACTTCACTATTTCCTCCATCAGATCCACCAAATCCGCTTTATAGCCAGTTATATTCACGGCAGAATAAAATATATTGCCCGTGAAGAGTTGACTTCGGTAAATTATTGAAATGGGAATGTTGGTAGTGAACGACATGCTGATTGACATTGTATTAGCCTCAAATTATGCTTGAAATAGAACGGTACAATGTCCTCCTTATATAGAAAAGTCACACAAAGACACAATAGTGACCAATCACAGACCTGCATGATGACTCATCATGAACGATATACAGTGACTGTTGAAGATATTTCTTCATCGCAAGGGGACAAGATGAAGTTTCAAAGGGTACATAACATGTAGAAAACATAACGCTATGAGAACATGGCAAAAAGAGAAGGGATCGTTCCTGTTTAAAACATTTAACGCAGTTCCGTTCACATAATAATTTAAATGTCTCTTGTTCTAATTTCCTTCTGAAGTCACTTTTATTGGGAGAACTTTTTATTAAAACACTGTCAGATGTCTCCTTCTTTCCATATCGTTCCAATTTGATCCTCCTAATTTCACTATCATTGCAGTGTAGCATGGAGAAATCCTCTATCCACCTACAATCCAAATTGTGATTCATAGCATGCTCATCTAGATCCATTAGTCGATCAACTAAATCACCACCGTTGATATTTTCACTGAGATTTGTTACAGTTTCTATGGCTTTGAACGAATATCCAAGGTCTCTTGCGACAACCCACGACGTTGGGATACTAGTCATCATTATGTATGTCATCAAAAACTATCTCATATTTATAGCATAGTTTGTCTACGTAAAAGGAAAATCAATGTGTCATCTTGATTACAATGGTTGCAATAGTCACAATAGTCGCAATTGAGCAAACCCATTCAAAATCAAACAACGGACGTCTATCGGTACGTACCCAAGTGCTCAGAACCAAACCACACAAGTTCGATCATAGACGTTCCCAAACACAGTGTACTCAACTGAGTGTACCAAACACATGCACCTATCCAGTAAAACAGATCTCATACAAGTTCCTATTCATAACACTGAATTATACATGTACCTATCCATGTGCCTATCGATAACTAAATTATACATGTACCTATCCATGTACATATCCATGTACCTATTGATAACACTAAACTTTACATGTACCTATCCATGTACCTATTGATAACACTAAACTTTACATGTACCTATCCATGTACCTATCCGTAGCAAGTAGGGCACAGTTTTCACTACTAAGGCATAATGGAGTTCAACTTTTCTGAGATCCCAGTACAGGAGTCCAATATGCTTGGGCGTTTATAGACGCCTCTCTGTCTGTTTTTTGTACATCAAGCCATATCGAAAAGCTTATTATATTGTTATTCGAATAAAAACTATGTGAATGAAGGGCAATCAATAAAGTATCATCTCGTCGGCAACCTTCTTTGAAGCGGTAAAAACTTTCGATGTAATGTGAAAGTAACATTCTAAATTTGAAAAATTAAGATTGCATGTCATTATAATTCCTGGTTTGTAAATTAGGCTGCGTGCAATCTTTGTATGACGACTGCTTCATTATTCAAAACCAAAATCAAAGCTGATTCTGCACACACAGCGGAAGGCTTTTGCTCAAAACATATAAAGCCTCCAAGATAAGTAATGACAAAGGAAAATAATTCTTCAAAAGTGGATACCGTCTTTGATTTTGTCTTGTCCGAAATGTATTGCACATCTGTTTCGAAAAATACCCCTAACGGGTGAGGGCAGAAGTTAAATGTGCTTTCAAAAGTAAGATTGAAATCGATCGGAATTAATCTAATTCTTGGTTCTTTAGACATGACCATAAATGTTCATTGGCCGGATAGTCAGGATGAAGAATATTAAATAGTAGAAACAATAATGTTCTCCATAAAACAAATTAGCTCGCCCTGGGTTGAACACGAGTATAACACGCCTTGGCATGGTTCTTTTCTCAATTGCAAATTATCGCTGTCAGTTCACATTCTAAAATTTGGCTGCGACATGTGACGAAAAGGTGACCACATGAACTCAAGCTAAGCAGCTCAAAATTATATCAATAATATAATATAATAATGAATAATAACCGTCTGACACTCCATCGGCAGCAGATTGACCATGAAGAGTATAGGATTCTCAATATGAGCAAGCACATAGCTCGTTGTGCTAGTCATCTCACTTCGAAGTTTGAAACGGCTCCCATTTACCAAATGAATGTAGATGCCAGTCGCATGGATCGTGAGAAGAAGGAGACTGATTTCATTTCTTTACTAAGACCTCAGTTAAATATAGAAAAATTTCTATGTTTCATTTTATGTATATTTGAGTTTGAATAAATCATTTTCATTCCCATGACTAGCCTACTTAGATCAGGACGAAACCGGTCGGGAATTTTGGTACTTCTGACTTTTCCTTGAGTGCTTTTTTGGTTTTTATATTATATTATATATATATATATATATATATACATATATTTCTTGTAAGGTAAAAAATATATTTGATGCAGTCTTTTGGAATAGAAGTCACTTATCTAATCCCTTCCTTCTAAACAACCCCGTAAATGCTCAACTCCATTTACTGAATTGACTATAATCATTTGAATTCAACAATAACTTAAACGCAACCACATTCATTTACATATATATCTCAAAACATAATTGTTTTTTGACTTTATGAATCATGAGTGTGTTATCATTTCCGAGTAATTATAAATTTAATTTCAAAGCTACAAAATGCATATTGTTTACAGTTGTGTACTTACTGATTACCTATAAAATCTTTTAGACTTCCGTGGGTTAAATCGAAATCTAAATTCTAAGTTTGACTGTTAAATGTTAATATCTTGCTACTTATAACGCAGTAATGAGTACCATGAAACGTAAGGGCAATGTGCATAATGACAAAATGCCTTAAAATCAACATATTCTAAATTGAAAAAGTCCCGGTGGAGTTCAAATTCAATTTTTTTAAACATTATGCCATGAAAAACCATAGGTTTCATAGACTAAATTGGCATGCATGTCACTTTCCTAAGTGCTTAGTTTTGGCCAGTAATCCTCTGTTGAGACGTTATCTCTGATGGAGAGGTTCAACATAGGGAAGCCAGAGATTTTTGATGAAAATTGGCTGACGTCGTGAAGTTTCCGTCATCCTTTTCATGATGCAAAGATTTCATGATTCTTTGAATAGACAAAAATATACAGTTTGTTTCGAATTATTTCTAACACCTATGAAAATATAGTCTTATCAATATTTTAGTATCAGTTGATTTCAACAAAATAAAAATTAGAATTTCAGTTTGCCGTCCAAATTCCATTATACTTGTGAATGAAAGACATCAAATTTCAACCACCAACAATGTTATTTGAATGAAATTACAAAAGAAAATGCAAAATTACCCTAATAAACTTGCCATGCATATGAGATAATCTGCTAAATAGGGTGAGAGATTTGTTTAACCGCAGGAAAATGAATTTACAATTCTATAGGCCTACAATATAACATAAATCATATTTCTAAAACAATCAAGGTTTTCCTCATTCAGAGCGTCACGGTGCTGCTTAAAAGGCTGTTACTGAGTAACCACTCATATATTGATGAAGTAATTACACAATTTACATTTGTAACCATTTCCTTTTGAAACGCTTAATTGTCTGTGATGTATGAGGCTAGGAAATATCATTTTTGAGAATGTCACATTTATGAAATGACATATAATTCATGGAATGACATGAGTGTCTGTAACCTGCAAGAAGCACCTCAAATAATGTGCAATGTATGTGTTTTGCTGTAATTTTCATATATTTCGTTGTGTGAGTTGAGTTTTCTTCTTAATTAAATTTTTGTGTTGTCTTGGCTGTTGATTCCTTCCCTTTGATGAGTAACTTGTTAGGGCATTGTTGCATCATTAACTCGCTGACCAGTTTCGGTTCATGGGAATTTATGCGTGGGACCGTTGTGAGTGGACAATACGCCTTCCCCACGCACAAGACATCGTCGGCCTATCCTGTGACTTGATTTGAGTGGTCATCACACAAAATGTTTGTGCACTGTGACTTCGGAGCCTTCGCTCAACAAATTTGAATCGGACACTACGGACGCTAGTATTTGTAACGGTCTTCAGAGACAATATTGAGCTACCGCTAAGGCGGATGTACACAATATAAGTGCCGATACAAATCGTTGATTGCTTTGAGTTATACCGCAATAAGCAGAACAGTATGCTTCGTTTTGTCATGTGCATCATGACAAAACAGAGCTAAATTCAAGAAGCAACAGGGAACGGTGCTTCAAAAATGTGCATGAATTTATGACATGAAAAACTTCAACCTTTAAAAGTCATTGGATGCATGACTGTTGAATCGTCATGAAACTAAACCTAAAAAATACCTGAAAATACATGTAAAGTCTAGATTTGAAATGTGCCATGAATCATTCCAATGCAAGCTTCACAAATTGCCATGTAAATAATGACAAAGCATAGAAAATTGCCAAAGTTGATGTATTTTAAGACAATTTTCAAAAGCAAAGAATCACTTTTTTTCTCGGGGAGAGAGGAATCCACCTCAAAATGAGACTAAATTGAAACCGATTATGGAGAATTCAGATAACAATCATATAAACCAATACAGCGTAAGAGGTGGTTAATAATAGATTACAATGATGAAAACATGCATAAATTTGTAAATCATTCATGTCGACATGTCACAGACAAATATGCATAAGAGATGCAATACTGCTAATGCTAAATAAGTTTGCAGCTAAAAAAAGTTCCTTCATGGTTCAATTGCTTGTTCAGACTAGGGTTATACTTTTTAATAAATAACGCCTCCATAATATTCAGTTCAAAGTTATTGGACGCTTGTCCCAAGATTTTAAAGTTACTAGAGTTACAGCTACAGTTTAGCCTATGATCCGAGATCGCAGACATTTTTTGACTATGTTCCTTGATTCTAGCATTCAAGTGTCTTAGAGTTCTACCAATATAAGTAGTGCGAGGATCAACCTCACAAGCATAACTATATACGACACATGACTTTAGAACCTTCGGAGTACGGTCTTTGTTCGAAAAATTTTTCTTAATTTTATTGCAGGTGAAAACCCATCTGATTTGTAACTCCTTGTCAATTTTACGAAAGATATTTTGTAATCTTTTTTTAAAATAAACTGATTGAATACCAAAAAAAGGGATTTTTATTGTTTGACATAATTTTGTTCAGACATAACATACACTCAAACAATGAAAATCCCTTTTTTTGGTATTCAATCAGTTTATTTTAAAAAAAGATTACAAAATATCTTTCGTAAAATTGACAAGGAGTTACAAATCAGATGGGTTTTCACCTGCAATAAAATTAAGAAAAATTTTTCGAACAAAGACCGTACTCCGAAGGTTCTAAAGTCATGTGTCGTATATAGTTATGCTTGTGAGGTTGATCCTCGCACTACTTATATTGGTAGAACTCTAAGACACTTGAATGCTAGAATCAAGGAACATAGTCAAAAAATGTCTGCGATCTCGGATCATAGGCTAAACTGTAGCTGTAACTCTAGTAACTTTAAAATCTTGGGACAAGCGTCCAATAACTTTGAACTGAATATTATGGAGGCGTTATTTATTAAAAAGTATAACCCTAGTCTGAACAAGCAATTGAACCATGAAGGAACTTTTTTTAGCTGCAAACTTATTTAGCATTAGCAGTATTGCATCTCTTATGCATATTTGTCTGTGACATGTCGACATGAATGATTTACAAATTTATGCATGTTTTCATCATTGTAATCAGATAAACAATTATCGATAGCGTTGATTTCAATTCCTCTAAGAAATTTGGTATAATTCATGATACAATATTATGAAAATTATTTGACCTACACTAAATAATGCTTTATTAACATACTTATGCGAGTAGAAGAAAGAGAAGCATCTGGCAGGCAGCATATTGGTAAGCTGCCAAATGAAAAGAAATAAAGTATTTGATATCAGGCATTTCATCGGTTTGGTAGTATACGTGATAAATAATATTTAGTAAATGACAAGTGTCCTTTCAATGTAGCCCATTATAATAAGACATAAATTTCTTTAATTTCATTTCCATTTGCCGTAGTTAATGTTTACTGAAATCGTCATCTTTCAACTCATGAATTTCAGCAATTAACTCATTACAATTAACATCGAAATTTGAGTTCTTGTGATTAAGTCAGTTTCCAGGCCCGCTATATTACAGAAGTTGCATACAATTTCCTTGAAATATTGAAATCATCTAGCGTTTAAAGATTTTCATAAACCAATCAGACTTATCTTATAGCAGATTTCATCTCTCAGTAAAACAACATTTTGATTGACTGGTTAATGATACCTAGTGAATTCCGCAGCAATTTCCCATAGCAAGAATGAGAAAATGAGAGTAGCAATAATCATCCATTAACGAGTTTATGAATATAAACGGATGGGAATATTCTAAATGTTAATTCATGCAATTGATGATAATAATATCGCAATTATTGTATTGGAATTCGAATAATATTTACATTTTTCATAACAGAATGTAATGCAGAGCAATTGTGATGTTTTGAATGTTAACTTCCGTACCTACGTCATAGAGCTCTTATGCTTATTATCTGACAGATCAAGCATGCATGGTTAGATAGACAAGGAATCAGTTAAATCGAAGCAAGCGAGAAACGCGCACAGATTATCAACTATGGATTGTCAAACTTTAGTGTTCAAGGCTTTATTCATACCGACTCAATCGACTGTTTAAGCGACGGGCTTCAACATATAGATACTTGAATCACACCATCGAGAATAACTCGGTAAAACTTCGTGCGACAAGCTGAACCTTCGGATATTCTCCTGACAGATACGAGCGGGACTCGAATAGATGAAATGATTAGTAAGGGATTAAGTGAATAGAAAATACAAGCCACCGATGATGAACATCCCTTTCCTCAACTGACATAGTGTCTGATGGAAAACCATCTCTGTTGAGTCGACGGTATTTTCACATATTGCAAGCGGACTGTTAGCGAACGTGACCACCTTTAGGGCAGCTTGACACACGACCGCTCAGTCACGATAGCACTTGTTGATCTATATTCCTCGATCGTAGCCACTGCACTCGTCATTTGGGTGCGCTCCGCTGCACTTCCATTTGTCTGCTGGAGATATGACAGAGGTTGTCCAATCCATGGCATTCCCAGAATGAAGTAGTTCCGCTCTATTTTTCTACTAGAGCTGAGGAGGTCCTCCAATCCGCTATATTTGTCGGTTTATAAACGCTGCGTTCCATTTGTCTAAACGAGCTGTTCTGGAAGCTCAACAATTCGCTACCATTTACCGAATGTAGGCGCTGCATTCATCTTTTGGATGCGCTTCGCTCCATTTTCATTTGTCTGGAGCTGCCATGGAGATCAATCAATCCACTGTTACCAGAGTGAAGTAGCTCCGCTCTATTTTTCTAATGGAGCTGTTATAGAGTTCCTCTAATCCTCTATATTTGTCGGTTTATAAGCGCTGCGCTCCATTTGTGTAAACGAGCTGTTCTGTAGACTCAATTGTCCACTACCAGCCACCGTTTGTGGACGATGCACTCGTCTATTGGATGCGCTTCGCTCCATTTCCATTTGTCTACTTGAACTATCTAACTGTCGACCATTGGCGAACGAAGAAAAAGTATAATAAGAAACAAACGTATAACAATTATTTGCAATTTTGAAATTGCTATTATTTTAACAATTAAAATGCGGAAATTCGTTTATGGAACAACTGCAAGTACCACCTGTATCTAACAATTCATCATTCAACTCGGGTGGAAAGACAGTATTAAGAATTCTACTCGTAATATAAAAACGCTTAGCTTCATCTCCTGATGCGTTTATGCAGTCAACACAATCAAAATTTTGTTTACAAAAGTCATCAAAGGTATATATATACCAAAAAATGTTTGCAAAGATATGTGTTTAACTTATCTTTCGAAGTATTATGACGGTGCCTATTAATTCCTGTGTAACAGTTGTCTTCTCTGACCAACATATTGCAGCCCAAACTTAATACGCGAAATAGGATAAATAACAAATTTAGTCTTGCAACATACCTGATTTATTAAAAACAAACTTGCAGTCAGTAGAATGGGAGTTACAACAACTGCCGCTGCCAAGAACTCTGCAAGCAAGACAGCTCCTCGCATCACAAATGGAAACATTGTCAACTTTGGGTGGCGCGATCCACCGCTTCGCACCAACGGAAAATCTTTCAGCTCTTTCCCTCCAATTCATGAAGGGAGTGTCATTGCCTCACAAGTAGGTATAAAACAATGGAAGAGGTTGGACTTTGTGCTTATGCTATCTAACTGCCATACTGCCTAGCCGCTAATGAATATGTGAGTATAATAAATAATGTCGCAGTCAATTCAGGCAAAGGCAAGAGCCTAACAACGGAAGCCAGTATCGGGACGTACAAAGGGACTGCCAAAGACATTTGAAATCCAGTTCTTGTGTTTCAATGGTGTAGGTAACGTCCAATTACGTGCGTAGAAAAAGTGTCAGAAATCACCACCGTCTCACCGTGTAACTCCTTGTACATGTAGACATTAGGTTAATGTTCATATGAAGCATAATATTGTATGGCTTTCTATGTCTACAGATTAATAATTCCCACAATCAAGTCGTTATATATCACCCTAATTACCGGATATATTTTAATTATTACTCTTTCAACTTAATATATACATGAAGTCGATGGTGACTAAGCATATAGCCCTAGAATTAGAAAAAGCATCTCTGGATTTCTGTCTTCATGCTTG
This sequence comes from Prostheceraeus crozeri, assembly GCA_907163375.1. Taxonomy (NCBI): domain Eukaryota; kingdom Metazoa; phylum Platyhelminthes; order Polycladida; family Euryleptidae; genus Prostheceraeus; species Prostheceraeus crozeri. The sequence goes on from CAJQUW010011065.1 coordinate 271,727, forward strand.
AAAAGCTATCTGATGGACTTGTAATCGATTACTTTGCTGCTCCTATGGTAATAAGCGTGGTTATAAATGTCTGTCGGCCAGCTCATTGAGGGACAACCATTTTGTTGACTATGTCACAACCGGTATCAAATGAAGTTTTTGACTTAACTGTATCTGATGAAGATGTTTACAATGCATTATCAAGACTAAACCCCAATAAACCCTCAGGGCGTGATCTTGCTGCTCCCCGTTTACTCAAAGAAGGTGCTTCCCTGCTCCGCAAGCCGATAACAAAAATCGTCAACCGGTCAATATCTGATAAAATGTTTCCTTCATTATTGAAATGCAGTCGAGTGTGTCCTGTTCCGAAGAAGTGCAAGCCGACTATCAAAGACTCCAGACCAACTTCTATCCTGTCAGTAATATCAAGAGTATTTGAAGAGCTAATTGTACATCGGTTAAAGGGACTTCTTGTCGAATCGTATGACGCCCAGCAACATGCTTTTCGGCCAATGGGATCTACTACAAGTGCATTTGATAGATAGATCATCTTCATTGATTCACAATACGCGGTGAGTGCATTACAAAATAGACAAAAGACAATGCAGAATATAAAAAGGCAGTGGTAGTCATCTTCCAGTGCGTATGACAGCTTTACTAAAACGTTCTGTAGAGGCACGAGGGGTTCTAATACATCGATTTTCTCTCGGTTTTGGGCGTCTCGTCTCAAACATCACACGCAAAGGATGATCATCATCCATCATGATTTCCCTCAACAATTTCTGGCACAACCTGTCAATAAATGGTTCCAATGGACAAACTTCAATTCTAAAAAAATATCCCGCCGCAAATCGTTCAACTCTTGCAAGTTTCTATAACAACTAATTCGGAAGATTGCAGAAACAAGGTATGGCATAAATCAAAACCGATCTTACGAAAGATTCATAACAATAAAAAGTCTGTAGTTGAGGACATTTAGCTCGCTTTAAATTTCCAAGAATGAAAAATCTTCTAAAACATTTGGTAGCGTCTTCATCAATATTGCCAAGCGAGATCAGCTGAAAAGTAGACACCAAGCAATTTCAGATAATCAACTGTAGATAGAATATCGAAGTTGTTACAAACTAAAGAATTCAAACTAAGGACCAGTTCTCTAGATGTGTCCACTCACGTTGCAAGTTATGATCACTTTCGTTTCGTACAAAGTGTAAAAAGGTTACATCGTCCACATATTGGACGATTATAGTATTGTGGCAGACCTGTTTGAGAGAATGAAATCACCATTTCAAAAAGTAAGGGGCCAGCTACGCTCCCTTGAGGGACTCCGCTAGTGACCATTGACCACGTCGATGTCTCATGACTCAAGCGGATTCGTTGTTTGTGATCACAAGGAAAATCTTGTATGAAATGAAAAGCTTGGCAAGAAAGTTGGAATTCACAAATTGCAGATAGCATAGAATTGAAAGTTAGTCTGTCGAGCGCTTGGAAAAAACAGCCGCCAATACTCTCACTGCACCTGATTTTTTATCAAAAAATTGAAGAATATGATAGTAGATTTACGTCAAGGCTGTTACTGCCTCTTTACCAACGGGATATAGGCAAACTGGGATGACTGCATTTTATTCTTAATATACGGGAGAGTCCATTAATGTTGTACAATCTTTTCTATGACATTGGATAACACGCTTGTTAGAGAGATAGGGCGAAAATCTGACGTCAGTTTCGGATTTGTAGTCTTTGCAACAAGGATAACATCAGCACATTTGAATGAAGATGGAAAGCAGCCATGAGAGAATGAGGCATTGAAGATGTATGCAATGGCACTCACAAACTCATATGAATTCTCCTTAAAGACCCAAAATGGTATCGCATCCGGACCACCATTTCCTTTCTTGCGTTTAAGCAAGTAATCATTGATTTGGTATTCAGCTACCACAAGCGGATAATCAGATAATGAGCTCAAGTCATCTTGCGAAATATTGGAATCTGACCACTATTAAGCACCGATGAAAAATAATCCACAAGCCTTTCAGCAGATAAGGAGGCACACACATTGGGATGTTTAGGGTTCCGCGAGACAACACGAAGACGCTTCCATGCGTCACTACTATTCGATCCTTCAACTTTTGTCACATAATTTCTCTTCAAGTCTACCGTGAGTTTACATAACATGTCACGTAGATTCCGGCATTTATCATACTGCTCACGAACAAAGGCACAATCTCTTTTGTCAATTTAGATGTTGAGTGTACCGGTCATCCAAGGTGTGTCAGAACTTCTGAAACGTTCTGTTTTCCACGGAAAAATACTGTCAAAGAGGTGCCACAACACATTCTGAAAGGCGATCGCAGCTAAGTCAGGGTTTTCAATGCCCATTAACAAGCTCCAATCAACAAGGGAAAATAGCCGTGGAGAAAGATCTCACTAAAGAGTGAGGGACGGGCTGCATTATACATTCGGAAGGTCCCCTTTGCTGGTGGTAGCAAAACTCAAAAATCTCTTTGGCGCGAGCGCTTTCGAGGTCCGTCGGACATCATAGTCATGCGCTTAATGATTTATTGTGCAATTATATTGCGCAATGATTTATTATATAATCATTGACTCATTTCGTAAAGAGACTGTTGTCATAGATTTTATGAACACTTTTCATTGCTTCATGTGAATATCGCAATAAATCATTAAGCGCATGACTATGATATCCGACGGACCTCGAAAGCGCTCGCGCCAAAGAGATTTTTGAGTTTTGCTACCACCAGCAAAGGGGACCTTCCGGATGTATAGTGGAGAAAGATCACTGATTCTTTTTACTGAGATCACGGATCTTCTTTTTAACAGTTACAGGTTTCTTGTTGAGTTTAGGATCCCATAAGACAACAGCATGATCGGATTTCCGCAGTGTAGTAGACACTTTGACCATGGCACTTGATGATATATTCGAAACAATCTGATTCAGAATACGATTACCACGTGTGTTATGAGTAACGACTCGTGTAAGTCCAGTATTACTTTCAATATCATCTATATACTCTATTGGGTCGTTGAAATCCCCACAGACAATGAGTTTCAAAGCATGAGAATCAAAAGAGAACCGATTTGACATGTGCTCAATTATGTCCATAATACAGGAGATAGCACTATGGTTTTTAGTAGAACTGTTCCAGAGCGGATGTTCAGGGGCGGCGCCACGGGTGGGTCAGGGGGGCTCTATCCCCCCCCCCCCGGCGGGGATGTTGGACAATTGGTCGGGGAAACTTTTTACAATTGCATTACTTTTCGCATAATTTTGGAGTTTTGGCGCCACAGGGGTGATTTTAAATTTCATTTAATTTCACCTTGCATATTGGTTTAATGCTGGAATCGAGATGCGTCTATCAGTCGATGATGACAAGTTTCCGCTCACTCTTTATCTTGTATACTTGATGTATTGGTTTTGAATTATCAGCGCGTAGCGCAGGGTAATTGCTGACACGTGCGAAGTGGTCTAACTTATGAAATTCCATGTCAAATTTAATAGATGATCAGTCTGTTACCTCTGTTTCTTGTCAGCTGAAGTTTCGTAGACCATCCGGAGAATTACCAAATATGAGCAGCTGAAGAAAGGAACTTTTCAAATTTACCTTGCGTTTCTATTTTCTTGTCACATTGGCTGTGAATTTCCTAAATTTTTACAATGAATGACTTTTCGATAGTCTTCGACTTGAGAGTGAGAATGTGATAACTGTTGATAACACCCTTCCTAATTCATTAGTTTAAGCCTTGCAGCTGCTATGTTCATCAACTCGATATTTTCAGACAAGGATTAACGAGCTTGACCAAGTTGGTGCTAAAATCGACCCAAACTCTCGCGAGCGTTGACCAATATGTGCCTTGAACCTTATTTACCAATGAAATAGTCCAATAAACATGTTCTTGCTAAATGCTAATGATTTGTTTTCAGATATGCTTTTAAATGCCCACGACATCATAATCAACAGTAGCCACATTGATAATCATTTGGAGCCAACTCCCACCGTTGACTACGCGTCATTTGAACTTCTGATCAGACTAGAAACGTTTTTAGGGATTTTATTCGGACTTAAATATATATTCAATAGCTCGAAAGCGAGAAAAGAGAAAAAGTATATATTTGTCGTAATGAAAATCAAAAATTACAGAGACAATTATGAAAAAACAGTTATTTGCAAGTAAGGTCAGAGAGACCATTAATGACCAGAGAGCTTAAAACGACGAAGCTATTTTGCCGGCGATTAGTGTGCACATTGGGACCAAAACATGTTTTCGTATAGATTTAGGAATAATGTAACACAACGGATGTCCGGGGTGCAAGCACTTGTTGTAGAAGTTTTTAAAAGCCGCCAGTCTAATTGCATGAAATCTTGTCATGTCATTGCCACAAGAACATTGTGCAGGGCAAATCAGTCGCCTTCCTCGTTTATACAAACTGTTGATAATATGATTAATTTCATAACTGAAAACACCAAATCACTGAGTACAATACATGATTAAATTTTCTATTAACATGTGGAAAGTTAACCACAATTCGTCATGTTGTAGAACATCCTTCAAGATTTTCAACAAATATAGACGTTTTGAGCATCTTCTTAGCAATAAACTGAAATGGGAATCCCATTTTAAAGTTTCATTCCACACAACACCAAGTAATTTGCATTCGCTGACAATTTCAAAAGGGAAAGGAAAATACATCTGAAGGTCTTTCTTTCTTATACAAACACATTTTGTTTTTGACAAATTTAATTTCAGATAATTCTTTTCTGTCCAGTCATTTATAGTATAAAATTCAGATGTAATCATTTCGATAGATCCAGGTACATCAGATTTAAAAATTGGACACACTTGAGACACGTCATCAGCATACATGATTAATGATGTGTTATGAGACAGGGACATTATGTCGTAGCAATACAAAATGAACAAAAACGGGCCCAAAAGGGAACCCTGAGGAGCTCCGCTAAGGACCTGCAACTCTGAGCTAACAATTGACCCAAATTTGACACTTTGATAACGATTACTGAAGTAAGAAGACATAAACTCAACAAAACGTATAGGGAACTGAAGAAGTCTTAATTTCTGAAGCAATACTTTGTGACTGATGGTATCGAAGGCCTTTGAAAAATCATAATTCAAGAGCATGCAACCAGTAAGATCAGGTTTTTCTAACAATTCTGTAATAATATGATGTAAGGTAACAAGACAGGATGTTGTACATGAATTTCTTTTATAAGCAAATTGAAAGCTGGGCACACGTTCATAGAACGCAGTACGCATGGTCGAAAGTATATGATGTTCTAAAAGTTTAGCCGGGACACTTAAAAGTGTGATGGGTCGAACATTTTCGAAAGAGACAGGAGAACATTTCGGAATCGGAGACACAATACATTTTTTCAAATCTTTTGGAACATAACACTGAATGATAATAGAGTTTATTATGTTACACAGTGGCTCACAAATATATGGCGACGCTAACTTATAGAAACGGTTGCAAATTCCGTCAGAGCCCGTAGCTTTATTAGTAGACAAGTTCTCTAAGAACAGAAAAACATCATGCGGGCTAGTTAAGGGACACCAATCATCATCATTGTGATTTGAAGTTGTGTCAGATGAATGGTATGGAAAGCGGTCTTCCGAGTGAAAATGTTTTGCAAAAGATTCATTGATAGCATTAGCTGCACTCATGGCATCAGAAAACTCATGTAAAAAAGGAGCCAAAGGATTCTTCACATTATTGCCTTTAACATCAGATACTACACTCCAAATGTTACGGGATGATCTTCTTGGCCTCTCAACCCAAGACATTTTACACTTCTTGATTTCTTCTTTACATTTATGTTTATAGATATTATACATATGAAAATTTTTACAACGATATGCAAACCATCTTTTACTAATCAAATCTTTTAAGTAAGCTGACATCCAAGGTTTGTCACGAGTAGACATGGCAATCGATTTACTTGGGATTACAGATAGACATGATTGAAACAACGTGTAAAATATTTCAAGCTTTTTATCCAGATCATTAACATGATACAATTCATGAAAGGAGCACATATTTAAGCGAGTGATAAAGTCCGCAATATGACAACTCTTCAAATCATATAAAGTACGATATTCCTTACAATCAGTGTTAGTGTCAATGTTCACTGGGGATAAAAGTATTTGGCAATGTGAGCCTCTACGTCTTGAAGTCAATGGAGGACCAACTGAAGCATCCATATATATTTGGTCTAAAGAACGGCTTACTAGAAAACGATCTAGTATCGAAGTACCTCGAGTAGGCATTAGCACCTTGTCAAATAGATCATGAGAACTTTGCAGGAGAGATGTATCAAAGTGATTCAGATCACCACAAAGAATAACATGAATATCAGAGAATACAACAGTTATATCATCAATGAATTCAATTAAATAATCAGATATCTCTGTCGAAGAAGCTACACACCTACTCACATCGGGTGGAATATAAGGGCAAGCAAGAGATAATGCGATGAGCCAAAACGAAATTGCACGATTATATATTCGCATGAAAGTTCACTGAGGCGAGAAGCAATCAGACGTTTCACTTTGACAGAAGAACGTAGCCACAAAGCTACTCCACCACCAGAGCGTCCAGTTCTATCACATCGCAATAATACCCATAATATCGCATCGTATCACACTCATTTAAAAGAAAAAGTGAATCATCATGATTATCATTTAACCAGGTTTCGGTAACTACAAAAATATCAGGATTGAGAAAGTCCTTAGTAATCCGCAAATTATCCATTTTGCCAGGAGTGGCAATTGACTGAGCATTTAACAGTAGTATTGATGGTGCCTGGAGACGTCAATCACTGGTTCTCAAAATAATCTTACCGTTCTTGATCATAACATTTTCCCCATTGTCGCGACGACACTATAATTCCTGTCTCAAATTTCGTTCCTCCTCTTGCTGCTGCGGGGCTAGATCGGGCTTTAAAAATACCTTTCGAAACTGATTGGTGTTACAACTTTTACCACTCTATCCCTGTTAAAAGGCCAAATTACAGAAGTCGTAATCTCTTCGAATAAAACTTTATTCATTTACTTTCAAACTTGATATTATTCTTTCTCTTTTAGTCTTTCAGGCTTTTGGATATTAATAAGCTCTTGCAAATATGAGTTGACTTTACAGAAGTTGCTCCCCCAAACTTTACTCCCCAAAAACACTTAACAGAGTTAATCAGCGACTAGACACATCTTACCGTCCCTGAAACTTACTTTACTGTCAGTGACTACACACTTTGGTCTAACTAGCCCTGATCTTACCTCGTCACCGACTCTTCGTTGGTAGCACTCCACCCGTAGATGTAAACCTGCTGCTAGCCACGTCGCCCCTCGGTAGATCTTCAGCCGTCGACCCAGTCCAAATTCAAAACCTTCCCTTATATACCATCACTCCCAGTCGCCGACAACCTTCAAAACCGTTCAAAAGCTCTCCCGTCATTACATACTACATAGCTTGTTACCCTCTCTTACTAAAACATAGCATTTCACGAAACATAGCTCAAACCAACTTAGAACCTCTGTAAAGCCAGCGCAGATATCTAATGAGATGCAATCCATCTCTACATGTGTGCTAGGCGGTGAAAGCTCCAATAGGGAGGAAAACGCTAAGCACACATCCCTTCATATTATTAAATATAATAAAAAACAAAACATAATAAAACAGGTACAACAGCTCTTGAGCGTTACAAAAAAGTTCACGTCACTGATCTTCTCCTTCTGGCAACTCTCACCGATGTCATGAAAAGAAAACAGAAAAGCCGTTAACATTCTTGCAGATATTTCATAACATAAATCTTCCCCCTTGAACCGTTCCCAGTTCAACCCTCTAACAATATAATTATGATACACGAATAAACGATAATGATGACATCACAATTATAACATTAATTACACTCTAAAACACATAGCTTATTCACCGGCCTTCTGTAAACTTTTCTCTCAACTCTAACGTCCACCGCCCTTACTCGCCCATCACTACCTGGAAAAACGTTCACTACCCGACCCAAACGCCACCTTCGACTAGTCTGGATCGGGTCAAGCATCATCACTACATCTCCTTCCTTCACGTTGGTACTATCATCATTCCATTTGGACCGTGTCAAATACTGGTGCAACACTTCTTTCCTTCACCTTTTCCAATAATGCTCAACCAACATCTGAATAAACTTCCATCTCTTCCTAGGTGTTACATCACTCTCATTGGCTTCAATAACATTGCCTGGATTCACGCGGCCGATCAAAAAATTATTTGGAGTAAGGGGTAACTCATCATTGATGTTCTCACTAACCGTTGTCAATGGTCTGGAATTTAATAAAGACTCTACTTGACAAAATGCTGTTACCAACTCTTCATCGTTGACATCGCTACTCGTCAATACATGCCCTAACGCTCTCTTCGCCGCCTTTACCATGATCTCAAACACACCGCCAAAATTGGACGCATATGGTGGATTAAAACGCCATTTAATTGGTTGATGCACTCCTTCATTAACCTGCCCTGTGTTGCTTAGGACCATGTCTCTTAGTTCGCGTGCCGCAGTAACAAACGTCTTACCATTGTCAGACACCATCTCTTCCGGACAACCCCTTCTGTCTATCATTCTAGAAAAAGCATGGATAAAACTTGCTGTCTCTAAGGAATGAACCATCTCCAAATATACTGCTCTGGTCTTCAAACACGTAAACATCGCTAAATATCTTTTATTTCTCGCCATGCCTCTACCTCGTTTTGTCATGAATGGACCTGCAAAATCAACAGCGGTTGTTATAAAATCTCTTAACGGTTGCGCAAACCTAAATTGTGGAATTGGAGCCATCAAGGGTTGCTTCACTCTCATATTCTGGATCTTGCATCTCATACACGATTTTTGGACCTTCTTTATCAACACTCTAGCTCCGACCACCCAAAAACGCCTACACAACTCGTTCATCGCTGCATTGACACCAACTGGATGACCATACTTCTCATGATACTCTTTCACTATCAACCAAGTAGACCTGTGATCTTTAGGTAAAATTATTGGAAACTTAAACTCATCATCTAACCACATGATGTTCTGCAAGCGTGATCTTGCCCTTATCAAACCTTCCTCATCTATGAATGGATTCAACTTCAAAATATTGCTACTCTTGGAAACTCTCTTGTCACTTTGCAAACTCTCAATCTCTTTATCAAAACGCTCTCTCTGACAGATCTTAATGAACGTTACCTCTGCCTGCCTCAGTTCTTCAACTTGCAACTCTTTGCTCACAATTCTGTCTTTCTTATCTACTTGGCAATTCTTCAAAAATCTTTTTACATATGCAAAACGTCTCAATAATCTCTGCACATCTGACCAGGCTGCCGAATTCAATGGAAACTCATCTGATGTGATTACTACACTTGCTGACTCTAAAACACTCGCCTTTTCTTCTCTTTCTTCTACACTTTCTTCTTCAACTTTATTCTTAGGCCAACTGTCTTCATTCAGCCCCAAAAAGCTAGGCCCGTTCCACCACACTTCATCACTACATAAATTTTCAATGTCTCTACCTCTTGTTGGAATATCGGCTGCATTAAGTGCGGTTGAAACATATCGCCATTGGTTAGCATTACTCACTGTCTGGATCTCGCTAACTCTGTTGGAAACAAATGGCTTGAAAATCTTTGCTGGACGCTTTATCCAGTACAAGACGTTCATTGAATCTGTCCAAAACGTCACTTCTTTAACATTCTTCCTCATTACATTACATACTTTCACAGCTAATCATACAGCAATAGTCGCTCCCATCAGTTCTAACTGTGGAATGGACCTACTCTTCAATGGTGTCACTCTGGTTTTCGAAGTGACCAAACTTGTTCTTATGTTTTCATTACGTTCTGATCTTATATACACGACCGCGGCATAGGCCTCACGGGACGCGTCACAGAAAACTTGCAAGCTGTACGTAAATTCTGAAGACAATCCTAACCATCTTGGTACTTTTAAGTTACTCAAACTCCTTAACTGCTGGCGCCACGTTCTCCATTCTACCTGTAGGTCATCTGGTATCTTTTCATCCCAAGATGTTCCTGCTGTCCACACTCTTTGAAAGATCACCTTAGCTCTTATCATAAATGGATCTAACAATCCTAGAGGATCATAGACCCGTGCCAACAGCCTTAAAACTTCTCTCTTAGTTATTAACTTTTCGTTTTATCTTCATTTACATTCACTGTATAAAATAATTCGTCAGTCTCAAAGTCTAAGGACAGACCCAATAGCCCTGTAACTGGCAATTCAAAAATGTTATTTATTTGCATTGCTCTTCTTTCTTGCGGCACAGACTTTAAAGCTGACCGCGCATTTGTCATCCATTTAGTTACTTTCATACCTGCGTCAGCAAAAACTTTCGTCGCCTCATCTATCAACTCATTTATGTCACTTTCACTTTCTCTGGAATCAGCAAGGTCATCTACATACATTGAGTTTCTAAGTGTCTCTACAGTGGCTTTACACGTTTGCTCATATCTCTTCGCATGACTTTGGACAATATACAGTGCTATGTACGGCGCGTCTGAACGTCCGAATAGAGTTCTCGTCCACTCGAAGATCTTATCTTCCCAAATGAAACGACAATACTTTCTATCAGCAGATCTTAGTGCGATTTGGAGGTACATTTCAGAGATGTCACCTATTACACAAAACTTAAACTTCCGAAATCTTATCAATGCGTCAATGATGTCATTTTTTAACTTTGGACCTGGCAGAATTTGGTCGTTCAAACTTTCCTTCCCATACTTCGCTGAACAGTCAAATACCAAACGAACTTTAGTTGTCTCTTTCTCACTACGTATTATAGGAAAATATGGAATATAATAGCCTCCATCGTTCTCTTTTGGGGCAATTTCTTTTATATAACCCTTCTCTTTGTATGACATCATGATCTCTTCACATCTTAAGAAATTGTCTTCATCCTTTTTTAGACGGCTTATCATACCGTTGGTTCTTTTCCTAACAGCTTCCATATTTTCCTTTAAGATAGGTTGGTGCTTCCAAATAATTGGGGCTTGATATCGTCCGCCCTCAAACTTTAATTCTTTTTCAAGAATGTTATTAGCCAGCTTCTCATCAGAGGTCAGGATCTTACTTTCTTTGACATTATCTTTAATTCCCAAAACATCCAACTCCCATAATCGACTAACGTCTGACTCAAGCTGGTCTTCCATATTGCAAAAGTTGGTAGTTAACTGTTCAGTAGTAACTGCCTTCGTCTTTCCTACACACGTCCAACCCAAAGGTGTTAACTTAGCTACTGGTTCATGCTTCTTCCCTCTTATCTCTTTAAATACTCGATGATAAAAGACCAAATCTGCCCCTATCAACATCTCATGATGGTCTCTCTGTGCCAATTTCGGAAATTTAACATTCTTTAGGTGACACCATTCCTTCTTAACGTTTTCCCAGTGGATCGGTATAGATTTCATTAATAAGGAGCTAATGGACAACATAACTTCACTACTTTTGTACTCCCCGTTTACGTTCTCTAGACTCAGTTTAACTTTCGCGACAGAGACCTTCTCATTTACTTTATTCACCGTATTCATAGTTCTAACTTCACTTGACATCTTTTTTCAACCCTAAAGCATTGACGACACTGTCACTGACAAAAGAACAATTGCTTCCCATGTCCAAGAGAGCATTAATAAAAACTTTCTTGCCGTTGTTAGACACAATTACTGGTACCGTTTGCAAAGAAACTGCATTCGGTGGAAAATTAAGATTACTTGCTTCAATTACATTACTGTCAAGCCTTGGTTCAGAGTCAATTACTTTTCCATGATGTAAAAGAAAATGATGGCGGCTCTTACCATCTGGACAAATTTTACATTTTAACTTCATATTACGACAATCTTTTGCAGTGTGGTTTAATTTTAAACACACTCTACATAAGCGATTCTTGTATACGAAATCATTCTTTTCTTTGACATTCAGCATTTTAAAATCGTTACAATTATCCAAATAATGACTCTCATTTTTATTAAGCTCTCTTTGATGGTAAATACATTTAGGATGGAAAGCACCTGCTCCATTGTGAAAACTTTTGCATTTAACATCTTCATTAATTACTTGAACACATGCATGCATAGGTGGTTTAGCTCTAACTTTATTTTCAACATAAGTACTCTCTATGACTTTAGACCACTCGGTTAGAAATTCAATTAGAGATTCAAAATTCTCTCTTACCTTGTGATCTAAAGTCCATTTCACGTACTGCCGTAGAAGCTCTCTGGCCAGTCGTTCTTTTGCCGCGTGAAACAGTGCGTCGCTGTGTCCGTCGATCGAAGATTTGCCTGTCACCAACACCGAACCTTCCAAAACCGTTGTAAACCGACGCAACTCCACCAGGTTTTCGCCGTCGATCGTCTTTCCAATTCTCACCTTCCGTGCAATCTCTGTCACCTGTCGCTGCTCTCCACCGTAAACTGAGTCCAGTCTCGCTAAACACACGTCATAAGAACTCTCTGTTGGGGGATAATTACTTATTAGCTCTCGAGGGTCACCATCAAGACACGAAATCAATCTCAGCATTTTCACTTTACCAGAAAACGGTTGCGAATGTACAGTAGCATCGAGTGACCTCCACTTAAAATAATCTTTCCCAGAAAACTTTGGTGAACTTAACTTTTCTAAACAGCACTCACTTTCGTTACTTTTGACTTTCGTCTTCGTACTTAACTTTAAATATTCATTAATTTCATCATTGATGCTGTTTATCTTCTCATCTACGAGGTCAATATCTTTCTCCTTTACATTCGCGTCGGTTTGTCTATCGTCGCCGATTAACAATGTGAACAACGCATAAATTTCATCTACCAAAAGTCTCTCTTTTCAGACAAAACATTCTGTAAAGCCAAAATCTCTCTTTCTTTCTCATTCTTAGTTAGCAGTGCTCTTATCTCATTCATCACTTTAGTAATGTAGCCCTTTATTCCAGCAACTTTGCGGGATAGACTGATAATGTCCGTCATCTTATCCCACTTCTGACACCAATTTTATGTTACAACTTTTACCACTCTATCCCTGTTAAAAGGCCAAATTACAGAAGTCGTAATCTCTTCGAATAAAACTTTATTCATTTACTTTCAAACTTGATATTATTCTTTCTCTTTTAGTCTTTCAGGCTTTTGGATATTAATAAGCTCTTGCAAATATGAGTTGACTTTACAGAAGTTGCTCCCCCAAACTTTACTCCCCAAAAACACTTAACAGAGTTAATCAGCGACTAGACACATCTTACCGTCCCTGAAACTTACTTTACTGTCAGTGACTACACACTTTGGTCTAACTAGCCCTGATCTTACCTCGTCACCGACTCTTCGTTGGTAGCACTCCACCCGTAGATGTAAACCTGCTGCTAGCCACGTCGCCCCTCGGTAGATCTTCAGCCGTCGACCCAGTCCAAATTCAAAACCTTCCCTTATATACCATCACTCCCAGTCGCCGACAACCTTCAAAACCGTTCAAAAGCTCTCCCGTCATTACATACTACATAGCTCGTTACCCTCTCTTACTAAAACATAGCATTTCACGAAACATAGCTCAAACCAACTTAGAACCTCTGTAAAGACAGCGCAGATATCTAATGAGATGCAATCCATCTCTACATGTGTGCTAGGCGGTGAAAGCTCCAATAGGGAGGAAAACGCTAAGCACACATCCCTTCATATTATTAAATATAATAAAAAACAAAACATAATAAAACAGGTACAACAGCTCTTGAGCGTTACAAAAAAGTTCACGTCACTGATCTTCTCCTTCTGGCAACTCTCACCGATGTCATGAAAAGAAAACAGAAAAGCCGTTAACATTCTTGCAGATATTTCATAACAATTGGTGTCAGAAAGTTTGACCAATTTCGGCGCTGCTCGCAAGATGAGATCTCTATTCATTTGTGACGAGAGAATTATTTTCATAGGCCTTGGTTTCTGTCGAGATGTTTTTCTTGCCCAGTCGGAAACATCTTTCCACTTTAACATCTTCAATGCCAATTTTTGAGAAGATATTCAATGCATCTTCTTTGTCGCAATCAGCACCTGGTGCATTCGTAGTTAACTGCTCAGGCATACCGAAAACAAGAATGTTGTTCTTACGATGCTCCCGGTCTTGTAACTCATTCAGAACATCAGTCTTGAGAGTACTATGAATGCTCTCGCTTACCATGACCAAATTTCTCTCCCATTTAATTTCAGCCTCGGCAATGAGCCGCTTGCTTTCAGAAATAAGTTCACTCCTGATATCCGTAATCGCATCAGACACGGCATCTGCTACAATTTTTTTCAGAGAGGACGAGGAAATCGATGGATTTTGGTCCGCCACATCAACTGCATCTTTCAACACTGAAACTAACTGCTTCTTTGTTAATTTGTCTAACTGTGAGACAGACATACGACGCACAGTCTCAAAAGATAAATAGCCTCCGTCAGCCATGATATCACAGCAAGAATTACAAAGCCACAAAAATTTATGAAACTCTGCAACGGGAATCGAACTCTTCAAGGTTCAGGTGGTTTGTCGATGAGAAAGTGTTCCAGACAACACGGCCACTGAACAGAACTGTCGATTGTTGTTTGCACAACCAAGAAAACGTTAGGTTGAAAACTTTGTCTGATTTCCTTCAAAGCTCAACTAACAACTTAGCCGATGCTATTGACTTAGTAAAAAACTTCAGAGAAGAGCTACAAGAACTGAGAACAGAAGAAAGATACAAAATTGTATGGGAGGAAGGGGAGGAAATTTCAAAGGAATTGAAGATTTCTGAAAGAGTGAAGCGTCGACAACCAAAGGTTCCTAGTCGCCTAAAAGACTCCATTGTCGAAGCACCGATTGAGACAAAATGCTCGGAAGAGGAAGAATATCTGAATTTCAAACGTAGTATCTATTCTGCAATTGACAAAATAGAAATTGAGATAGACCGTCGATTTAGCAATACCAATCAGAACCTTATGCGAGGAATATCATCACTCACTCCAAATTCACCGAAGTTTTTGGAAATCGATGCAGTATCTAACTTTGGGAAAGAATATAATTCATTAATAGATACAGAAGACATCGACATCGAAATAAATAGCCTTCGCCGAATTTTAAGAAAACTACCCGAGGATGAGCGACCAACAACCCTTCTGTCACTACATGTTTACGTTAATCGATTAAATGCAGCTTATCCAGAACTGGACAAACTCTTGCGGATTGCGTGCAAATTACCGGTATCAACATCAGCTTGCGAGAGGTCCTTCAGAAACTTACGGATTGTGAAAAATTATTTGCGAACAACAATGACAAATAACCGACTTAATGATCTCATGACTCTTGGTATACACCGCGAGAGGGCAGCAAGACTTGATTTGAATGAGGTTCTCAACAGATTTATCAAGAGACACCCTAAATGTAAAATCCAACTAAAGTAACCCAACTATAGGTCGCTGACCAAATGACATTCACATACACGATTACATGCACGAAAAACTTTCATACTTAATTACTTAGAAAATTTATGTAAGTGGTTTGACGAACCAATTACAGTTTTGAAGTGTTTGTATCAACCATAGATGAATTCATACATAGGCTTTATGTTTTCATTTTGTGAAATTACGATTTGAACTGTTTCTGAATTTCTCAAACCTGAATGTCTCTTAACTTTCAAATGCCAAATGTTATGTAGCAAAAAATTTGTATATGTATGAACTTTGTATGTAAATATTTCCATTCCCTTTTCCTCTGAAAATGATCGTAGCGATAAGAAGCAAATTCTCCTTAAAGTGGATTAGCAGTTCATTTAGTCTTTATACTAGCACTTAACCAATAAAATTCTAAAATTTTGTTGAAAGAACAGCACATTCTTAAAACAAATTTTGTACAAGAAAAATTCGCTTTTAATTGTCCATGACATTCTTCTGTACATTTTATGATCAATAATTCACTCAAGTTTATGTGTAGAAATAGTCTTGAAAGTAAGTGTTGTACATTATAGTATGTATAGTGATATAATATATTATGCAATATATAATATAATATATTATATTATTATTATTATATATTATAATATATATAATATAATATAAATATATTATAGTGATGTACTATATAGGCTACATCTACGTTTGCATGTGGTCTGATCCATTAATGTTTTGCATTTCGTTCTCAGGCTCATTTTTCACGTTAACGTTACCCAAACAATCAATTGACGAAGCAATGAATTATTCTACCTATTCACATTGACTGTTACAACTTTTGTTCAAAATATCAAAATTCCAATAGTCGAAGTAAATATGAACATATCATCGATCAGCTTAAGTAGACAGTATGGAAATTGATGGTTTGACTGTTGTTGCAGTAATACTGAGAAAATAAGATATCTTATATTAATTCAGAACTTATTTTTTGCGTTGATTTTAAGAACAAGATATTTTAATATTGGAATTGCAACAGAAAAGTTCCGGAATTATGTTAATTTAGTACTTTTACTGTTGCGAGTTATAGAGAGATTTTGTGTTCCCTTGTCCGCAATTCAGTTTCTGAATTCTTGGTTTCTCATGACTACTTAAGGTTACAAAGCTTTATTACATCACTTTGTCGGAATTTTGGTTTTTGTCAACATGCTTTGAATTGTACAATTAGATATCGAAACGCTTTATTGGAGAACATCCCTCTCCAGAATTTGAGCTTTTCTGACTTTCAATAAACACATTTTCATGAGTATGCGTTTTCACTACGATTTTAAAGGTGTATATGATGTCATTTGGGTCCATTGGTGACAATATTACTATGCTCTGAAGTAATTATAACTACATAAATTATACATGATGGAATGACAGCAATAAGTTGACGCAATAAATGTCGAACGATATCACAAACATATAATACAATTGCAGATCTTATGATGTTGTAATTCCATGTATATTGATAATATCGTATATTTATCATATATGCATCAGATATAGCGTAACAATGTAGACGCAGTATGACATACTAACAGTCAAAGTCATGTAGACCAATGCCATTTCTCGGTAAAATCTGGAGATAGGAATGACCCCCCGGCGGGGAAGGACCCGGCACTACCCCTGCGGATGTTAAACAGAAATGATAAGTAGTGCATGATTTGGAAACAAGATAGTAAGGATTTCTGTATCACAAGTAGACACAGATGGGACAAGATTCGATTCTATCACTTGAAAATCCTCATAACCTTTGGCAATGTAGCGCGACATATCGCCACCAGGCATACTTCTGTCCTTTCAAACAATGGAATATCCAGGTACAAAGATAGCAATATCAGGAATTAGATCACATAGCCTTCTGTAATGACAGCAATGGTAGGTTTCACGTTGTTCATTCTTCACTCCAAATCACCTATCTGATTGCTAAAAGATCTTGCATTTGTCAGCAATATGGAAGGAACATCAACACTCTTTGAATTAGATACTGGAGTAGGGCGAGTCTTCGATGTTATAGGACAGTAAATCAAGTTGTTATCCACAGGTTTAGGCAGAGTCGAAAGTTGTAGACGTATATTTATCAGTGAGCGATCACTAGGCTTACTTGCAGCTGCTGATTGGGAAGAATTCCATCGACGATCCAAGGAAATCCCATTTTCATAGTGCCCTGTAATGCGCACAGGAATCGCCAGACCAAGAGGGAACGCAGGCTGGCAAGGCAGCTGACAGGTAGACTGACCAGAGTTGCACACGAAGGTGATAGAGTTTCCCCGTTCACAAGGGAGAGTTGGATGGGCTTGAAGCGTGTGTAGCGATGGGAGCAGTTGAAGGCAGTAGAGAGTTTTCCGGGCGCGTAGGAGAGGCACATGAAGCTCGGGGACGTGATAGCGATAGATGAGGCTGAGCAAGAAGCGTGTCATTGGAAAGGTCAGCAAGCGTCACTGAAGGCGAATGCACAGGCATTTAGTGTGTGGGTGGCTTCAGGAGTCGATAAAACCACGGATGCCTCCTCGTCTGTCGGTCCAACCTGGGAGGCGTATTATGTTTTAGACCAGCGGTTCCCAACCTGGGGTGCGCGAAATAGATAGAACGTTATGTCAACAGCAGATTCGTTATTCTGATGTCAAAAAAAACTTTTCTTCTTGCCACTCCAAACACCTCACGCCGATATGTCCAATCTTGTCTGATCTTTCTCATTCCCTGTTTCTAAAAGCTCATCTGACTCAATAGGTGTCAATCTTAACAAACTTCTTTCAAAAATTTTGCTTCCTCATCTCTCTCTCAAAAATTGAAAAATTCAAAAATGTTTATTGCCCAACAGGTGGGACAAACAAATACATTTACATTATTACATATTACATTTATTTAGTTGCGCGGCAGAAGATGAAAGATGACAATGGGGATGTGAGATGAAAGTTAAAAACAACTGCACCACTATCGCCGTTGATATCCATAAAATATAACGATGAATGTCTGAAAAAGTACTGAGATATTTACAAATGAGGTTAACGATGAGACTTAGATGTGTCGATGAATCATGCACAAAAAAGATGAAAGTTCAATACACATGGAGGAGAGGAGACAAAATATGCATCATTTTGTTGTCAATGGATTCGTTGATATAATTCAGAGCAATACTTTAGGTTATTAATCACAATTATTAAGCGGTATTATTTGCACATCACACCCAGCAGCAGATTATTAACTCTAACGTCTTGTTATTTAATCGAAGAACGGTTTTTTTAATAACAATTGATATTGTTCATGTATCATTTATAGTGGATCATATTCAGTATACATACCTGAAATGTAGTTAGAAAATGTTGAGGAATGATAGCAGCACCACCAGTTATGTCACCGTTATCCGATGTAAATTTGTCACGAGTGACTGATACAGCTGACTGTTCTGCTACAGTTGCATCTGATTAAGACTCATAAGCAGGGATGCTGTATTTGCTGTTAACAGTATACTAGCTGTTAACAGTAACAGCCAAGCTGTTGGCTGTTAACAGCAGCTGTTAACAGCTTTTTATATTTAATCGTATTTAACTAGCTTTGCAACTGTAATTTGCCCTGTAGAATGCTTTACTTCCCTTCCAATATAAATCAACTTCCATTGAAGTCAACAAAGCCCAACTGCAACTAACATTTCAATTTAGCGTATTACATCTACATGTTAGAAACATTGCGTCTTACGTTTAGTAGGCATACATGAGTACAAACAAGACCTCCATGACATGAACTTCATATTACACAAAAGAAAACAATGAATCTAAAAAGTTATAATAACGACTATATTTAAGGAAGTCTACAGACTTGAAAACTCTATTGAATCATGACAATCTTGAAAACAACTTTGTACCATTGTCATTCTTCATCCTCGCTAGAGATGTTGAGTATTTCATTTTCAATATCTGTTGAGATATTTGTATCATAATTCAAGATGCTAGGCATGTTGTAGCGAATAAACAGTTGATCGTCGAGTCTTTCAGTCGACAACTGTGCTCGCAACTGACTATGGAACATTTTATGTACCGAGAAAGCTCTTTCAACTGACGCTTCTGTGACAGCAACACGCTTCGTTATGTTTATCAATGTACGATGCACACGGAAAGTCTCAATGTCTAGCGATTCACTCATTATCATAGAATCTTGAATATTTTGTTTTTCATTTTGATAGTCAGTGTGACGTTTGTCAGGCAACATACGGTATATCCATTTTTCAACCTGATCATTTTTCTCTTGTGTGAGTGTAGGAAAATCATTCAACTCTAAGATGGAGCTGAAAAATGACATCACCATGCCAAGTCCAGAATTGGTGAACATTGCCCATCGTTTTTCAAAAATGTCATTTAAGATTTGTTTTTGATCCAAACTGATGGAAAAATCAATCGTCTGCCAGGTAGCTTTGATGGCCTTGAATGCTTCAATTACATCAATTGCATTAGATCCATCCCTTTGAAGAATCATTAACTGTTTCGCTACTTCAGATATTACTTGTTTTGTGTTAAGCAACTTGATGTGCTCATCTCCTGAAACAAGCTCTTTTTCAATATCTTTACAAACGGAATCATATCTAGAGTTCCATCTCACGCAGGTGTAGCGTGTGAGAAGCCCCGATTTTACTAGCGAATCAATTATAACAATAGAATCTTTGGCCACGCTTACCTTGGTAAAAATGTCTCCTTCAATGAGGTTCAAAAAGTATGTAAAGAGCGTTAATCATATAAAAGGTAAGAACATATCTATAACATTTCAGATGTCGTCAAGTTGTAACATCTACAATCTACATTTATCTCTATCATCATTGGTATAACCAGGTATCATATGATAAAGTTGTAATGTAATTAACCATAGTAGCATATAATACATTATACATCATATCAAATTAAGACTATTTGTTGGTAAGAAATATATTGATTTTACCTGTTTTAATCAAACATCTTTTTGCCGTGTTTTAAGCACAATGTACGAATTTGCTGTTAACAGCTACAACTGACTGTTACTGTTAACAGCTGTGGCTGTTAACAGTGCTGCTAACAGCTGGCTGTTAAGCATCCCTGCTCATAAGAGACAAAGTAGCAGGACATTCGTGTTATCAATGTATTGTCCTTCCTATCCATTATCAAGGTGTCATCATTTGGTCATTTCGCATGATTATAGCAATCTGATAAAGTAATGCATTTGATTTCTATTGTCTCCGATACAATCACGTTGCTCATATTGATCAGATAGGTCAATCATGTCCACCGCAATGGATGAAGTCATGCGAACAGTAATGTCTACATTCCACTATCTATGATTTCAGGTTCAATTTCATCTTTCCATAAATGCTTTCTGATGAAAGTCCTTTAACAATCGTGTTGACTTTCAGAGATCGGTTGGTCTAACTCAGCTATCTATGGTTCTAATATACATTGCTTTTTCGATATATTCGTCTACCGTTCTGATCTCTCTTATCGTTAGAGAATCCGTGTACGCATAGAAATCTGATCGCATAGCATTTTTCAGGTGTGGAATTAAAGCATTTCTTTCATTGTCATAGCAAGGACGGCAAGGACATTCAACAACGAAATGATATATATCTTCAGTCTTATTCAGATCACAGAATTTACAAACACAATCTTTATAAGTGCTACGATTTTGATGCGTTCCAACTTCTGCTGCCAGGGTGTGATTTCCAGTTCTTAATCTGAGAATATTTTCTATTTTAGTTTTGCTGTTACTTACTGCTAGGTATGTTTTTAATTCGCACTGAAATCTGCACAATTCTAAATAGCTTAATCCTTTCTCACTATGTTTAGCGCTATCAATCCATTCTTTCCTGAAATATTCTTTCAATGTATTTTCAATCATTTTTTTGGACTTTCCACTGCATTCCATGTTTTTTTGCATTTCTTGCAGCTTAATTTTTTGAAACAATTTATGTATTCTATTGCACCACGTATTGCGAAATAATGCATGGTCTCTATTTTCATTAATGATTCTGAATATTCGTGTGATTAGCCTATCATCATCATTTCTATTTAATTTGAGAAAGTAATTTAAAGCCGATTTATAGTAATAGTATTCTATTGGTTTAACACCAAAATCACCAATAATACAATAATTAGGAGTTGTTATTCGCAAATGATGATATTTTTTGTAAAACTGTATAATCACACGATGTAGGTCACTTAAATTTTTGTCAAAAAACAATTCACTTCCGTATCTCATTTTCGATATAGTCAACATTTCTAATGTTTCCGTCAATATTTTGCCATCAACAGTATTGAATTCTTTCAGAGTTTTGGCGGTTGCGTATGAAGATGCTTTTCCTTTTTTTTGCTAAATCTTCAATATGTATTCTATCGGATTTTGAAATCCAAACACCCAAGTATTTGTATGTCTTTACAACTTCAATTTGCGTAATACAATCGTTCAAAATTAGCTTATCATATTCTTTTGCCTCATTAAATATCATTATTTTTGTCTTATCATAATTAATTTTCAAACTGTTTGTTTCACAAAATTTATGGAGAAATTTTATTTGTTTAATAATGCCAGCTTGTGATTCACTCAGCAACAAAATGTCATCAGCATATATAAGTGCAGCTAAATTTGTATTAGTAATCTTTGCTGGGTCAAATTCATAGATATTTTCGTACAATTCATTTAAAAAATCATTCATGTATATGCAAAAGAAGGTGGGAGATAGACTATCTCCTTGAGGAATGCCATGTTCTAAATGA
The DNA here is from genome assembly GCA_907163375.1 of Prostheceraeus crozeri. Taxonomy (NCBI): domain Eukaryota; kingdom Metazoa; phylum Platyhelminthes; order Polycladida; family Euryleptidae; genus Prostheceraeus; species Prostheceraeus crozeri. Next base: position 293,933 of record CAJQUW010011065.1, read on the forward strand.
AACTTGACACTTTCTTCTCCATTGAAGAGAATTTTATATTCTTTGTCTCTTATAATACTTTCTAATAATAATAAATATTTACCTTTGGGTATGATGTATTTCAACTTTTCTATTAATTTGCTCTTTTTTACAATGTCAAAAGCTTTTGAAAGGTCTACAAAATATGCATACAGTGGCTTCTTTTAATTCTTGTATATTTGAACAGTTTGTTGAGAACCCAGATATTGTCAACAGTAGAATGCCCTTTTCTGAAACCAGTTTGGGATTCATGCAATATTTTATACTTGTCAATCCATGAATTTAATCTGTCATTTAATATTCTTGTCAATAACTTTTCGATGCATGAGGACAAATTTAGATATCGATAAGAGTTGGCATTATTTTTATCACCTTTCTTATAAATGGGGGTGATCCAGCTACAATGCCATGGAACAGCATAGTCGTTTATTATTTGATTATATAGAGCAAGCAAAACTTGTGTTTGGTTCGGGTCATTCTTCAGCATTTCGTACACTACTCCATCTGGGCCACTGGATTTTGAATTTTTTGAATTTTTTATCGCATTTTCTATTTCCCCTGTCGTAATATCCATATTTAAAGTGTTATCGTCTCTAAGTGAGTTCTTTTGATTATGAAAAGAGTCTTTATTTCGATCAAAATTAAGAGTTTTGATTTCTTTATCTCTTTTCTCTATATTTTCTTTAAACGATAGAGATTTAAGTGTTATTTTATGCTTTGCGCTTCTATTAGGTTTGTTTTTATTAAGTAATTCCCAATATTTTTTGAGGTCGTTATTTGCTCTTGCTTCACTTAATTCATTCAGCTTCACTCGCTGTAGCTTTCGCTTTTCCTTTTTCATGTTAAGTTCCCGTTTCGTTTGCATTAATAAGCTTAAATTTGTTTCAGATTGATCTGATTTATACATTTCAACATTTTGTTTATGTGTGATTCTAAGACATCTTGTTTCCTCAGTATATATTGTTTGGCCATTAGCAATCATTGTAGCTTGCAATGATTCCTTATTAGCCATGACTAACTTATCATAAATCTCCGTTTTATCTAATTGTTTACTTGCAATTTCCTCTAAAAGTTTTAATCCTTTGTCTGAAATAGCCTGGCTATACTTTGCAAAATTATAGTTCGTCTTCCATTTGAAGGGAGCGATGCGCTTGTTAGGATTATTTTGTCGATTGAAATTCTTATCTGGAAACTTAGTTGCGGTTGATTTTAACGCAATTTTTATATCAATTTCCATTGGCCTATGATCAGTGTATACTTTTGGCTCCATTATTCTGAAGGCTTCTAAATACTTCAACATAGATTCAGAAAGTATCAGGTAGTCTATAACGGATTTACGACATTTGTCGTTTTGAAGCCTGCAGAAAGTATGTTCGCCGTTTTCGTATCGCCCGTTAGCTATAATAAGCGATGTTTCATTACAAAAGTTAATTAGCTCCCGACCTTGCTTATTTATAATTAAATCTTTAGAGCTTCTGATTGGGAGATTTAAATGTTTGTTATCATTAATTTTACCAATTCTGCTATTTAGATCTCCCAACATGATTATATGATGCATTTTGAATATTTCAATGTATTTTTTTAATTTATAAAGGTAATCTTTGTCGGCATATTTGGATTCTCTACATTCTCTATAACAAAATATCAAATGTATTTTTTTAACATCTTTCCACTTTTTGTTTTTCATTTCTACTATTATCATATCGCCATTTTCGTTAATTAAGTTTTCGATACTTATTCCCTCACTTTTATGATACAGATTAATTCCCTTGATCTGTCGGCCAAGATTATTCTTAGTTTTGCTGAACGTTTTTATTAAGTCGAATTGGTCAATTGTTAGGTTATCATATTCAGTTATGTGTGTTTCAGTGTAACATATTATATCGGCATCACATGTATCTTTGATCATATTAATGTCTTTAATTTTATTAATGTTTAATCCATTTATGTTAGCATAAAATAATCGGATTGTTTGGCTTTTAATCTCACTTTCTGCCTCAGATGTTACCGTCTCCTCTCCTCCTTCATTTTCGTTAAAACTGCTGCTGTGCACCAAAATTATTCCACTGTTGTTGTTGGTATGGCCCTTGCTGATTCATGGTAGGGTACATTGTAGGGTGTCCAATCCCGGGATCCCGAAATCCCGGATCCCGGGATCTTAGAAAAATTTCGGGATTCAAATCCCGGGATTGATAATCATGAAATCCCGGGATTCATCGGGATTGGTTTCGTTATTTATCAGTATTTTCGTTAAGAAATTACATAGAAATCACTACAAAGGAAAAGCAAGACGCACACAATATTTCACATTTCTCATTCTAACTGCGTAAATCGGCCACTACTGAAAATATTCGACACGGGAATCATTTTATCCAATCAGAGCACTGCGTTACCTCGTTAATGACTCATTTAGTCAAACTTGTCTGATGCCACAGAGCACCTGGTCTATTTATCTGCGGAACAATCTTACGAGTGATGAAGTATTTAACTTTCAAAACGACTGGGCCTTGGAAATATTTCAAACGCGCGGAAAATGGACAGCTGCACAGTGTACGCTCTGCCCCAACAATAAAATTATTAAGTGCAGCGGAGGTTCTACTAAAGGACTACACACTCACCTCTCGACTGTGCATCAGACCCTTGAATCGTCCACTGAATCCTGCCCTGCCCCAGAATCCAAGAAGCCGAAACTGCAACAGCAATTGCTCGTTTTTTCATCCGGCGAAATATCTATGCAGGCGCGACTCGCACGGATGGCTGCAGTGTCGAACATTTCGTTTCGTGTTTTAGCGGAATCTGACGACATTCGAGATCTGTATAATTTCAGATACGGTATAAATTCTCTACCAAAATCAAGAGTCACAATCAGCAAAATCGTTACCGACTTCGCGGCCGGTGTAGGCACCCGAATTATCGAAAGTTTACGGAAGCGTAAAGAGAAAAATGCAAAATTTTCACTCTCTTTCGATGAATGGACATCAGTCAGGGGACGCCGATATATGAATATTAATGTTCACGATTTCGACGAGCAACAGGGAAGGACATTTTATAATCTTGGACTCATCCGTATCGATGGCTCACTGAACCACTCAGCTTGTCTGAAGCTCATTTGTGATAGGATTGCATTGTACGGACTTGAGCTCGAAACGGATATTATCGCTTTCTGCACTGACGGAGCAGCCCTCATGGTTCGGGTTGGCAAAGATGCCAAAGTTTTACACCAGCTTTGTTTTTCACATGCACTACATCTAGCTGTTTGTGACGCAGTGTATAAGAAACCATGTTGTGAAGAGACTACTGGTGAGGCCGCGCTTGTTGAAGGTGAAGATGACTACTCAGATGAACAGTTTGATATTGATGACGATTCTTCGACTGCATCTGTAACTGAGTTTAAACCCGTGATCGGGGATTGCATCAAGAAAGTTCGCAAGATTGTAATATTCTTTCATAGGTCTCCTTTGTCGAATGATAAACTCCAGTTTTTTATTCGAGCCAGAAATGGACAAGAATTACAGCTGATTGGTGATTGTCGCACCCGGTGGAATAGTTTACTCGCCATGTTGGAGCGTTACGTTGAACTTCATACTTTTGTTCGGCAGGCCTTGATCGCCTTGTCAAAAGAATCTTTGGCTCTGACTGATCAAGAATGCAACACTGTGAGAAATGTGTGTACTGCTCTCCAACCTATCAAGACCGCCGTCGACGGGCTGAATAGAAGAGACAGTGATTTAGTCGTTGCCAGTCGTGTCATCGATTTTGTTAAGATGAAATTAGAGAAAGCAACTGAGGAATCATCGTTCGCCTCCGAACTCTACCAGCGAATGACAGCGAGGATGACTGTGAGAACTCACGTTATGACTCAAGTGTTACTCTTCCTTGAGTCTGGGGACTTGCAGAACGTTTCTGTGCAACAAATTACCAAGTTTCTCCTTACATTAGTTACGCGCACCAAGTTTACTCTCGACATGATCTCCGTCTCTTCAAACTCGGAACAAAACTCGACCGAGGCAGAATCCGCGCCTGCATCAACATTGGTCGAGGAGCTGCAGCGCTTCCTAGATTCAAAGTCAGCGAATACTTCACTAAATGAGCCCTCCTCCATGGAATCCGTCGTGCGAAAGGAATTGGATCGTTTCCTTACAACAAAGGTCAGAGGTGAGTTCCTAGCATTTGTGACTGGATGGCTTCGTTCCGTGCCACCAACAAGCGTGGAGTGTGAGCGGGCCTTTAACATTGCTGGGACCTTTTCTTCAAAGATAAGAAACCGAGTCAGCGATCGCACATTAAACGACATGTGCGTTTTGAAGTGGTACTTCAAACAAAGTTTCATAAAAGTATAAATTTGTTAGAATTTCAGTTCCTGCTATGTTGTTATAGGCCTACTTCGAATCACTTTATTGATCATGTGATTAATCAGTGTTAAAATGAAATAAAATGATAAATTTATGTGCAAGTGCACATGACGTGAAAGCTTATTTTTTAATTTGTCTCATCTGGTAAAATAAGGATATAAGAAAGTTTTAACATTCGTAATCATAAATAATGATTTTCAATTGCAGTTGACAATTAGTTTTTTAGTAACGTTTGGAGCTGGTACGTCTATTTCATCAAAACCAACATATACAAAGGCAAAATAGTAGGCAAAAAACGCAATCTGCATGAATCTGATAATAATTTCTCAATCCCGGGATATCCCGGGATCCCGGGATTGAGAAAATTCGGGATCGTAATCCCGGGATTGATATTTTGCTCCGGGATTGGACACCCTAGTACATTGGCTGTTGAGGTTGTTGTTGGGGCTGATACTGCTCTTGATATTGGTGTCGTTGATACGGTGGTCTGCATTGCTGCTGCTGTGGTCTTCGGAAATTTCTTTGCTGGTTTGCATACCACCTTGGTCGAGACCAGCAATTTCTGGCTATGTGGCCCTTTCGTCCGCAAGAATGACATATTGGCGGTGGTCTTCCCCGATTTTGGTAGTAAGGCCGTCTTTGATGCTGTGGTGGCGGCTGATTCGATGTCCAGTAATGGTCTTGTTGATGGTTGGAATTGTTGTTCACAGTTGATTTAATGTCCTCTATCATGTGTTTCAAAACCGTAATTTCATAATCAGTATTTTGTTTTTGGATTTCAATTGCTCTTCTTAAGTTGTCATTGTCTTCTTCCTCTTCATTGTTGTTGCTTTGGCTGTTTGTCTTCTTGTCTTCGTATTCTCGGAGCTGACCCTCATACGTCGCCAACGTTTTGAGAAGATCTGTGTTCTTCCTTTGCACAATGTTAAAGTCTGCTTTGCGAGCTTCCAATTCTTCGTTGATTTCATTCTTCTTCATTGTTACTTGGTGCAATGCTTTTTCAGCTCATTGAGTTCTTCTTCTTTTACACTGTGTCGTCTTTTGTACTCCTGAACCAGTTGCTCATTGCCATTGTATGTCTTGATGTTGTCATTGATTGTTTTGTATTCATTTTCATGTACCTTCTCGACGCACTCGTGACACAAATACTTTCGCTTGTACATGCCTTCTTTGTAGTACTTAACCAGTTCGTACTTCGGTAATTCGGTACAACCGTAGTGAAGGGCATTCTCGCATTTCTTGCAGGTTAGGTAGAACTGGTCGACAACTGCTAACTTGCATCGTTTGCACTGCTTCTCGGAGGTGACAAAACCTTGAGGTTGAGATGAAGATGAGGATGATGAGGATGATTGATGATTGGGTGAGATGGGCTGTACAGTTACAGGGGTTGCCGCAGACATTCTGAAATGTAGTTAGAAAATGTTGAGGAATGATACCAGCACCACCAATTATGTCACCGTTCTCCGATGTAAATTTCTCTCTCTCTCTCTCTCATTCTCATTTGCTTCCTCACTCGCTTGTTAATTCAGACATGAAAAGGGCACACAGCATCTTCTATAATCCTTCACGTACATCAGTTCAAATGAGAAGAGACGCCCATGTTCTATGAGACAGTTCTGGCAAAAAGGTGCCATAACTCTGCTGTGCCACTGTCAGTTCTGAAGTATAAGCAGGGAGCGGGAGCAACCGTCTTCATTCGTCAGACCCGTCAACCGATCAAAGTTTAGGCAGGAACGATTGCCACCGGTTTCCCCTCATAGATATATTGGAACATTGTCAGGATGAACCGATCTACAGCCTAATTTTTGAGGAATGTTTGTTGGTAAATCTGTTACAACATAGTGAGGCGTGTGTGTAAGAATTGAAAGAAATTTTAGGATGGCCAAAAAAGCTTCATACTGAACATTTTTCACCGGAGGAGGGATATGGCAACACCCTGCAGTTTGTCATCGGTAACTGAGCCTATTTTCCAAACGCAACGAAATTTTGCGGAAGATTGTCTTTTCAAAAGTTTGCAAGAAATAAAATTGCAAATTGGAATTGTCGTCTATAACGACATGGCGATCAGATAAAGACATAGGCGTCGATCCCAGGGGGGCAGGAGGGGCGGTCGCCCCCCCTGAAAAAATTGTCCGGGGCGAGACTATGTTTTCGCCCCCCTGGATTTTGCTCATCATGCACAATTTTGCAGATCAACAATTTATCATATGAAATATCGTCTGCGTTAATTGATTATTTTTTTTTTTGGCGAATCTATGCATCATGTAATTGCATTAATTTATATCGCGCGCCTCGAATTTCTCTTCCGATCGCGCATTGTAAAATGTAAACATTCATTAATAGATTGCAAATTTCTTAAGGCGATTATTAGCTGAAGATAATCGCTTGAAATATAATGAACACTTGTCGAGTGACGTCTACATCTGTGCGCCTAGCGGGATTTTGACCAAGAACTGCATAATGGAACAATGACTAAAACCTGCAAAATTCATTGGTCGTCATACTGCATGTTGAGATGATTAGCTTACATTTGATGAATCTGGCAGACAGGTATGCAAAGTTTCGAGGAAATAATCCATTATGCAAACGCTGATTTTCTTTCAAGACGATCACTTGAGAAACGAATGTGTAAAGTTTGGCTAATTTCCTTGGCTTTTGACAAAAAGAGGATCATAGTCATCGCATCACCTGCAAGTGCCTTAGTCATCGCTTGATTTATAGCCTAAATACCGAATCAGCTCATTGGCTTCCACGTCTTCGATTCCGTACATTCGACCCCCTCATGTGAGTGCTTTTATGCTATTTCGTCAAATCGATCAATTTAAAATTCGCAGGGGAATTAGGCAGGCATTGTTTTACTAATAAAGAAGACAATAATCTCGAATACCTACGTACCTGGATAAAATGCCCAAGTGGACAAATTTCATATTTAATCTTCTTTTGAAGGTAGCAATTTCTGTACGTGAGAGCATTTTTCTCTCCCGTTATGATCAATGACATTTAGATTTATGGCCTCGTATTTAAATTTGCACGTCATTCATGCGTGTGATTGTGTAACCTTTGTAAAACGGTTTGTCAATGAGATACTTCACATCTTATTTCTCATTCCTTCAGTTACTTAAATATGCAGGGGTTAAGGAAACCATGTAAAACAATTCATGGCATTAAAAATGATTCGCAGGTAGTATACGTAACTTGGCATTAAATTCTCCACAATAATAATGCAAGAATCATGAAGATTGTAGAATGCCAGCATAGAAAGATGTCCTTAGACTTGAGTCACTTAAGCACAAAAATCCTCTCAGTCATCCGATGGTTTCGCCCTACAATGGTTCAACTTGTTCAAAATTTCAAAACAACTTGTGGTTAGTGTAGTTGAATTGAAAACAAACCCGTCGAAACTGAAACCGTTTACTTCCCGTTACTCTCTTCACTCCACTCGTTAGCACGCCGTACAGAGATCGTCTGCCTGGTCAGTCTCTACACATCCAATAAGTAAGAAAAGGGAGAATGATACAAAGGTTACATAATGCAGATCGCCACCAGCGTCCGACGCACAAGCACACGTTACTCACTCATTCATTCATTCACTTATATGTCATGTCATAATTCTCTAACATCGCCACCTGATTTTAAGAATCATAATCAGAGTCCATATAGCGCCAAGGCTCAGCTGTCACTCTTCCACTTCGTCTTTGCTCACTTGGGATGTCAGGATCCTCGGAATTCAGGTTAGATGAGTCGTCGTCATCAGAACGAGAGTCAAGTCGTATTCTCCTGATATCCGATATATGGCGATGCACTCCGTCCACCTCGATTGCTCCACCGTCAGTTATTCTCGTTATTTCTCCTGTACCCCACCGCGTGGTGCATCTTGCATTTGGAGGCTTCACATAGACCATATCACCTTCGGAGAATTGAGAATGATGCGCAGAATGTTCGACTGAATCGTTTCGTTGCAGCGGACAACTCCATTTCGTCTAAACAATCGTCGATGGGGAGCTGAATGAGGATCATCACCAACCAGAGGCAAAAAATTGTACCAAAAAACGGCAGTCAATGGCGACTGTCCAGTTCGCGCTGAGTTTCTTTTGATAGTCCGGTGATTCCGCTCAATCACTCCATTCCCACTCGGTCGATAAGCTGCTCGATAAATTACTCGCACTCCCCAGGCACGACACGCTTCTATCAATTGCTCAGACTTAAATGTTGTCGAATTATCTAACAGTAACTCTACTGGCCCCATCTCGCGAAAAACAGTCATGAACGCATTGATAACTGTAGCAAGTCTCTCATTCGGTAGTTCTTTCCATATGGCGAAGCGACTAGGACCACTGTCGATAATTGTAAGAAATTTCGTGCCATTATAGAGGGTGGTATCACATGCTAGTCTCTTCCAATTCTCCCCTACACTCAGTTCTCCCCTCTCCCAGCGAATAGGAGCCGGATCAATAGTAAAACATTCAACACAACTCTGCACCACACATCGAACAGTTTCACGATCTATCTCAATTTCAGGATAACAAGAACGGAAGAGATACAACGTCTTGTCAATTCCGCAATGAATCTCTTCGTGCACAAGCTTGATTCTATCACTGATCGCTACATGATTTTCAGAAGCCACACAGCACACTGTGTCGGTCCGCAGCCATTCCTTCGGACTCGCGTTAGCCGATGAGCTTTATTCTCGGCCGATCTAACCAGTATTGGTAGCATTTCCATGCAGTACTCTGTCATAGTATCATACAGGATCCCTAACCTTCGATGGGTCAGCGCTCCAGCCATACCATGAGTTTGCACTCGAGACCGTTCAGTCGTGAGATTCTTCAACCAACCGTAAACAGAACTGGAATCGGTCATTATGTCCAACTTCTTAAGTCCCCATGATACGGCTAAATTCACTCCTTTCAATATAGATTCGAGTTCCGCTAAGTTAATATGGGCAGAATCGTCCTCGCGTCGTAGCCAGCAACCGTCCTCAACCACTTCGCCATCTACCTCGAGACACACACCTGTTGCAATACTACTTGCGTCACACCACACGCGACCTGCTTGCTGATTAGGGACAGCCCATACTCCCTTGACTGGGTCCTCCTTGCTCACTCGCTCCCATAAGCTTTGAACCAGCGATACTATACGATCTTCGACAAGATCATCCCATCCGCCACCGCTATTAGACAACCGCTTCAAATAGGAGCAGGCAGGCCTTAGCCAAGAGGCGACCGGAAAGTGGCCTACTAGTTTACTACAAAATGAAAATAATTCGCGGCGAGTCATTGATCCTTTAGGCGAGTCGAGGACGTTACCTCGTTTCCATAGGATAAGACCATCACTGTCGAAAGCTCGCATGCCCAGAACTCTAGCCCCTGCCAGTGAAGCTGCCGCCTTCGCCTGAAGTCCAAATCTACGAAGCACTTGAGACACGCGATCTGCAGATACAACACTTTCATTCACGACAATATCGTCGATGTATGAGTCGGTTCCAGCCTTTACCTCTTCATCCTGGCTCAGCACATGATTCACGATAGCCGTCATAATTTTCGGTGCCACATTTAAGCCAAAACCCAGCCTCGTTAAACAATATTTCTCACCTTTGTACATGACAACCTGATAACGCCACATAGAGGGTTCTACGTGGACTTGGAGATAGGCTTTTTTCAAATCAATTAGAGACAAATTTGAACCCAGCTTACGCCAAGCTCTCAATTTGTCCCCACAGACTACGCTCCTTCCTGTATGACTCGAAACAAAATCATTGAGCTCTCTGAAGTCGAGGACCGGTCTCACACTACCTTTATTGCGCTGCACTACAGCCATTAGAGGTATAATGCCATCATGATCACCGTCGTATGGTCTCAGCCACCCTTCTTTAATCCAATTGTCAATTTCTGATAAAAATTCCGCCGCAGTATCTGTGTCCATTTTGTAATTATGTATCGAATTTGTTAAACGAGGTTCTGAGTCTTTATCTACCCACTTCCATGATACCAACCATCTGCCCTCTGTGAAACTTGCCGTAAAATCTTTGTCTTCAATCTGCATGGGTTGTTCAATCGCGGAAACAGAGCACATGCTACCAAAACGTACTACTCGTATTTTCCCGTCGCCAGAAATACTCACTTCACCCAACTCATAGACCGCGTCCATTCCGATGTACGCGCCAAATCCGGGAATAATGTCCGCTACCACACATTTCATGCTTATCAACCGTCCCGCTATTTCTATCTCGCTATTAGCGTGTTGGTCACTAACAGCAGTCTCACCATTCATCATAAGTATACTTAACTTCCGGCCCCTAGTCAACTCACCTGAGGGAAGAACAAGTCGTGAAACAATAGTCCATACACAGCCGGAATCAACGAGGGCGTTCACAGGTCGTTTGTTAATGCACGCTTGAATAGTCGGTAACTGCGCTCTCTTCAAGGGAGGGAAACCGCTGGCGGAGATGGCGGTCCCCGTTACTCGTTTTTTGAGTCCTTACGCATTGGGCATTGAGCGACGAAATGACCATCTTCACCACACAAGAAGCAGCACCTTTTGATCTTTGTCTGGGAGCAGGCCCGTGCCAGGTGTCCATGCTCACCACATCGGTAACACTTCCGAATAGGGCTGACTTTCCTCCTCGACTTAATCGTTGAGGCCCCTGCAGACACGGTTCGGTTCTCCTTGAAATTGATTGACCACGCTCTCTCCGCCACCTCCGCTAGAGACATTGATTCCAACTTTGAGGCCGCCTTTAACTGAAGTTTGATGTCGCTTGGTAGACCTGATACAAACGCGCACTTCAACAGTTCATTTCCATCTCCAATGAGGCCGACGAGACGTACAAGATCGGTGAGATAAACGTCAACACTTTCACCTGGAATATATCGTCGATCGCAAAGAAGCTCAAAGGCCGAGAATGCATCCAACGAGAAAGCCTATAAAAGTTCGGCCTTAAGACAAGGATAGTCAGATTTCACTGTGTCACTCAAAGCGTCGTAAACTGCGAATGCGTCGCCCACGAGAAATAATGGTAGAAAGTTTACTAGGTATTCCACTTTCTGGAGCTTTGAAACTAGCTCCAGCTTTTTCACCCACTCCGAAAAATCCGTAGAGCCGTCATATTGATTGATGATATCCGTTATTCGAGAAGTAGCCATTATGCCGTGATAGCTTGTAGTTGAATTGAAAACAAACCCGTCGAAACTGAAACCGTTTACTTCCCGTTACTCTCTTCACTCCATTCGTTAGCACGCCGTACAGAGATCGTCTGCCTGGTCAGTCTCTACACATCCAATAAGTAAGAAAAGGGAGAATGATACAAAGGTTACATAATGCAGATCGCCACCAGCGTCCGACGCACAAGCACACGTTACTCACTCATTCATTCATTCACTTATATGTCATGTCATAATTCTCTAACAGTTAGTTGCATTCTAAGTTGAAAAATTGGGACATATCTAAATGGCCTCTATTTCATTCTATATCAGGAATCATCAGCAGACCTAGTTCATATCTATCAACATCATCACTCGGTCAACATGCCGTAATGAAGTAAATGATCTGTCATTTGCGGCATCATAGGGCCTAATAGACCATCTAAAGCGTCAAATTGTCAGACATTTATATTTTAGAAGAAAAATATCAATCTACTCGACCCTTTTTCTTGCTGAGAATGATCATTTAAGGTCCCCCACATGGCGATAATAAAATTTTGCTTAACTTCCGAATAATTTGCTCTCACCGTAAGTCGGTGAGCCCATTTTGCTGATGATCTCATAGAACACTTGAATATGCGATAATAAATGAAGAGATCGAGAAAAATCTATAAGGATGCTATCTTTTCATTCAGGCATTAGGGACTATAGCATAAAATTTAGATTTTAAATGCTTGACTACAAAATACGAGGAATTGTAGACTTAGGAAAAAGTAATTAATGTCAATATATCGATAAGAATTGGGAAAGCATCAGTTCACTTCATTCTTCAATTCATGAACAGTACATTTCTAGTTCTCAATTCAGTGATAGAAGCTGGAATATCCCGTTCGCTCAGTTCAGGGTTAAAAACCGCGTTCGCTCATTCACTCACTCAAAAGTTCGAATGCACTCCATATAATATAATGCCGGTGTTTGAATAAGCCCTGTGCCATGAATATGATTTAAGTTGTGGAGCCAGGATAAACCAGATGTTCGGTCGTGAAAAACGCAAGTTATGCCAAATAACGATGCATTTCGCTTACCACCTGTGACCATGCTTAGCGGTGGTAAGCGAAATGCATCGTACTTTGGCATAACTTGCGTTATTCACAACCGAACATCTGGTTTATCCTGGTTCCACAACTGTAAATCATATAATGCCGGTATATATAATATTCAATATGCAATATTTGGTAAAGCATTGTTGATATGATTCTGGCGGACATGGTTTTACAAATGTGCGAGCATGAATAATGCGCCCATATGAGGAAGTAAGCCATACTTCATCAAGAAATTTCGCCCCCCCCCTGAGTTCAGAGTGAATCGACGCTTATAGATAAAGACTATAATTACTCAAATGTTTCATTCACAATAATCAACTACTGTTACAAATGCATATTTCTGGTTTAGACACAACGGCTTAGACTCAGAACTCTTTAATACAGTCCATCCGAATTTTCATGAAATGCTCTGCGGCTGTCCTGTATATGAAAGAAAAAGTGTTAAGGGAGTTAATCATATTTAAGCATGCGTGATTTCAGCTTCAAATGGTTATCCGACATATCCAGTTATTAATTGTATATGCAAGTTAGAAAAGCCCCATACGTACAAGCTAAACCGTAAAAATTGAAATTATGAGATGTACAGAAACTAACTGTGGTAGGACTTTCAAAAATAAGAAATTCCTTTCTTATGTGACTATCTATCTAGAATTCGGAGTGATCAGCACAATGAGAGTGACAGTGGGAAATCTAAGAACACTGAAGAATTCAATTGTGCTTTCTTTTGGGACACGATCCGTGAAATATCAACATAAATGGACTGTCAATCATACCTCTGACTCGTGCAACTCAAATGTTACAGTATAATAGAAGAGTGAACACCAAAACCTTGAGCATCCAACTCTTTAATTCGAACATTTACACTTTTGTATTCTGCAAATATGAGACAATGGCTCAGACAAATATTTATCATCGATGTAGGCATGGGAATTCCATGAGAAAATCTTACAGATTCGCATGCTCATGAAGCTCGGAGGAATTGTGTCAGAAATGATATACTGACATGAAAGTAACCAGTTGCGACTTGCATATCATGACTTCCAGTTCTATCCAATTATATTTTACTGAAATTTAGATGACTTAATGGACCGCGGAAGTCAGGGCTCAGGGATGGCCAGCCCTTCCACTGGAAAGATATGTCGTGACCACTGATGTGATTCCCCTTCCCCAAATTTGAGTAATCAAATCTGGAAGACAAAAGAAATGCTTTGTACAGTAAAGATGAGAGATCCTACCCGATCCGAAACCCAGCCCGAAAATACGGGTTCGGGTTAGGTTCGGGTAGGACAATTTTGAAGTCTGGGAAAGCAAAGGAAATGCACTACACAGCAAAACCCCCTTGACTTCTTTGATTTTGCTTCGAAACTCTAATATTTACGCATCTAGTTTTCTGTAATTAGCAGTTATCTTAATATTTCTGATCAATCCAAAACCGTCAACCTTTATTTGAAAATGCATTTGAAAATCGAGAATTCTTGTAGATTTCCTACAAAATTAAATATCTTGATCAATTTAAATCGTTTATAGACCAATGAAGTAATGTGAAGTTGTGATAAACACTCATAAGTTAGATAATCACTCATCCACAAGTGCATGTAAATATTATATAAATAAATAGCAAAAGCCTCTAAGAACTACTTACAATATGTTTGTAAGTAGTTCTGTCAGTCTTGTGCTGCAAATAGTGGATCCCAAGCATAAGTGGACAGATTGTCATGGCTCACGATGCTTTTGATGTATTTGTTTACTTATATGTGCAGTTATTGTATTTTTTCCTGCTCAATATGTAACTGAGATAGTATATGACATAATTTGGGCGATTCTATCGTTTCGTGTGTGACATTCAGTGTCGTTTTTGTACATTTTGCTGTGTAGATCCTTTTATGTTTAAGATGCGGACGTAAACATTTGAAAATTCAGTGGAAATGCATTGAAATAATTCCATGCAGATTGACTTTAATGACTTACTACAGCAGGTCCAGGACTCAGGGTTGGACCTCTACGTGTGTGAAGTTCACAAATTGACTTTTATGATTTTGTTGTTTTGGCTCAAATTTTCAGCGAATTGTATGGAATTGTATATAGTAGGTTTAGTCTTGATGCTACCAGCACTCCAAATTCTCAGAACGCATCCACAGGGACGGTGAACAACTTTCATCACGTCACCGAAGATGCTTCAGCATTATTGAAAAATTTAATTACCATGAAGTTTTGCTGAATCAGCACATTTGCGTATCATGAGAGGGAGGAGTCAATTTCGGGGCATTCCATGGAATAACCGATCGATGTGATTTGACTTATTGAACATATGATTGATATGAAATACTTACTTGAACAATTACGCGTTGACGTCACGATTCCTCCAGGTACGCAGAGCAAATTGGCAAACCTGTACCGTTCAGTTCAACGCAAGTTTGCACAGTAGCATCCTGAGACCCTGTTGTGGAATGGCTAACAGACAACGTTCACATTCTTCTTGGCTCCGAGATATTGCAGTAACGGATATCTTCCAATGTGGTTAGTCAAATTGCTTGCATAGTCTACATCTTCCTTTAGGTCTTGCATAATATCTAATGAACAGGCACTATCCGCAGCAATGGCACATTAATTGTCCAATTTTTAGATTGTGAGGTCACATTCAAGCAATTCAATCCGGCAGCCTGAACTAGTTTCTGCACGGAGCAAGGCCGAAAATGAGACTTTCAAAATGATGCACATCCCATGCCTACCACGAACCGCGCGTCTGCCGAGTTATAATTAATTCCTCCTCCTCTTGTCAGACAGGATAAAAGAAAAACACATGCTAATCCAATGGGACCAGATTGCATTTTTTGGCAAAAATAAAATTTTCTCTTATCAACTGAAAAATATCACGTCTAGAGCCAAAATTTGATGTGTCTTCAGGTCATTTCCTATCATTTGCAGTTGATGGCATCATTTTTCTGATCGGCGATTTATGCGCGAATGTGGTTCAATGTGTGTTAAGTGGGCCAACATGTTGGCGTTTGCCGATGGTAGGAGACTCACCAAATCTCAACGTGTGTAGGTAGCTTCATAGATTAATATTCATGAACATGATATGAAAAACCGGAAGACATTCCATGTCAAAAATTGTGGCTCTAGACCTTGTTCTTTTCAGTTGCTAAAAGAAAACAAAGTAATTTTAATTTTTGCAGAGAAACTGCAATCTGCGTCCCATTGGATTTACATGTGTTTTTCCTTATCCTGTTTGACAAGAAGAGCAACTAATTAAACCTCGCAAGACGCGCAAATTCGTAGTAGGCATAAGGTGTGCATCATTCTGTGAAAGTCTCATTTTGGCCACTTTGTTTGCGGAAACTCCATCTGGCTGCCGGAATAATTCAAACGTTGGGTTTACAAATGATAATGAAAGTAGCAAGTGTTTTGACGATGTTTGATTTCTTACAGACCTACCACAATTTCAGATGCTTTTCATCAGTTGACTTGCACGCTTGATGCGAGTTGTAGGATTTTTGAGCGTTTCAGATGTTAATGAAATATCAATTCGATGAAATTTTGCAAGCGATATTTAATCTATTGTTATCTACTGGTATTTCATCTTTGAATGAGCTGTGGGGTTATGGCAATAAGCCTATTTCATAGTGCAATATCTTAGTCTGAATTGTTGTGTATCCCATTTTTTGCTAGAAGACTCACAAAAAATAAAGGGACGTAGGCAGAGGGGCCGCGGTGGGAGCGACGCTCCCCCGTAGCTCAAGCAGCAAAGAAAAAGCGATTGTTGGAATTCCTTACCCTGCATCAAATAGACACATGATTGGGCAAAAAATATGGTGACATGGTGATATGATGGTAAAATACGCAGAGACTTAATATTCTTTACGTTATTCACATCTGCATCAATTCACATCTACAGATACCTTAGGATGTGTATTGCAGATGATGAGAGTGTGTAAACATGCTTTTGATGTAGGCGCTTGAATTTCTATGCGCTCAAAAGTAGAAAATTGTTTCGTTAATTGATGACAAACATGAAGATATTTGATCTAACATCAACAAATCTTTATTAATTTACACCTTACAGGTACGCAAGAAATTTATCTACAAGGTATGGGCGCGTTAACGCGTTTTCGATTTAGTGTCTTGACGACCTGTTCGTTTTCACAAGACGATAGGCGTATTAAGTAGTCGCTTGTTGACGGCAAAACTGGCAGCTTTGTGAATTTGCTTCTACAAATCTGCATCAGCCTATATCTGCTGATAGCCAAAACTATTTTTGAGCTAGTGAACGAGAAATCTAGCCATTTAGAAATGACATAATTCAGAAAACACATTTAATATTGGTGAAAGGCATGTGAAAGGTAAAAGAAGTAGAGGCATGCGTTCGTGATACGAACACTAACTACCGTGTTTCGTGTCGCTTAGAGCCTTGTAATTCGTGTTCGTGTTTTGACAATTGGAGTCGTGTTTTCTTTTGTATTGACAAGGATTCCTCAACATTCTTTAATTGTACTTGCACAGCTAGATCAGCAAAAGACCAATTGGTCTATGTATATAAGTCAAAAATATATGTCCGAACCATGCAGTAAGTAAATTGTAATTATATAGTAAGTAGAGTGTCGACTCAAAAAGATGTCATCATACAGTGAAAATTTTAAATCAAAAGATTTAGTCTCTTGCGTAGATGCTAATCTACAAACTCTCCTGCGATCCAAAAAAATATTTGATGATCTTTTAAGAATCGAAATTTCTGCAAATTTTTCCTGTATTTATATACTAGCGATTTGGTACCTTCTAATAAGCAGTAACAAACTTAGCAGCTATCAAAAAGAAGTAGCAAAAGATATATGAAAGTTTACTAACAGGCAAGTTATTTAAGCGGAGATTAACTTGACTATCAAGGAAATAATGTCATGAACCGCATTTTATTGCAACCATGAAAAGTTGAGATCCTATTGTGCCTCATGACAGAATTTTCAAGTTTCCATTCATATTTTCATCGGCATGATTTTATATTCACTAAATTTGTTTTTCATTTCTGGAATCCGAATAGTGTTGACCCACTTACATCTCTTACAGTTAATTATGATCATTGTCTTTGATTATGATGTTTTGCTCACTCGGTGAAAGGTGCCTGGTGATATGTTCACGCTTAAGAAAGCACTCTTAAGGCAGAGCCTGAGCATTGAAATAATATGCAGTCACCCATCGAATAGCATGTTTATCAAACATTACCTTTGCAAGGTTGTCATGACACGGAAAATTTGTTAAATATTACAATTCCTTCTGTATTGCTGTCATGATCAGTCATTTCCGTGCTGATTTCTTCCAAACTGCAAAAATTTACTTATTTCACATTTGGGTCTCAACTCGATTTTATTCAAAAAAATCGAAACTGCATACATATTGGGGAATTAATTAATGGTGAGTTGCTCATCTACCTAATATATGTATTCTTACTCTATGATCCGAAACAAGAGCATCAAACCTCTCCTGTGCGGACCCTCAGCACGGTGTTGGACTGAGCGTGTTGCCCACTACCCGAGTTTGAACAGAGCAAAACTCGCCACTGTTACTAGCTCAGCCATTTCCGCTACAAGTGATGTGCATTTTCAGCGGGGGGTTTGTCAAATACAGTACTCTGAATTCAGAGGAGCTTGATAAGCGGTTTCTCATTACTGCTACATCCGCCACTGGTCTACAGCCATTAAATAGTGATCACTAATTTTTTAATTCAATTTAAATTACTTTGCAATTTCTTTAATCTGATGTAGTCTCTTCCAATGAACTATTGTTTTGCATTGAAAAATATATATTTGAGGTGAATTACTTACATGGTAAATTTCGTTTTATTCGTAGGAGGTTTGGATTTCGTGTTCGTGTCATGCTACTCAAGTGCAGTCGTGCTTCGCATCGTGTTTATGCTACTGAAAATGACTTTATGTTGGCTGAAAAACTTCGTGTCGTGTTGAGGGGTTCCAACGACTGCACGCCTCTAAAATGAAGTAAATGAGACAATGTTGCAGCGCGTCATTTTGATTGGCTGTTGCGATCTGCATCTGCGATTTCATTGAAGTAAACGTGCTTACTGAGGCACGATGATGGTCATTACATTTGGAAAAGACTCGAACTTCAACTGGAAAATTCAGTGTTATTTCCAAAGTGATGTTGAAAAGGGATTTTTCTCCAGAAGAAGAACCTTTTCTTGAAACTATTGCAATTTGTGGCGAGTGGGTAAATGTGCTGCATAGACTAAATCGTAAAAAGATGATTGAATGTTGATGAAAATTTTTCAATTATGTTTAGGAATGCCAATGTGTGATAAATCTTTCACATTTGATTTTGACAGGAAAAGACATTCAATGATTTCAGTTTTGCCATTGCTTTCATGCAGATTAGCAGGAGGTTGCCAGTGGTCCATTTTCATAATCACCTTGATATGTCAGAAATCATTGCATTCACTACATATGCTAGTAACAACACTTTCCGTGGTGATCAAACCATGTCATCAAACGAAGACATCAAAAGAGTTTTTGAGAGTCTCGGCAATATAGTGCATCATTACTAGATTTGCACGATCTGTGGGCATACATAACAATTTAGTGGTCGGCTTAGAGCGCAAATTCCTGAAGCTACATATATAGTATGGACAGTGGCATATCATAGGCGCCCATGTACTATGATTTTTCTTTGATGTCAGCTCTGATAAAAATATGCCACAATTTTGCTCTACCACCGTCAAGCTAGTAGGGCCGGACAGCGCCGCCCACTTCGTCAAGCTATTAACGTTTCGGCAGAGGAGACTTCCACCTTGGCACCCTCATGATTGCTAGGATGAACTGATCCACTATTTAATTTTCGAGGAATGGCTGTGCACAAATCTCCTACAACATAGCAAGGCCTATAGACATAACGGCGTGTGTAAGGATTAAATAAAATTCTAGGATGGCCATAAAAGTTTCCTCTTGAACATTTTAAATGAGAGAGGGACAGCCCCTGCCTCCTGGCATCGACATCTAAACCTTTTTTTCATAGGTCCAACGCTCCGGCGCTCCCCCTTTGAAAATTCTGCCTACGTCCGTATTCCAAATAGCCATAATCTTTACAAACACGTTTACTGCAAACAAAATCAAGAGAAAAATAACGATAACAGAAATTTGATTCGATCACACACGTGGCGAACACCCTTGTCACACACGTGATGCCCTTATCACTACGCGTGTGACCAACTTAAAGCTTCTCCCAGAGGTCAACCAGAACTGAAAGATTTCTCCACGCATTAATAAATTATATCCCAGAATTCCTACTTATAAAACAGACGGATATAGGCCCGTATGCATAAAAAGTAACTTTTGAAAGTAAATACTTCCTAGTTCTTACTTGCAAGTATATACTCTGTCTAGTATCTACTTCCAATATGTATGCATAAAAAGTAACTTCACAAAGTAGGCACTTGCTAGTAGGAACTTCTTGTATAAAAGTGTCGCAGTGAGATATCTATGGTCGTCACATGATTAACCTTGCGGAAATACTTGGCAACGCTGGTAATCGGTGCACTTTTATCGATACATTACTATAGAACACGCCTGCCTCACGATCACAGCATTTACTCAGCAATCACAAGACAACAACAACCGAACAGAATGGATACTTCAACTGAAACAACTTTTTTGGAGATATTAGAGATGAAGAAGTATGTGATTAATTCTAAAGATAACACGAAGAATGGCCGTAACAAAAGAGCGGAAGCTTGGAGTTGGTTGCAGCAGGAATTGGTGGTAAGAACGGGAAAGTCGCTTGCAATTGAGCAATTACAAAAAAAGTGGAACAATGTCCAGCAACGCTTGAAGGAGAAGTTAAAGGATGTCAAGAAGACTGGAGGGGGCCCATCGAAAGAGTTGAGTGAGAACGATAGATTGGTGTGGAGAATTCTAGGTGAGCAAAATCCTAAAATTACCAAGGTTGTCGGAGCTATGGAGAACGGAGTGGATCTGGAGAACTTAGAGCTTCCACCAGATGATGAGCAGTCTCTAAAAAGTAAGTTATTTTATCCTTCTTTTAACTCATTAATATAATCCGGATTTATACTTAGGCCTACATGTATTTACATTAAAGTTTGGGTACCTCCATAGTACCCACATACCTGGCCGCGGATTTTCAGCGGGCCGCGGAAATTATCTATCTGATTTATCCCCATGGCAAATTATTCGGTTTGCACACCGTTATCTTTGCAATAATAATTCTATGGATAGAAATTATTTGAGATGTCTAACCAACTAGAATCTCCGTCTTTAAGAAATTTCAAATAAGCTTACTGAAAACTGCTAGCTGTTTAAAGCAGGAATATCTGACCGACTTGGCCAAACATCTATGTACGAGTAGGCCTAATTGCAACTTTTACTATTGCAATCACGCGATATAGCTCAAAACGACTCAGTAATATGATGTAGAAACTGAATTTCATTGATAACTTCTACAACAATGGATCATGTTTGAAATTGAAAAGATTATCTGAAGCCTTGTTGTAAGCGGAAAACAACTGCAGTTTTAGATTTTACATTTTCAACATAATGACTGATAAAAGCCGAAAATGCATCCAACTTTGTACTCTATTACAATATGTGGATGATAATGGGAACCAACGAAATAAATGCATGTAGCCTATACATGTACAATTTGTGGATCAAAACAAATACTAAAGTTTGTTTTAGTAATTAAAGAATAAATCATATAGGAATATATACATATACTGATGATATACACTATATAATTACATGTATAAAAAGGCTCCGTTCATTATATTTATCAACCTATCTCCACTTTCCAGACATTGAAAATCGAGGGGAAGAGGATATCGAGCAAAGGTCTACAAAGAGAAAGGCCGTCGAACCTATCGACGATCTACATCGCGAGGTACTGATTCTTCAGCGGGAGAAACTTCGACTGAAGATAGAACTGCTTCGAAGTCAAGTGAAAGGAAAGGTGGACGCATCAACGCAAACTATTGTATCACAAGAATATTCTTATCTGCGAGATATTTACGACGAAAACACTCCTTTTTGACTCGTGAATGTATGAGTAACTGTTTCTGTACCGTAACAATATTATTGATATTTTATAAAGGTCATTGTTTTCATTCGGTAGTCTTTTTAGTTAGCTGATTTTATGCTCGGGTTATCTAATATCGATCAGTACGAATAAATAGATGGAATATCAATTTTATCGTATTTTATTTTTTTCTGTAGTCTTTGACGAATACTCAAACTATGTTAAATTAAGATAATAAGTCTAAGTTAATTATTGGTTCATTTCTTCTATCACATGATCTTTGTCTTAAAAATATAGTTCAAGAAACAACAAGGTACCGGTACTTTATGTTAAAAAAATAACTGTAATTTAAACAAGGAAGCGTACATAACGACGACAAATTTCTTAGTTCTCATATATAACATGATTATATTCACAGCAACAGAAACTCCATTATCTCACGGCGTTTAGCTTCTCCCAAGCGACGAATATGGGCATCATTACTTGTCGATAGATTTTCGTCAGACTCGGCATCCTCTTCCTCTAAATGAAGTTCTTCTGAGTCGTCCAGATCAATTTCATGAAAACGTTTTGCAAGATTGTGCAGTATAAAACAAGCAGTGATGACCGATGTCACACGATCTGTCTTGCATCGCAAGATGCTTCCCATGCAATGGAATCTTCGCTTTAATTGGCCAAATGCACGTTCTATTGTACAACGCGCTTTCTTGTGGACCTTGTTAAAATGCTCCTCTCCTGATGTTTGAGGTGTTGAGAATGGGGTTAAAAGAAATGGAGAAAGAGCATAACCACTGTCACCAAGTAGGAGTCCTTTGGTTTCACCAGTGATCAGTTTGTCGTACAAAGTGGAGTTCTTAAAAATCCTGCTGTCATGGACACTTCCAGGCCACGCAACAACGATATCCGTAAAAATACAATCACTATCACAGACTGATTGTACGTTTATAGAATAGCAATTCTTTCTGTTCAGATATTCTTCAGGATGATAGTAATCTTGGGGCCGTTGTATCCTAATATGAGTACAATCGATGACACCAAATGTATTAGGTATTCCAAACTTTTCAAAAAATCTAACTTTGTTTTGCTCACAGTCGGTGACAAAAGTATCCGGATAACTACTGATAATTGCACGAGTGACTTTCCATAATACACGACTTACTGTACATTGTTCGACATGTATCCATGCTCCCAAACTTAGTTGCATTGAACCAGTCGCGAAAAAACGAAGAGCAATACACACCTGATGTAAACATGAAAGAGAATAATTTCGTCCAGTGCTATTCTCAATTTTGTCTTTCAGAACACGAGTTATTAAAAGGATATTGGTTCGATTAAAACGAAATAATTTCTGCAATTCACAGTCAGTGTAATATTCCAAAGGATTCAGTCTATCACGAAAATATCGTTCTCTTCTAATATGGCGACGAATGTATATAGTCACGAGATCCATACCGCTTTCACGAATAGAATTATCACTTATGTGAGTTTTCAAAGAACAGATCAATTTAGGTGCATTTCCTTTCATTAAAATGACACAATTAGCCAATGGTGTGCAATTCTCGTCTTGCTAGGTTGCTATTTGGCTTACTAGGAAAATGAGGTAGTAAATACTCGTTCTGATCTAGTACATACTTTCATTTGAGAAGTAACTTCTAGAAATTACTTTTTATGCATACGAATTTGTCTAGTTTATACTTACGAGTATTTACTAGGAAGTACGGACTTGGAAGTTACTTCTTATGCATAAGAAAATGCATCGGAGTATATACTTGCTAGTACAAACTTGGTGAAATGGAAGTTACTTCTACTAGTTACTTTTTATGCATACGGGCCATAATTTGCGAACGAAAGCTTCAGCTGCAGCATTAACTTATTGTACTTTTCGTTGCGTGTGTGACATATTTAGACTTCAACAAGTGGTACAACAGGTCACTCAAAAATCATACCCTTACTTTGATCAAGCTACAATTTCAGTTTAGTTTTTTAAAAATTGAAATGACAGTAGGAGTAATGGGTAAAAGACCGTTCCAGGACACCATAAAATCAAAAAAATTAGTACTTTTAAAAACGACATAAATTTATGAATTTAGTCCCTTTTTCAGGTTTTTAAGACCTAAATTCATGAATTTAGTCCATTCAAAAAGTACCATTTTTTCAAAAAATGGTATTTTTAAAAACGACATAAATTCATGAATTTGAACCCTTTTTCAGGTTATGAAGACCTAAATTCATAAATCGGCTAAAGCCAGAGGAGCTTCGCTCCGATTTGGGCGTTTTTAAAAATACCCAATTTTTCAAATTTTTCAAAATCTCAAATTTGTGATTATGACATTTCACCCCCAAAATCATGACCGTTCCAGGACACCGAAAATCATAAAAGTTAAGAATCTCAAATTTGAGAATTACAATTTTCACCCTTAAAATCATGACCGTTCTAGGACACTAAAAATTATAAAAGTTGAGTATCTCAAAATTTGAGAATAACAATCGGGCGAAGCCCTAGAACCTTCGGTTCGATTTTCATTGCTTAAATCATGACCGTTCTAGGACACCGAAAACCCGGACACCGAAAAAATTATAAAAGTTGAGAATTTCAAATTCATGAATTTTATCCATCTTTCAGGTTTTTAAAATATATCATGTGACTAGCGGGACATCGGAGATGTCTTCCAGGGCTTCGCCCGTTAAAAATATTTCTTTAAAAATGGAAGAAACAAAAGTGGAAGGAACTTCAGAAATGGATGAAACCGTAAGAATATATCCTTCATTATCATATGAAATGGATATTGCAAAACACAAAGATAGAGTACGTTATATGAAAGATAAGGAATCGCAATTATTACTTAGTCATTCTTCGTTATTGTATGCTCAACATTATTTAAAGTACTAATTGTGTGAACTAGAAGATCATTGTAACTCATAAACTCATAATTATTCAATGAACCCGTACACTGCCTGATAATTGAAGAGAGAGACAGAGATTGAAGAGAGAGAAACGTCTAGCAGCTTTCCCCTAAAATTATCATGCTATATCTTGTCATTTCAATTTACTCATCGGTAAACTTTTGACATTTCAACTTACGCGTGCGTAAAGTTTTGTCATTTCAATTTACCCCTACGTAAATTATTTTCAGAATCTGTTTTCAAAATCTGTTTTCAAAATCCATTTGCAAAGTCTATTTTCAAATTCAGTTTTAGAAATCGATTTGCAAAATTCATTTAGCGTTTGCCAAACACATACGGGTAGTAAAGTACTTCCCATTGTGAAGACATGAATAGATTAAGCACATAAGAGTGCATTGACAATAAAAGCAAATGACAATAAAATTCTTCTTCTAAATTTAGAACGCATAGACGGTGACATGCGGGATAGTTGTTATGACAATTTTAAACAATCATTTTAACGATGAAACATATTTTACAAATAAAGTTCATGAAGAAAATTGAAATATATAAAACAATATAGATTAGAATCGGCTAAAGCCAGAGGAGCTTCGCTCCGATAATTATAATATAATCATTTCAAAATCGAATAAGTAGTAAGGAAAGACATCATTAGAGAACAGTTTTAAATCAATACCCCCTCCCTTCTGACTAAGTAGCAAGGAAAGTCATCATTGTGGAACAGTTTTAAATCAATACCCCCTCCCTTCTGACTAAGTAGTAAGGAAAGACATCATTAGAGACCAGTTTTAAATCAATACCCCCCCCCCCAAGTAGTAAGGAAAGTCATCATTATAAAAATGTTTTAAATCAATACCCCTTCTGACTAAGTAGTAAGGAAAGATATCATTAGAGACCAGTTTTAAATCAATACCCCCCCCTTCTGACTTCTGGGGGTCTCTTAAGAAATTTTTTTATTATAAAATGAGCAACATAAATGAGTTTTTTAAATTATATGGAACGCAAACTACGACAAATTTCGACCTAAAGAAAATCGCAAATGAATTAGGAATAAAGAATTTTCATGTTCTAATGAGAAACGAATTACAATTCCTAAAAAATAGGCCATCAGGAACCTTCAGTTCCCGGAACAAAGTTCCATCAATAACTGTAAATTTCATAACGAATCTTCACACTTCAGACCAAAACGGCGTACATTGGTCAGCAGGTATCTTTAGTAAAAACGGAGATAATTATTATTTTGACTCATACGGGCTTCCACCTACAAATGAAGTAAAAGAATTACTTGGAACGGGAACATACAATACGTTTCAAATTCAAAAACCGGGAACAACTTATTGTGGACAATTATGTCTTTATGTTTTATTTAAATTACAAAAAGGAGTACCATTTCTAGATATTATGTTAGAGTTAAACAATCTATAACTCAAGCGAAGCTAGCTAAAGCGCCACCTAAAGGTTAAAGCTCTGTTTTCTGTAATTCATTTTGATAAAAACGACCTCTGATATCCTCATTATCTAAATCTTTAATTTCATAAGTAATCGGATAAGTTTTATTTATTTTGCAAACTTCAAATATTTCTTTAGTCCAATAGCCAACAAAGCCTTTTTCAAATTTGTTCTTATATTTAAATATTCTAACTCTATCTCCAATTTTAAATTTCGGCTTAAGTTTCTGCAAATTCGGATTACTCTCATTCAAATTATTATTCTCGAATATTTTCTTTCGTATCAAATCAGGGTCGTCAGAAGCATTCTTTGGAGTTTCTTCAATACCAGAATGAACTTTATTATTGTACTCTTCCACAATTCCTGGTAATATTTTTAACCATTTCTGATTTCCTTGCTGAGTAAATTTCTTGAAAATTTTATTTTTTAACGTCCGATTGAATCTTTCTATCACTACGGCCTTCCCAGCGTTTTCAGTTGAATAAACAGTTTCAAATAGTGGCTGAACGTTTCGGTTATAAAATTCCGACCCTTTATCAACAAACAATTTTTTTGGCTTTCTATTACTTTCTTTAAAGATTTCTTCAAACGCATATTTAACTGATAGACCACTTTTATTTTTCAAAGGCTTTACCCAAGCGTATCGTGTATATAAATCTATAACGGTCAATGCGTATTTGTAGTCAGACTTTGTCTTAGAACCTTCGGTTCGGTCCCTTTCATTCGGCATATGAATAAGATCAGCACTCCAAATATCATCTTTATTAAATACTTTTACTTTTAATAAATATTTAGGCTTTCTATATTCTTTATGAATTTCAGATGCATAAACGTCTGAATTATGATTTCGAGCGTTGCTCTCAGACAGCTTTGCTGTCGTTTCATTTAAACCCTGACCGAATAATATTTTAGCTTGTAAAGCTTTCTTAACAAACATTCTTTCAATCTTTTCTCTAAATGTAGGATTTTGAATACTATCTAATTCTTGAATCATCTTCTTATCAGCTGCATGACGAGAACTTAGATCATGATTTCGATAAGCTAAATCATGCCTGTAAGCGGCGGCATCTACTCTATTTATTGGTTCTTCACCTGGTTTCGGATTATTATTCTCATCTAGTCTTATATCTAATCGAGTTCCTGGCCCAGTATATGAATGACCAGGAAGATGTTTTTCTTTCGAATATTTACTCCAAATAAATCCAGGAAAGTTTTCTAATGTTTTTTGTATATCACCACCGTAGGTAGTAACCAAACTTTGTTTATCGTCGTTACCTTCATAAATTTTACAGTTTGAGTTTTTATTTTTGTTTAATAGATAATTCAATAAATCTAAATTAGAAATTTTTAATTTAATTAAATTTTCGGAATTTTTAGTATTCATTTTAAAAGATAAAAAAAAAATTAAGAAGATAAAAAAAATTAAGAAGATAAAAAAAAATTAAGAAGATAAAAAAAATTAAGAAGATAAAAAAAAATTAAGAAGATAAAAAAATTGTTTTACCGAAAAAGAAACAAAGGTCCTGAGGTTATTACCGAATCATACTAGGACTTAGATATATTCCAGAACCATCTTTAGTTTCTTTAATTTCAATTAAATCATCAACA
The DNA here is from genome assembly GCA_907163375.1 of Prostheceraeus crozeri. Classification (NCBI taxonomy): domain Eukaryota; kingdom Metazoa; phylum Platyhelminthes; order Polycladida; family Euryleptidae; genus Prostheceraeus; species Prostheceraeus crozeri. The sequence continues at coordinate 321,533 of CAJQUW010011065.1, forward strand.
TTGTGGAGAATATTTTTAAGAACTCGTTTTCCTTCATCAACTAATTTTAATTTACTAATAAAATTATCTACTACTCCTTTTCCTTCGGGCGAAGCCCTAGAAGACATCTCCGATGTTCCATGAACCGATGTCCCTTCACCCCTAGCAACTTTCTCTAACTCCCTATTATGACGTTTTTGTTCTTCTAATGCTGCCTTCTCTGATTTATTTTTATTTACTGCTTGGACAATACCAGCTGTTCCACCTGCAACACTTCCTGCTGCAGCTATGCCTCCTATTATTAGTGGAATTAATGGGAGAATCCCACCATTCTTTTCTTCTTGTAATTTAATATTCTCTATCATTGGTTTACTTATGTAATACTTTTTTTTATTAATCGTAATAGTTTTAGGGGTATTTTTGTCAACAATATTACGTAATTTTAATTCAACAGTTTTATTATTAATATTACTTTTCGCTTGCGACATTTTTAATAAAAAATTTTAAGTTAAGAATTTAAAGTTATCAAAAAATTTAAATCTATTCTAGTTATGAAAAAATTTTAATTAACCTATCGGAGCGAAGCTCCTCTGGCTTTAGCGCTTTAGCCGATCCTAACCATCTTTCCATTAAGAATTTCAATAGAATATTTTGCATCTTCTAGCAATAAACCATAAGCCATCAATGAAGTTGTAGAATCTTTCTTTTCAATATTAATTGTTACATCACAACCATTTTTAATAATATCTTCAGATTGTGCACTTAAATCGAAGCAGAAAATTGGATATAAATGTCTCCAATCTCCAGGAGTTAATTGTGGTTCAACTCCAAATTCTATACAAAGATTTCTATAAGAATCATATCCTTCCATAAATTGATTATTGGTATCATCGAATCTTAATGGATCAATTGGATATCGAGTTTGATTTAATGAAACTTGTAAACTTCGAATTGTATTAATATGGAAGATATTATTGTTCTTATCAAAACTTGGAGAATTATTTCTTTGAAATGTTAGTAATAAATATCTTGGGGTATTCGCAGTTCTAGTAAAATGCCAGTTAAATCTTTGTTCGGAAAAAGTTACTGAACTAGCAGTTCTCTTTAGAAAATTTACTGGAATTGGTTTGTTAGTATTTAATCTTTTTGCAATAGCTGTTTCAACCTCTAAACTAGGAGTAATATGCTTAATCCACCATTCAAGTCTATCAATTTTTAAATATGCTTTTTTCCCAGTCTTACCAAAAAAGATTAATTCATTATTTACTGTACGATGAATTATTAATTTAAATTTTAATTGATATGATATTTTATCATAATCTAAATATCCGAATAATGGAGACAATGGCCAATTAACTGTCTGTTTACTTTTTTTGTTAAATTCACGTCTTTCTTTATATGCATCATTATTTGTTTTATTTAAATGTTTTGCAATATTTTCTACATCTTTCGCAATTCCTGCGGCATCTGTTCCAGCGTGAGTTAAATCATCAACAATTATACCATCATTAGTATCAGGAAACCAACCTTCGATTTCATACTTTTTATTATTTTCACCAATTGTTATAAATCTAAGCATTGTATCAATTACACCTGGAGAATCACTTATTGTTTCTATATTTTGAGTTGCAACATCTAAACGCATTTGTGTAAATAAACTTGGGAAAAAATTATTCTCTAGTGTAATATTATCGGTATCTGGTAATGGTGTTGTAAAATTAGCATCACTATATAAAGAATATTCGCAGTGTAAAAATGAATCAGGTAAATATAAATAACTCTGCTGATTATCAACTTCAAAAATTAAATCACCTCCAGTATTTACTCTACTGGAAGATCCGGGATTCATAGCAACTCTTATATAGTCATTCTTTTTTTGATTATAACTGACGAACGGAGGATCGTCTAATTTAAATTTATTTTCGATAAGCGAAGACATTTTTATAAAAAATAATTTGACTTTTTGTTTTTTCTCACAGATAGAAAAAAATTTTTACTAAAATATAATTTTAGAATTTTGCTAGACCAGCTCCGCTATGAATGCCATTACCTCTTATTTCTTCAATTGTTTTTTTATTATTTTTATTTTCATTATGTTTACTATCACCCTCTACAGCTATGTTAGCAATTTTGTTTTTTGTTTCATCTGAAAGTTTTTTTAATTTTTTTAGTTCTTCAGAATCATTCCTAAGTTTACGAATAGCTTCTAGTTGTTTTAATTCGTTTTGAGACTTGACAGCATTTGATATTGCACTAGCTGTACTACCTATAGCAGCTGCTCCTTTTGCAGCAGATGTAATCAAATCTTTATTATTTTTAATTAAGTTAACGATACTACCAATACCAGAAAAGATGCCATCCCCTTCTTTTTGAACGGTTTCTCTATTATCATAATGGTAAACCGGATTCATACGTGGTTCATGAGCAATTTTTTGATTTGAAGCAAATTGTTTAAGATTGTGTTTATAAATTATAGGCATTTTTTAGTAATAAATTTGACTTTTGGGAAAAATATAAATACGGGCGAAGCGCGAAGCCCTGGAAGACATCTCCGTTGACCCATGAACCGATGTCCATTATAAAAAAAATGTTTATTTTTTGTTCTTAACTTTTACAGATTGGGTTTTTGGTTTAACTTTATCAGGAACCAAATCTGCATCAATCATTCTTTTTATTCTATGATTTTCTTTCATAATATTTCTTTGTTTTATTAACTCTTCTAATTGTTTTATTCTTTTAAAATTATTAGCTCTAATTTTATCCATTTTTAAAATTATATACTTTTATATTTTTAAATTTTTTTTAAAAATTATATTTATACTTTTATATTTTTAAAATTATATTTATATTTTTTAAATTATATTTATATTTTTTATGATTTTTTTTTGTAGGTAAAAAATATTTAAGTTAATATTTACAATACTCGTTTAAGATTTACGTTTGTGAATGGACAACAACTTCGAGATAACTTTATTAATTGCTTGTTGCACTTTATCTATTGCATCAAGAAGCGTGTGATGTACTTTAATTTCTTTTTCAGTCATTTCTAATTTTTTCTCACTTTTCTTTAATTCTGTTTTTAAAGCATTTAATTGAACTTTAAGACCATCTACTTTTCTTTTAACGGAATCTAACTGTTCTTTATTTTCTTTAGAGTTTTCTTGTAAATTTTTCTTTAATTCATTTTCTAAATTGATTTTCAGAGTTTTCATTTTATCAACTTTTTCATTAAGTGAGTTTACTTCAATTTTTAATTGATTTATTTTTTTAATTTGTTGAGCAATTTTAGAACTCAATTCATTCACACTTTTTTGGAATGTAGTTTGTAACTGTTTTAAATTTTTTTTAATTCTTTCAGGTAGTTTTTCTATTTCATCTTCTAATTGTTCTTTTAACATTTTTATCTGATGTTTATTTTTAATTACAGCAGATTTTAAATTTATAGAAAGTAATATTAAAATTTTTGATTGTTCAGAAATCTTTTTAAAAAGTTTTGCTATATCTGCTTCTAGCTCTCTATCCTTTTTATCAAGTTTTAATAATTTTTCGTTTAATGATTTGTCATTAAGTTTAAGCAACTTTAATTCGTTCATCAGCGGAACCATAACATCGTTTATATATTTTTCCTTTAAGTCATTGATTTGTGTATCAACATATTGTTTATTTGTTAACTCTGTATTTTGTTGTGGAAGAATAGAAAGATGTAATGGACCAGATAAAACGTCTCCAGTTTTCATTATATAATTTTCTAGTTCTATTTCTGATTCACGATTATTCGGTATATATGCACCTCCACCAACATTTGGTAACATCATTTTTAAATAATAAAAATAAATTTTTTTCTGATTATAAAAATACATAAATTATAAAAATAAAATTTTTCCTAATAAAAATAAAAAAATGGAAATGACTCAAATTTGTCAAGTTTGCAATATGCGTTTTTTAAATCAAACACTATTATATTCTCATATGAAAAACACACCATGTGGTATGCATATGAATCAATTTCAACCTAATAATAGTATGCAACCTAATAATAGTATTCAGTATAATAATATTCAACCTAATAATAGTATTCAGTATAATAATATTCAATCAGAGCAACCATTACAAAGATTAAAGCATTTATTTATTTCAGATAAAGAACAAAATCTTTATACTGCTAGAATAAATACACCTAGGCAAAATACACCTAGGCAAAATAATAATAATTATTTAGCACAAAATAATCCTTTTGTTCAAAATAATAATGTAGCTCGAAATAATTATGTTGATAAAAATAATAATGTAGCTCAAAATAATAATGTAGCTCAAAATAATTATATTGATAAAAATCAATTTGTTGAAAGTAATAACAAAAAAATATGTTCCGGATGTAATAAAAATATAACATCAAAAAATTTTGCACGTCATTTAAAATTATGCGAACAACCAGAAGAGGTTAAAAAAAATAAAAAAGATAAATTAAAAGATCAGTTATGTCGTAATTGTAATAAATATTTTACAATTCAAGGAATTACTAATCATTATAATTCTTGTATAAGTTCTACAAGACAATGTACAAGTTGTCAAATTACTAAACCTAAGACAGAGTTTTATGATAGTAAATATCAGTGTAAGGATTGTTTAAAAGAAAAAGTTAAATGTAGAGGTTGTCAAAAAATTATATTAAAGAAAAATTTTCAGCGACATGTAACACTATGTCCAAAACTTAATCAACATAATAATCAACATAATAATAATTTATATCAAAATAATAATTTATATCAAAATAATAATTTATATTAGTATTTCTATTAAAATAGACTTATATATTTAAATAGTTGTATTTCAACTAAAATAGTTGTATTTTAACTAAAATAGTTGTATTTCAACTAAAATAGTTGTATTTCAACTAAAATAGTTGTATTTCAACTAAAATAGTTGTATTTTAACTAAAATAGTTGTATTTCAACTAAAATAGTTATATTTCAACTAAAATAGTTGTATTTCAACTAAAATAGTTGTATTTCAACTAAAATAGTTGTATTTCAACTAAAATAATCTTATATATATTAAAATATTATTTTTTTATAAAGAATAAAATATTATTTTATTAAAATATTCTTAAGCATTCCGGAAGAGAGGAGAGGTTCGGAACATACTTCTTTTGAGTATAGGAACAAAAAGTCCGACACATTCCGGAGGTTCTACAGAGGTTAAAAACACTCATAAGAGTGTAAGAATGCGAGTCCGGAATTAAAAAATAATAATTCCTAAATTTTTATTTTAAAAATATTAAATGAATAAAAACGAAAATTTGGAAGATTTATATTCACCGGTTATAATTAAAAGTAATAAAAGTAATAAAAGTAATCTAAGTCGTCATAAATCTCTTAATGCAATAAACGAAATAATAAATAATTATATGAATAACACTGAGTTTCAAGATACACTAACCCCTCAAGATCCGAATCTCAAAGATATTAATAATATTGTAGAAAATCCTATATATAATACTAAATATAATAATAATATAGATAAAAATATATGTAATAATATAGATAAAAATATATATAATAATATAGATAAAAAATATTTAGAGACACTACCCCCTAATTCATCTCTTAATAAAAAAATACCACAATCAGATCTTACACGTCTTTGGAATTTTTTAAAATTTCATTGTATAAAAATATTGTTAGCATGTATTTTAATATTTTTTATTTATCATCTTGTTATATGTATTGGAAATCAATGGGGTTACTTTCTAACAGAGGAACAAAAGAGAATAAATTTTTATAAACAAGAAATAAAAACTTTTAAAGGATGGAAGACTGAGGAGGATAAGATTAAGGATAAAACTAATAATAAAAATATTAAACAAGGTAAAATGTATCAAGAAAATTTACATTTCATTGTTTACGGTAAAACTGGAAGTGGTAAGACTACGTTTATTAAAAAATATATAAACCAATATTATAAGGACGAAACAAAAGTACATATTTTTTGTATGCATACTTCTGAATGGCCAACTTTTACAAACGTCTATAATGATAAACAATTAGATGAGTTACAAGATATGGAAAGTTTTGCTGGTACACCTGAAAATAAATCTTTATTAATTTTAGATGATGTTGCAAGTTTATCAAAACAAAAAAATATGTCAGAAATATTTACAAAAGGAAGACATCAAAATATTCAAATAGTTGTATTAGCTCATAAAGCTTGTGATGTAGATAATAAGATTAGAGAAAACATTCAAACATTTTTTACAACTACACAAAATAATGCAGCATTCTTTAATGATATTAATAAAAATTATAAAATGAATATGCCTTTATCATATTATACACATCATAAATATGGAATAATACGTGTTGACACCATAAGTGAACATATGCAAGTATATGATAAAGATTTAAATATATTAGTAGATACCGAACATGAAATCTATAATAACTCTCAAGATTTTGATATTAGAATATATGCAAATGCAAAACATTTATCAAATCAAGTTATAGAACAAATAATTATCTTTTTAGAGTCTGAAGCAAAAGTACCACTAAAAATTATTCCTGATACATTTTATTTTTATTTTGATCATTATTTAAATGCAAAATTTGGTATACCAATACCAAAAAGATTACAAGATAATGAAACATTAAACTATTTGAAAATTGCAATCAATGATGTTAGAAACGGTTTAAGAAAAGCAACACCAATAATAACTGATGTTAAATCTACATTTTCTGATGCTAAATCTACATTTGATGAAGCCAAAAAAACATATAATGATATAAAACCATTAATAAATGGTGTAAGTGAAATACTTAATAATTAAACAAATTATACTATATTTTTTGTAATTATACAATTTGTTTTGTAATTATACAATTTGTTTTTTTTTTTTTAATTATACAAATATTTTAAATATATGGAGGAATGTTTAATTTTTGTAATGTTTTTAAATGATATACTGTTAAGTTATCTTTATTGATTAACCACCATAAATTATTAAAAGCCAAGAATACTCTAAAACTTCTTAAACAGAGTGGAAAATCATTTGTTTTAGCGTATTTAGGTATACCATGTTTTATTTTATAGTCTTTCACAAATTGCATATATTTATGATGATAGTAAAATTTAACTTCTTGTTTAGGTGTAAGTGGATTAGTAGGATGTCTATAGTTTTTTAAAACTGGTACATGTTCTATTTTATACTCTTCAAACATTTTTATTTTTTATGTAAAAAAAGATATTAAATATAATTATTTTTATAAATAAATATAATTTTATTTATAATCTTCAAACATTTTGTTTTGTAATTAAATATAATTTTTTTTTTAAAATTTTCTCTAAAAAAATAAAAAAATGAAAACATTTTATTGTGTCTTATGTGAAAAAAAATTGCAAACAAAAAGAAGTTATCAATCTCATCTACAAAGTAAAATGCATTTACAAAATGTAGAACGAGTTGATGAAGGAAATATATTAAAATTAAATAGTTATAAAAATTATCTAGAAACATTGCCTACTGATATAAAAGTTAAAAAAATGTTTGATGATTATTCACATTCGGAATATAAAAAATTTTTTAATAGTGAAGATGAAGCCGTAACAGATATAAAATATTTATTTAGCGATACTGATGAATTTAACGAAATAGATGAATTTGATGAAGCCGTAACAGATATAAAATATTTATTTAATGAATCGGTTGAATCGGTTGAATATAATGAAACCGATAAAACTTTTTCTGATATTCTAACCAACTTTTATAATATATTTAAGAAATCTTTCAAATGTTATATGAATGTAGAAGTACTTTATACAAAAAATGGACCTGATGGAATTCCTGAAGAAATAATACAAGGACATTTTACAAATTCGCAAGAAATTCATAATGTAAATGATATACAACCCATATTTGAATCGATGATACTTAAATTAGAAAATTGTATAATTGAAGCCCAGTTACGTGAATCTGGTTGGAGATTTGTTAAAATACTATCTAAGAAAATAGTAATTGATAAATATAAAAATAATACTGGTGGTAGTTATGTTCCTTTACCTTTCAGTTCACCACAATTAATCAACATAAAAAATGAAGATGAACGTTGTTTTCTGTGGAGTATTATAGCACATTTACATCCTGCAGAATATCATAAAGAAAGACTAAGTCATTACAATAAAGAAGAATACATAAATGAATTTGATCTTTCTGATGGCTTAGATGAATTTCCATATGATTATAATAAGTTAAAAAAGTTTCATAAAAAGAATAAAAATTTAATAGAAGTAAATGTTTTTGAATTAAATGTGAATTATGTTTCTATTGGTAAAATTATTCCACTTTACTCAGATTCAAAAGAATTTTATTTGAATAATAAAAATTTATGTCAATCAGAAATAGTATATAATGATAGAGGAAATTACATGCATCATAATATTTTTTACCAAGGAAATATAATATGTACTGAAAAATTTGAACTTGTTAAAACACTAACGCCAATAATGATTAATCACAATAATTATAAAGGACGTACTGATGATTATAATTACAAATATTCATCTTTATCTTCAGAATATCAACAAAAATTAGAAAATTTAAATGAAAGTTTACAAAAATGTAAAATAGATTATCAACAACAAACAAAAATGTTACTACAAGAATATCACCATAAATATCAAAATAAGATAGAAACAATTCAAAAATTAAATGAAGAAAATAATAAAAAATTAAATGAAGAAAATAATAAAAAATTAAATAATAAAGAATTAAATGAATGCTTAAAAAAATGTCTACAACAATATAAAGAACAATATGATAAAGAATATATTTATCAGCTACAAATATTAAATCAAAATTATCATCAAAATACATTTAATCTTACAAAAGAAATTGATGAAACACATGAAATATATAAAGATAAATTTGTAAAATTAGAACAGTCAAAACAACCAGCACAAGCGAATATATTATATTATCAGGGACATTTTATATTGTGTAAAGATGTTTCTATATTTACAAAAACTTCAGATAATAAAAATTTTCCTTGTCTTCAATGTATGACAAGTTTTAGAACTTTAGAAGAAATGAATAGACATTTGGAGAATTGTCAACAAAATGAAGCAGTCAGAAACACATTTCCAAAAGATGATTATTTAGAATATAATAAATGGTATTTTAAAAATAAAGTACCCTTTACTATTTATTGTGATTTTGAAGCATATAATGTTAATATGACACAAAATCAAACGGAAAGTTCCAGGGCTTCACCCGATTCTGAAAAAAATAATTCTGAAAATTATAATTCTGAAAAAAATAATTCTGAAAATTATAATTCTGAAAAAAGTGTGCCTGAAAGAAGTGCACCTGGAAAAAGTTTAGTTGAACAAAGTAAAGAAAAATATTTATTTGAACAAAAACCATTATGTTGGGGAATGTACATTCATTCGAATTATCCTGAATTATTTAAATCAGAATATTTACAATACTATGGTGAAGATAGTTCAGAAATGTTTACAAAGAAAGTAGAAGAATTACAAGGACTTTTTTCACAATTGCTTGAAACAAATAAACCAATGATACCATTAACGGATGAAGAAAGAAAAGAATTTTATTATGAAATAAATTGTTATTACTGTGGAAAAGGTTTTACAAATAAATATAAAACTGGTAGAGGTAGATATATTGATAAAGTAAAAGATCATGATCATCTAAATGGATTATATAGAGGTGCAGCACATAATTCTTGTAATCTTAATGCTAACAAATTTAAATATAACTTTGTTCCTCTATATTTCTACAATGGTTCTAAATATGATTTTCATCTAGTAATGAAAGATTTATTTTCATCAGAAAAATTACATCAACAAAAAATAAATGTACTATGTAAACAAGAAGAAGAATATTTTTCAATGCAATTAGGTTGTATTAGAATTTTAGATGCATTTAGATTTTTTACTCCTTATTCATTAGATGTTATGGGAAAAACTTTGAAACCTGAACAATGTAAAATATTAAATAAATATAATTTAAAACCTTTAAAAGGAATATTTCCGTATGAGTATATAACTGGAGATTTTAATTCTGTGAATAAAATTATGAAAGAAGAACAACTTCCTCCAATAAATAAATTTAAATCAACATTAAAACAATCACAATTATCTGAAGAAGATTATGCAGAAGCTGAAAAAAATTGGAGAGAGTTAAATTGTAAAACAATGTATGATTATACAATGAAATATCTACAGATAGATGTATTAATACTAGCTGATCTTTTTGAAAACTTTCGTGATATGTGTTTAGAATATTACGGAATAGATCCATGTTATTGTTATTCTACACCAGGTTTAACATGGTTAGCAGGATTAAAACATACAAATGTTAAACTTAAACATTATAAAGAAAATACATATGATAAATTATTATTTTTTGAATCTGGAATTAGAGGTGGAGTTTCATCCGTTTTAGGTAATAGATATGTTAAATGTTATAATAAGAAAGTAAATCCACAAGAATATGGAATAATGAAACCTTTATCTCCAGAAGAAAAAGAAAAAATATTAGAAATTTTTCGAACGAAACGAGAAGGAGTAGAACGTGAAAAAGCAATTGATGAATTCATGCGAGAAAACTATTTGTTATATTATGATTTTAATAGCTTATATTCTTCTTGCATGATACAAGAATTACCAACAGGTGAGATGACATGGTGTAATAATCGAACCGAAGGTTCTAGGGCTTCGCCCGATCTTGTTTATCAAAGAACATATGATGGTGAAAATAATTTTGGTTATGTATATGAAGTTGATTTAGTATATCCTGATTATATAAAAGAAGCAACAAAATATTATCCTTTCTGTCCAGAAAACAAAATTCCCAATATAGAAGATTTTTCAGATTATCAAAAATCTTTAATTCCTAAGAAATATAGGCCAACAAAAAAACTTATGTTAACACAAAGCAATAAAGGAAAGTATGTTGTTGAAGGAAGAATGCTAGATTGGTATTTAGATCATGGAATGATTCTCACAAAAATTCACCGGAAACTAGTGTATAAAAAATCTAAATGGTTAAAAGATTATATTGAGTTCAATATTGAAAAACGCAAAATATCTAAAAGAAATAAAGATGATTTTGGAAACGTGTTCTTCAAATTAATGAATAATGCATTTTATGGTAAGACTTTAGAAAATGTGCGTAATAGACAAAATATTGAAATAGTTTATGATAAAGATAGGTTTCAAAATTTAACAAGGAAACCTACATATAAAAGAACTACTAGATTTAGTGATGAACTATGTGCTGTACATCTAAGAAGAAGCATTGTAAAACATGATAAGTTTAATTTTATAGGTTTCACTATATTAGAATTAGCTAAACTATTTATGTATAGATTTATATATGACTATTTAGCGCCTGCTTATGGTAAAAACTATAAATTACACTTTACAGATACCGATTCTGTTTTCTTAGAATTAACAATACCATATGGTTCTTCACTAGATAAAGAAATTAATAAAATAAAAGATATCATTCATCCTTCTGATTTATGTAAAGTAAAAGATGAATTAGAAGGAAATGAAGATTTCATAACAGAAGCTATATTTTTAAAATCTAAATGTTACTGTTATGATACAACTAATAATATTAAAACACATAAAACATTAAAAGGAATTTCAAAGGCATCAGTGGCTAATCAAATAACATTTCAAGATTATAAAAATGCATTATTTAATAATGAAATAAAAACAGCATGTAATTATAGACTTAATTCAAAAAAACATAAAATGTATTTAAAAGAAGAACATAAATTAGCATTAGATCCATTTGATGATAAAAGAAAAATTTTGCCTGATGGAATAACTACTTTACCTTTTTAATTTTCTAATTTCTATTTTCAAATTTCTATTTTCTAAATATAACAATATAACAATATAACAATATAAAAATATAAAATATTATAAAATAAAATAAAATAATAATATAAAATTATCATATAAAAATGGATAAAGTTAGAGCTGATAATTTTAAAAGAATAAAACAATTAGACGAATTAATAAAACAAAGAAATATTATGAAAGAAAATCATCTACAACATAGAATGACAAAAGCTGGTATTCAATCTGATATGTTTGATAAATTAAAATTAACTGAAGAAGTAAAAACTGATTATGAAAAAACTGTCGAACCATTTAAAACTCTTGAAAAGGAACTTAATGAAAAACGTGTTGATATAGCGGATCCTGTACTTAAAACACTATTAGATGACTATGGTTTATTAGAGGCAAACATAGATAAAAAATTACCAAAATCTATGTTATTCGAACATTCTACTTTCTTTTTAGATAAAAAATTATTTGCAAGATTTTATCTTGGTGGTAAAGAAATATTTCCACAACCTTTACGAGGATTAATTTTTACGCCAGATAAAAAACCTATTAGTTTAGATAGAAATTTTGTTGATCTTTTAAGAGGAGCAGATTTAAAAAATTATGCTGTAGAAGATCTAATAAAATATAAAGCTATGTTAGACAGAGTTGGTGCAGTAAAATCTCTTAGACGTTATAAACAATTAGAAAATTTATTATCATCGGGAGTTAAAGTAGGGAAAGGTTTATCTGAAAAACAGAAAACAAAAAAACAGAAAACAGAAACAACTGTATTTTTACCAGATGATCCACAAGAATTACTAAATAGATTAAATATTTTAATATCGGCAATAAAAGAAGGACATAATTCTAGTTTTAATGAAATTCATGCTATATTGAAAAGACTGTTAGAAAAGAAGATTCTAAATGAAGAGGATTATAAAAGTGTAGCTGAAATATGTTGTTTCTAATTTTTATCAAAAAAATTTCATAAAAAAATATTTCATAAAAAAATATTTATTTAATTTTTTAGTTTAAAAATGTGTTCAGCAGATTTAGACAAAATTAATAATCATTTAGAAAATTTAACAGAGATTTTGGGTTCATCAAAATTTAGTACGACGTTAAAAATTATAACAACTACTTCATCACACACTTGTAATTTAGAACCCATTCTACATTTGGAACAAAATAAAAATTATCAAATTGCATTGACTAGTTTCTCCACATTTAACACTATTCAAAACGTTATCAAAGATGTGAATGATCAATTTAGATATTCTACTGATAAAGGCAAAACATGGAAAATACTAACTTTTCTTCCTGGTTCTTACGAAGTTGAAACAATATCAAATGAAATTAAGAGACATTTAGGTATATCATTTAAAGATAAGAAACAATTACATTTTGCAGTTGAACCGGCAGTTAATAAATTTTCTCTTACTTTAGACGAAAATCATCAAGTTGATTTTAATCATGATAGATCATTGTCAAAGCTATTAGGATTTAATAAACAAACTTATATTCAAGGTTATCATTTAGGTGAGAAGATTCCAAAAATAACTGAAATAAATTCAATTGTTGTACATTGTGACATTATTGAAGGAGGATATATAAATGGTAAATTATCAAATTTAATATTCAGTTTTCCAGCTTTTACTGTACCCATTGGTTATAGATTAAATGTAATTCCACAAACATTAATATATTTTCCTATTACAAGAAAAACTATTAACAACATTGGCATTAGAATCACTGATGAAAAAGGACAAGAAATAAATTTTGGAGGTGAAGAGATTATGATAGATCTTTTGGTTCGAGAGGTATAAACTTTTACGCTACAATAGAGAAGTTTAATTTTTTTTATCATTTTCATTATTAATCTTATTAATCTTATTAATCTTATTAATCTTATTAATCTTATTAATCTTATTAATCTTATTAATCTTATTAATCTTATTATTAGAAACAAAAAAATAAACTTAAATTAAAATTTTATTTTTATTTTTTTGTTTCTAAAAACACTAATTCAATAATGGATGAATTTATTACTTTAAAAATGAATGAAATGACTTTAAATAAAAAAAAACTTAAATTTAATCATCATCCAAATTTATCTAATAAAGTTTTAGCAGTTATTTGCGGAAGATCAGGATGTGGAAAAACATATCTATTATTTAAAATTTTAACGACTCCAAATTTTTAAGATTATAACAATCTTATAATTTATACAACAACGGCAGAACAACCCGTCTATCAATTTTTAAAATATGGATTTGAAAATAATCTTACAAAAACAGCAATTGCTTCTCTATTCGAAGAATACGAAAAATCTGAATATGAAGAAGAAATAAATTTGTGGTGTGAAGAAGCAGCAAAAAATAAACAATTAGTTGAATCCAATAAAAATAAGCATATAAAAATACAATTAATAGATGATAGTGGTAATATGCAAGATCCTAGTAAACTAGATAAAACAATGAAACATTGTGTAATTTTTGATGATTGTGTTAATGACAGAAATCAGTCAGTTCAAAGAAATTATTTCACAAGAGGTAGACATAATAACTGTAGTGTATTTTATTTGACACAAAGTATGTATTCATTAGATGGAAGTGTTATTAGAAAGAATGCAAATATATTTATACTATTTGAAATAAATGCAAGAAACTTAAGTGATTTGTTAAGAGATTTATGTATAAGAGATAAAGATGAATTTAAACAATCGTGTAATAATACTTGGTCAAAAGATTATGGATTTATCACAATTAATATTGATAAAAAAATTCATGAAAGAGTTATCGAACAATTGTTTACCGAGTAATAAAAATATACAAATATAATGTTTTAATATTTTATTTTTTATTATCAGCTTTAATTTTGTCTATTTTTTTAAAATATAATATTTGAATTTTGTGGTAACATTGGTATACAGCAAAAACATTTTACTGAACAAATTATTTTTTTATTGCTTTGTTGTTTGTAATCTTTTCGTTTAAAGTTTTCACGTTTAAAATTTTCTCGTTTAAAATTTTCTCGTATTAAGTTTTGTTTAATAAAGTTTTGTCTAATAAAGTTTTTAGCTCTTCTAAAAAAATTTTATCATTTTCTTCATTAGAAATTTTATCATCAATAAAAGTTTTACCATCACTAGAAATTTTACCATCCTTTTTATTTTTATCATTAACTTTTTCTGTCTGTGATTGAAATGATATTTGATTTACTTCATTAGCTATTTGATCAAATTTTTCAATCTCATCTAACGTAATAACATTATCATCACATACTCTTTGAAAGTAGTAGTGTAGTTTATCATAGACTTCTTTAATATGTAAATGCTTAGTTTTTAATGATTTTCGTTTCTTAGTTATTAAAGATTTTTCTAACATTGTAGCAAGTGAAGTTGCAAAAACACCCGTACCTGTTAAAGCTGTAGCAACTACTGGAATTACTAAAACACCTGAAGATATAACAATTGTTAAAGCACCTAAACTTATTGTTAAGAATATGCCAATTCCTTGTGTTACATTCTTAACTTTACTCCATCTCTTTCTTAATTTATTATAATGTTCTAATCTAAGTAATAATTGCGATTCCTTATCTTTCATATAACGTACTCTATCTTTGTGTTTTGCAATATCCATTTCATATGATAACGAAGGATATATTCTTGAGGTTCCTTCCATTTCTGAAGTTCCTTCCACTTTTGTTTCATCCACTTTTGTTTCATCCATTTTTAAAGAAATATTTTTAACGGGCGAAGCCCTGGAAGACATCTCCGATGTCCCGCTAGTCACATGATATATTTTAAAAACCTGAAAGATGGATAAAATTCATGAATTTGAAATTCTCAACTTTTATAATTTTTTCGGTGTCCGGGTTTTCGGTGTCCTAGAACGGTCATGATTTAAGCAATGAAAATCGAACCGAAGGTTCTAGGGCTTCGCCCGATTGTTATTCTCAAATTTTGAGATACTCAACTTTTATAATTTTTAGTGTCCTAGAACGGTCATGATTTTAAGGGTGAAAATTGTAATTCTCAAATTTGAGATTCTTAACTTTTATGATTTTCGGTGTCCGGTTTTACATGACCTGGAACGGTCATGATTTTGGGGGTGAAATGTCATAATCACAAATTTGAGATTTTGAAAAATTTGAAAAATTGGGTATTTTTAAAAACGCCCAAATCGGAGCGAAGCTCCTCTGGCTTTAGCCGATTTATGAATTTAGGTCTTCATAACCTGAAAAAGGGTTCAAATTCATGAATTTATGTCGTTTTTAAAAATACCATTTTTTGAAAAAATGGTACTTTTTGAATGGACTAAATTCATGAATTTAGGTCTTAAAAACCTGAAAAAGGGACTAAATTCATAAATTTATGTCGTTTTTAAAAGTACTAATTTTTTTGATTTTATGGTGTCCTGGAACGGTCTTTTACCCATTACTAGTAGGGTATTAGATTAGATTTGTCAGATAACCCACGGATTATCTATCTCTATTTTCTAGCGGTATAATTTGCTTCTTTAGGTGACGATGTGTTGGATTCACAAGAGTCCTCCACTAGGAAAGCCGCGATTATGGGCGATTGCTGCTCCTCTATACCTAAAGAACATCTCAGCAGTGGCGGACGCAGAAATTTCTGGTAGGGGGTGGATGATTGGTGTTGTACTCAAGCAGTCAAACAGGTGCCTCAATGCTCTAGTTGAATAAATCCGTAGATTCAAATTCAGGCACAGCATTATGCTTTACAATTCAACAGTCATAAGTTACATCTTCTTTTCAAACAAACTCATTAGTTGACAACAATTTGTTATAGCATTGATAGTCTTTGGTTATCAGCAATCATTTCAGCCCATTTTCCTAGAATCATTGAGAAATCTCATTAAGGCAAGAAATTTCATGGGGCCTAAGGCTAAATTTGTAATTGTGTAGTCTTTATAAATCCATTCCTTTAGAATGCAATATAAGTTAGTGATAACGCAATAATGTTTTCATATGAACATTACCTGTGGCTTATTAAAGCAGCTATAGCTTACATGTATATGCATACTATGATCAGCGCAGTAGGCTCTTTGAAGGCCTAAACGATTGAATTCTATTTCATAAATGATCATCGCTTTATTTATAAAAATGATTCATTTTAGATTGCCAAAAATCCGTGTACATGTAGTTGCATTTTGAAATCAAAACCGGGAATTCATGAAAGAATAAAGTCAGTTCGCCTTTTATACTTGTTGGCAAACACATCTATCACATGCTCAATGTCAATTTTAATTTCTGGGTGGATGTACATTAAGGCAAGTCCAGTCAAACGTTCATCTGACATTCTTGATCGCAGATGATCCTTCAGCAATTTCATAGCACTAAAGGCCCTTTCTGCAGAGCAGGTTGTTACCGGAATCGTGCAAAATATCTGGAGCATCTTCTTGATAGTGGGCATCCTGAAATAAATTCAAAAAATGTGCAGAAGTTTGTGTTAAATATATTCAAATCATAAATTATTCCATGAATTATTAATTATTGTCCTGTAATTATTAATCCTGAATTATTAGTCCTGTCCTGTAATTAGTCATTTTGTAAATTCCATTGTGAAATTAACATATCATTTTAAACAGAAATGAAAGCAAGTCTGACAAGTAGGGCCTATACCTAGGGCCTTTACTGTCAATATTTTCAATTGCAATAGGGCCTACTAGGTATGTAGCCTACTAAAAGTACACTGTACATTGAATGCAGAAATTATTGAAAGATCCTACTATATCACAGTGAATCGCTAACAAACTGAATTGTATTTTGTAGCTTTTTAGTCATACACTTCTATGTGATTGCTTACCTTTCGGGCACTAAATCAAGAGCTTCCAAGGTGTAGTTGGGGGTGTGATTTCCACTTTGGTAGAATCGCAACCAATTGAGGAATTCAATCCGCACCTCGTCTTCATTTGGTGAGCCCAAAATTGTCTAGTACATTTCGAAGGCTGGGAGGAGATCATTCCATGTACTCGAGTTGAAGTTGGACGGAATGAGGGCAGTCATCTTTGATACCAGTGTGAAATGGGATGAAAAGTGAGATCGAAAAGATTCAAGTATGGTATCAAGATACGGAAACCAAATAGCTCTCCTGAAGTATTGGTCTTCATTGTCAGAAGGCACATTGGTTCGATGCGTTTGCCGGAGTGCAAGGCGTGGTACATGGATAGTAGCTCCCACAGAGCTTGCTAACCTCTTAGCTGCTTCGAAGGGTCCATGGGCTTCATCTGTCCATTCCGCATCATCCTTGCGCCATGTTTCCAAAGTAGATATGACGAAATCGACGTTTTCCACCGCGTTAACCAAGTCTTGGTTGACATTTTGCAGATATCTTGAGACGGATGCGGTCAGAGCCATAACCTTCTGGGCACAAGAGAGAGCTACGATGAATGTGGGCTCGGTGATTGAACGCAGGCAGGATCTTGAAGTGTCAGCAGTTTTACGGTCAGTGCAAGACAGGAGTCGTTCGAGACATTCAACTATGTGCCTATAATTGCAGCAGAAAGTGAGCAGTACATCATGCCGTTGGATAAATCGTGTTTCACAAAATCCTTTCAGACTTTCCATTGAGCTGCCAGCTTCTGAGAGAATTTCCCGGAGAGCTTCTCTTCTTTTGCCGGAGTCATTGAAGAAGTTAGTGGCGTCTTTCACTGATTGAAACATATCTCGAATTTCTGGGACCTCATTTGACGAGTCTAGGACTAAATTCAACACATGACTGCTGCAATGAACATAGATCGCAGAGGGACACATTTCCTGTATCCGCTGTTGAACCCCGCTCACATGGCCTGACATGGTTGATGCTCCATCATATCCCTGACCTACCAAATAATCCAGATCAAAGTTTTTGGATTTCAAATTGTCCATTATTTCATTTGCAAGATTCTCCGCAGAAAGATCGATCACGCTTTTGAACTTCATAAATTCCTCTCTTATTCTATTGATTCCATTTTCTCGGCTTACAAATCTGACGCATAGGCAGAGCTGTTCTTTGTGAGAAGAGTCTGTGGTCTCGTCTGCAATTATGGAGAAGTACCGGGATTCATCAATATCATTCTTTATGCTTCTGAATACAGAGTCTCCACATATTTCAATCAATTCATTTTGCGTCGTCTTTGATATGTAAGTCGCATTCTTGTTTGCCTTTTCTAGATGTTCTTTGAGGACATTATCTCTCGCGTCGACCCGATATGCCAGCAGAGCTCTAAAGTTGCCCTCTTCCTTTTCTATTTCTTTACTCAGATCCAGCTGTCCATGATCGATATATCCGCGGAGTGCTATTCCGATCCTTCCGCACAGAATTATTGTTTTGATGATAGGTATCAGGCGATTTCTTGAGTCTTTGACATTCTGTCTGTGCTGGCTATTTATCTGAGAACAGACATCCATCGATGGTTTGTTCAAGACTTGCAGGAACAGGTCAGCGAATTCTTGTGAGGCTTTGTGATACTCCGTAGATAGATGGCACGAAAGATATCCTCCTGCTCCAGTGAGATGGCTGTATTTGTTGAGGGGAGATCCTACTAGCTGACCAGGTTCTGTTAATTTTCCTCTGTTGTTCTTGCTGTTTTCACCTCCAAACAGCACACATGGAACGCACAATAATCCTTGCACACTTGGTGAGTATTTGAAACAATCATAGATTCCTGACATGTGCTGAATTCCCAAGTAGACTCTTTGTGGACGCTTGCCACCTTTCATCGTGAAAGGAAAATCGAATTCCTTTGTTGGCATCATCTCAGTTAGTAGACTCTGCTTGGTAGATTTATCCAATCTTGTCACCATACTTGAATCTTTTTGACCTTTCTTAAAGACACAGCCTATATCATTGTCTGAGCACAAAGTCATGCGCTCGCTTGAAGATGGAGGTGTTGATGTGGAAGAAGTGACACAAGTAATGGGCCTGTTGCATGGAGCGTCATCCGATGATGTTGTCACACTGATGCTGTTGTCCACAGTTGATGTATTGGGTTTGGATGATAGGCCTACTGCCTTTGAGAAGAAGTCGGAAATTAATCGCATTTTCTTCTTTGGCACCTCGCCAGACATACTTGCTGTAAATGAAATGAAATGGAACTTAGGCCTAGTTAGCTTATGAAAGAATAAAGACTAGTTCCCAAACAAAATACATGTAGTCTTGAGCCTACATGTACATGTACAATGTTGTACATGTAATGTACAATTGTATATGCATGTCCATTGATAATGGATAACATGGGCCTACAGTAGCTACTAGTTTCAAATAAATGGCATATTGTATTATAAGCTTATACATGTATTAGCTGGTAATACAAATACTATGTATTTGCCAGGTTGTCGTCTGTTTTTGCAATCTGCTATGTTCTAAAGAATTTGCCTTCGTTCTTGTGCCTTATTACAAGAAACAGTCTCATAGGTCTCATGGCTAACTTTTGTCCAAAATTTAATTTTTACTGATTTTTCTTTGGAATTTTATAAATCTGATGTGAAGAGCAAATTACTCGTCATTTTTTGTGTATTCTTGTGGAAAATCAACGCTGAACAAAATAGTTGAAAAAATTGGCTGTGAGACTTGGTGCTAATGTACGTGTAACCTCAGCGACTTCTTAAAAGTAACTGGAAATACAAGTTCAAATTTTACCCCTAACTTAACTACTTCCGAGATGAGGCGCGCTACTGACTCATGACCGGAGCTGCTGGCGAATCGATCGCAACTTTAAACTTCCGTCTCCACTCTCAGGTCGGTCCTTCTCAGATGGCATCCGATCAGGGTACCTGCTAGCTTCTCAGACTGTCAAAGTTGTTGCTTTCGACACTACACCCAGACAGGTCATCCGGACGAAGTAGGGGAGGAGTTCTAAATTTGCTATTAAAACATACAGTAAGTGGTGGCCAGCCGTCACTGGGGTCATCCTACTTCTCATGGCCAAGTCGATGGTAGCAAGCCCTTGAGTTATTCTTCCTCCGGCGAAGCTTCGATAGCGGAGCTCTTCCGCTTTGCCACCAAAGAGGAACACCCAGGCAGTTAACCGAGGCCGAGGTCCCTCACGCCGGAGTTAGTCGAATCTGCTGTCAGAAACGACGCAGCGACAGGGCTTCTGGTGCCGCTGAGGGGGTTACCCCATACCGTATTGTACCACCGACCTTGAATGTGAATGCATCATTTCATCATTTTCATCTTCAAAATTTGAATACTTACTTCTTTAAATCAAAATAACCAATGATGAAGGACAGATAGGGATGAAAGTTTGCACGAAAAGTAGCAGCAGCAATTCAACTTGCCTCTCCTCTCAGTTGACATCGTTTATAAAGCTATCAAGAACGAATAATGCGAGAATGTGCAAATCATGCGTTCTCATTGGAAATTCAGGAACAAGTGGATAGCTCACTCGCCACTCGCCGCTCGCGTAATTCGGTTGGTCGTCAGGTCCAGAATCACTTATTCAACCTCAGTGCTGAATCTAGGATATGAATTCCGGGGGGGGGTCCTACAAGCTGCAGGGGGCAGGCAAATCTGCTATATTTTACCGACTAGACACGGTTAAGAAAGAGATCTGACACTACTGAACTAGTGATCAGCTTAGACATGTATATGAATATAAGTGAAATAAAAACTGATGCGTTCAAAAAATGTAAGTATATTCAAATCAAAAAAGTTTTATTCTGCGACACTTCTGCGATGACCATGATCGCATGATCTCAGTAACTGTTTCGTCACTCAGTTCATTTGGTCCCTCAATTGCAACCATCATTAAATGATTAAGGGACACAGGAGACAATTTGTTCCGCAATTTGGTGTGAATGCGATTCATGGCACTAAATGACCGCTCGACACTAGCAGTGGTAGATGGAGTGCATTCAATGCAGCAGCTCAGGGCTCGCAGGAGAGGATATCCCAGATCCCTAGTGAGCAAGTCATGTATTGGCTTCCCATCCGGTAATTCCTTGGATTTCTCTTGAGCAAAATAGTGAAAGCTCAAGGCCTCAGATCTTAGTCGATCTAAATTCTCAAAAACATGTGGGAAAAGACGCCCAATATTTTCTACAGATGTCTGAAAGTCATCAGCAGCCGCACATGTTCTGTAAGTTGATAATACAGCCGCACTTCGCATGGAAATGCTTGCACTGTTATTAAACTTCTGATCTAAAGTATCAACAAACTTTTTATGTAGTCTTTTGATGGTTGGCGCTACTTCACTAGTATCATCATCTTCAATGTGTACAACCTCTGAAGCTTTACCATAAAGAATCCGTGCTTGATCACGCCATGAAGCATTATCATTATTAACTATGTCAGACAGATGATTTTTCGTTGACTGAACGAAGTATTCGATGTTAGATGCAGATATAGTCAAAGTCTGCAAATGGCGGCTCAATGATGATATAGCATTTAGTAATGCATCTACTGCAACCAGCAGGAAGATGGTTGACTTCTTTCTAAGAACTAATAGCACACCTCCAGTCAACGAAGACAAATCACCGCACTCCAAGCTTCACATGCTACAAGTAGAGAGGTGTAAGTTTTGATTACTGCTCCGGTTACTCTACTAGAGCTCAACCAACGTATATCTATGCATTCAGCAATATTAATGCATGGATCATTCAATATTTCCTGAATCTGATGCAATGTCCGAGACTTTTTTGGTGATAAATGAATCAATTTTTTTGTTGTTCGTTTGGTTCCGGTGGCAGGTATTTCTTCTCCCTTTCTTTTCTTTTCTTTCTTGAAAGGCATTGTTAGAGCGAGACGATGGTCAAATATAGTTGCAAATTTTTTGCTCCAATTGTGACCTCACACAGAAGATTCTTGTCACTTCAGCAATCAAATCACATCTGTGGAGCTAACAGTAATGGAGATTGAGATTTCTTACCTCCCTTCCACTTGCGTGATTGGCCGAGCACGATCAGCGCACATCACTATGCATTCATTTAGGGAACACACAACCCGCGATTGTCTTATCATGCAATAAGTACTTATTTTTAAATGTTTGGGTTTGTCACACCATTCCCTCTCATATGGCATTATCCGATGGAGAAATTCAGAAAAACACATGCTCACTCACAGATGATGAATTTGTCACAATATTGACAAGGAAATGGAGATTTCTTGCTAGAGAGCATATGGGCAAAATGTGATATTTTCCTCCGGGGGGGCAAGTTGCGATGCCGGGGGGGAATTCCCCCCAAAGCACCCCCGTAGATTCTTTACTGTTCAACCTAAACGAAATCTTGCCGGAGTTGATAGGAATAACATCTGCAAATTACATAATTCAAGTGGAACTTCTAAAATCGGCATTAAACAGCAGGTCACCTGCGCCTCGTGCGTCAGAGATGCTACAGTTTAATGTAAGCAAACTTCAGCAGAGACCTCTTCATTCCTTGGTTAGAGGTTCTCGCCGTTCATGAATTCATGTCTACATGCTGATAAGAAATCCAGATGTTTATTATATAATAACAAGAGAAACTGGGCCAAATATGTTTCAGACTACGATCATTATTTGTACTTTTAAAGAACAAATTGCCAAAATGTATTGCCTGCATTTACAATCCACAATCAAGTTTGAGCTGGTGGGGTGGATGCATCCCGGCATCCCCCCCCTTCGGTCCGCCACTGCATCTAAGTCTTCGATGGTAATAAAGATAAAATGGACTGCTCGCCACTGTTACTGCCCACTGATAGCTGTTTTTGTAAATAGAGTTGTGTCCACATTTGAAAATTGGTAACAATTCTGAATAAGTGATGCTTCACCAACTTTCAGGACTTTTTGGAAGGTAACCCTCAGCATCAACACATAATATGTACCACGTGTTCTAGGAATTCCTCTGTTTGCGCTGCGTTCCATTGTTTGATGCTGGCACCTATTATAGGACTGATGTCCGTCCATGTCTGCCACCCCGATGTTATCCTCCTAACAAAGGGGGATGAAATTTCACCTTGTGCCAAGAGGATACCTAGGAACGGCAGCGCATGCATCACAAATTACAATTTTCAACATATCCATAGTGAAGTGTGACAACCTAGTGAATGTCCATTTTTCTTGTGTCATTTAAATCATTCGCAAGACCGTTATTCAATATGTCTGTATTGCGACATCGGATGCGCTGCTAGATGACTCATAAATGTTGGAATTATCAAAAGTAAAGAGTCGGAACATCCTCTGATCAGATTATGAGAAAGATATGAGATCATAATTCCGACTGAATTGTCACCCAAATGTTTGGAGACACTATCTTCATGCTCAAACGGATGCGTACGCTCACGCAATTCATTCCAGTGCTTCGAATGGTCAATAAACATTGATTTCAAGCAGAAAGAATGAACAATAAACAATGTTATGTTTGTCAATACATCCACATTTCTATATATGTTTATGGACACTCAAAATGAGATTTCCATAACAGACAATCAACAATGGAGCTAAGAAAAATATGATATTCAATTTCTTTATATCGCTTTGTTGCAATTGAGGATTTCTGAAAAATTGTAGACTGTCATGAACTAGATATTTTACTTCTCATCTGGAATCATGATTCATTCAGATACAATCATAAATTTCAAGCAGAGGATCATCATGTTAACTATTTTAGACAGTTTTACATTAGAATGGCTGTTTTATGATTGTATCTTAATCTACGGGGAAGTCATTCGTACATTCCTTCTCACAGAGTAATGTATTCATTCGGTGGTGCGCATTAAATATTTAAGCGATGAATTTCTACACGATTCATTAACGAAAAACAATAAAGATACTGATTTTATACATAGCATTTTTCATGGATGTAGATGAAATGGCTGCCCAATCACAGATGTTCTCTATCACCTTTTTTTGCTCTTAACTGTGTTCTCTATTACTTCTTATTCGTATTCATAGCAATTTTCTCGATCACTTGAATGGATGTGCACATTAAAAACAGTATTACGCCGCGATGTAAAGACTTTACTGCACAGTCTAAAGAATGACGGCTTCTAGTTGTTCGCAATAATAGGCCGTTGTCTTATTTGATCGCAGTGCCTGATCTTGTGCAATTTCAAGATTAGGAACCGTTGCCTCTTCAGTGCACTTGATAAAATTCGTAATTTTTCTTATTTCTTATAAAAGTAGATTCATTCTGAGAAAGAAATTGACACCGTCTCTTGCAGAAGTGTGGACTAGCTAGACCTCAGGTTCGGATAGACCTGAGGTCTAGATAAACCACACTTCTGCAAGAGACGGTGTGACTTCAATGAAGATATATTTTATAAAGATCTCTCACTATATGCAAAGTCTTGATAATCCTTTGATAAGATCGACAAAATTGAATCAAGTGCATAATGATGAGGTGAATACGCTTGCAAAAATATGTACATATCATTGAAAACGAAAATTAATTACGAGGGTCTCGTATAGAAGTCAAGCATAAATAACTGGGCAGTGACATGTCAATCTGGCTGTACTATTTAAAGCAGCAAAAAGTAATTTTCTTCTACCGCATAGTTCTTTATTCCCAATACTTTGGCTTAGCCTTGATCAAGGATGCAAAAAAAGGAAATTGCACTGAATGTCGTTAAGAAAATTTAAGTTAACCTATCTATGGAATACAGCCTGGAACCTTAGTAAACCATGGACATTGAGACATGCTTACACAGAATTTTGACAAAAATATTATGGATTACTTGAGATATCAAAGGGATGAAAAGAACTAATTTAGAAAACAAAAACTTGAAAATTGCACTGAATTAATGAGATTAAGCGGTATGTCGGTAGGCCTTGCTTTGATCTCCTTTTTCGACACTCTTTCTTTGAGCCATGTATTGCAAGTTCCGATGTAGTATTAACCATGTGATGGACTTAAGGCTGGTTTATACTTCCTCCGTTTCATGTACGGAGACGTCTCCGGGAGTGATTTCACAAAATACGGACACGTCTCCGAGAAATATTGTGCGAAAACGGAGGCGTCTCCGTATTTTTTTTATCAGCAGACATGAAACGGAGGGTCAAAATCACTATACAGAGACATTAGTTTGGTTGGATGTCTCCGTATTTCAGTCGACTGAAGTTTGACTGTGAGCCAATGAAATTGAAGATGAAGCGATGTCATCACGTGACATCTAGCTGGTTGTGTTCTGTTCAGGGAATCGAGCCTCCGTACATATGCAACTGACAAAATGGACTATATACATGCATCCGTATTTTTTAGTCTCCGTATCCTACAAGAAATTACGCAGACTTGTGCAGCTTCCGTAAAACGGAGATGTCTGCGTTTTCAGGAGCTGTCTCCGCTCTCAATACGGAGGAAGTATAAACCAGCCTTTAAGTGTGATTGGGGAGTTGTGTGTCATCAGATGTTCATAAGCCTCGTCAATATTACATCGAAACTTGCAATACATGGCTCAAAGAAAGAGGGTCGAAAAGAAAGAGATCAAAGCAAGGCCTACCGAAAGGTTACCGATCTCAATAATTATGTGTAACATTTATTTTTCCCTTTTTGTAGATTAGTTTTTGTCCTCTTGATATCTCAAGTAATCCATCATATTTTTGATAAAATTCTGTGTTAGCATGTCTCAATGTCTCGGTTGTATTCCATAGATAGGTTAGTTAAAATTTTCTTAGCGACATTCAGTGCAATTTCCTCTCTATTTCCCTTGATAAAGGCTGAGCAGAAATATTGGGAATAAAGAACTACACGGTCGAAGAAAGTTGCTTTTTGCTGCTTTAAATGAATAAATCCCGACTGATGGCAAAGAAAAATCAAATTCTGGGTGTACTAATTTGCCATGAAATCTGATGCATTCTTTCCTTCCTTCAGAGTATTGATATGGAACCGGCTCTTGCAAATTGGAACCGCATTCGTTACCGTACACGGTTATTTGAAATTCGACAATAGATTATACCCTACTTCTCACTAGCCTTGCTTTGCCAAAATTGGTAGCTTGATGACAAGGACTGGGTATGTAACCTCAGGCTTGAAAAAATCCTTCGAATCCCTCGCGCAACTCAAATTGCAACATCCATCAATAGTTCCTATGCGTAAATTCTTTGTCCGGGAGAGCAACATTCGTGTTTCTAAACTAAGAGATCTATGATCAAGATGAAATGTTCCCCATGTTTTCTACCTTTTACTAAGGCATCACTAAAATGCCTGAGTACTTTCAAAGGCTAAATAATGCCTTTAATGCCAGAAACTTGACGAGATATACCGTGTGAGTTTTGCTTCTTTGCGTCATAACATACTTTTAGAGAGTCTCTATTTATGAGAATGTAGAAAATTTTGTACTTTTGACTGAGCGCAACAGGCATAAGAGTTCCTGGCGAAAGACTATCTGAAATGTCCGTCCTATAGCCTTTGTAAGATATAAGCTTACAAGTCTTCTAGTACATGGGCCGATCAGCAGCCGATTCGCGAATCGGATCGAATCTCTAAGCCTCGCATGAATCAGTTTCCGCTTAAAATCAGGATGAAGTTCGTATTTACATGGCACAAATGTAAGTCCGAAATAGCACACGTGGTCCGTTGTTGTCTGGATAGATTGACGTATTGTAAGTACAAAGAAAGAAATATGGGTCCGATTTGTCGATGTTGTGAGCATTTTCACAGGTGCCAAAATGTCGCCCTTGAAAGCTTAGCTGATGGATGAAGACATCTAAGATTCATACATATTAGGGATAAAATAAATGTGAAATGACTGTGCGAAACCAAAGTAAAAAGCAGTTCAATAATGATGTGATACTGATATAATATCAACATAATAATGTCGACATAATAACAATTTTCATATGTTGACATCGATATAAATGATTTTTAAATTTTTAACTTCTTGTCACAACAGTAGTAAACAGACTATAATTATCACTACATCAATTAACAACATTGAAATTAAATAAACGATAGATCAAATTGCCATGCAAAAGATGTGCGGCTGGAAGGATCAAGCAACAAATGAAATTTTAACGCTTGTAACAGCAAATCTAGAGGATATGACTAGACTGGCAGTCTATACCGGCTGCTTTGACAATCCACGCAGAATAATGAATGCATTGTAGAACGTCATAAATTTGCAACTTATCGATCAAATTTAACCACTGATGCTTCAAGAATATCTTATTGTATATTCTTGATTCGCTGTTTGTAGTGAAGACATAACTCTTCCGCTTCCTAGCTTCACTTATTTAGAGAGGCTTTTCCACATCTTCAGATTATTTATTATCCAAGCAGTAATAAAGAATATTATGTGACATTTCCGAATTCTTCAAACCATTGGAAGATGTAATTCGTGATCAGTTTATTCCAACTCTATGTGACAAAGTGATCGATGATGATTTGCGAGACTTATTTTCTCTTCCTACTTCACTCGGTGGACTTGGCATTGAAAATTCAGTAAAAACATCTGACAGCCAATATGCATCATCTCTAAATATCACAAAATCACTTCAAGAACGCATAATCAACCAAATTATGAACTTCAGTGAAGAAACAATTGATGACATTTACTCGAGAAAAAGTGAAAATAAAAGCAAAAAACATTTAGCCGATAAATCAATGTTCAAATCACTATTTGAAAACTTTTCGGAGGAAAGCAAGCGATGTATTCAAGCAAATCAAGAGAAGGGATCGTCCGTATGGCTTTCTACACTCCCCCTAAAAGAACATGGATTTCACTTGAATAAAGTAGAATTCATTGATGCCATGTCGCTAAGATATAACTTAAAAATTTCTGGCATGCCTCAAAGACGTTCCTGTGGACAATTGAATGACATTAATCATGCCATGATCTGCAAGTTGGGAGGCTTCGTTCACTAAAGACACAACGAAATAAGAGACCTTGAAGCTGATTTACTATCAAAAATATGCACCGATGTGAGAGTAGAACCATCATTAATACGGGTTTCCGAAAATAACGACCTAAGACGTATGTGAAGTTAGCACCGCCACTCAGCACCGCCATCTTGAAAATGGAATGTGCCAGTCAAACCAACGATCAGAATCGATCTGGATGGAGTGTGCCAGCATGTGCCACCCATTATTTTGAAAGAATTCCCCCTAGTTTAGGAGAAATCGCTGGTTGAAAGTTGGACATGGCGGTGATGTGAAGTTAGCACCGCCACTAAATTTTTTTTCCAAAATACGCAATTAAAGCATACGAAACACGAACAACAGATAGAAGACCATCAAAAACATTGTGCCAGCAAGTTTCAGCACCTAAATCCCCGTACTTTCGGAGACATTAGTCCCCGAAACCACAAAATGGCGGTGATGTGAAGTTGGCACCGCCACTGAAGTCTTTTTTTAAAATACGCAAATAAAACACGCGAGACAAGTACAAATGAGAGATGACCATCAAAAACATTGTGCCAGCAAGTTTCTTCTCCTAAGACGCAGTACTTGCGGAGAAATTAGTCCCCGAAAGCTCAATGCGCTGGCGGTGATGTGAAGTTGGCACCGCCATCTTGAAAAATGGAATGTGCCAGTCAAACAAACGATCAGAATCGATCTGGATGGAGTGTGCCAGCATGTGCCACCCATTATTTTGAAAGAATTCGCCCTACTTTAGGAGAAATCGCTGGTTGAAAGTTCGACATGGCGGTGATGTGAAGTTAGCACCGCCACTAAATTTTTTTTCCAAAATACGCAATTAAAACATACGAAACACGCACAACAGATAGAAGACCATCAAAAACATTGTGCCAGCAAGTTTCAGCACCTAAATCCCCGTACAAACCAATGGTCAGAATCGATCTAGATGGAGTGTGCCAGCATGTGCCACTCGTATATTTCACGAAAATCCCACCACAGTCGGTGGAAAACCAACCCGAAAGCTCTATGGCGGTGATGTGAAGTTGGCGCCGCCACTGAATGCTTTTTCCAAAATTGGGACCACTCAATGGATGTATTGTAACATTTTCCAATTCAACATTAAACCATTTGCTTACTGGCTATACAGATATCAATGCAAATACGAATATCTCGACAGGTGAATGCCGTCATGTGCCTGAACTGTTAACAGAAAGCTGAAGCTATTACTTTGTTCAAAACTTTGTAAGACAGTGAAGGCATTTGACGAGTATATGCAATGGCATAACTAGGAAGACTTACTTTCTTATTAAAGGCCATTGATGAATAGCATGCGATTCGTTTATGTTTCCCCGCATGAAGGAGGAGAGTTCGCGACTTACAACGGCAAAACTATTGGTAATGGTTTGAATTTTTCATTTGACCAACGACGTCCCATGATTGGTCAGTTTTCGGTTACCATATGATCAATATATAGATAAACATTTTCATCTGTTTGCCGTGGAAAATATATTCACGGCATGCGATTAATTACAGCCTGTACAACTTAAAACAAGAATGATTAAATAGATGCGTCCAACACACACCTGTGGAATTTTGAAAATTCCCGCAATTTTGTGCGGATCGAGAGAAAAGCTAAAAATTTTCCAGACAATTAATTGGGTTATGCAAACCAGCCCTTCGAATGTTTTTCAAAACCTCGATGGGTATCCATGTCAAGAAGGCTGGGTCATCCTCAATTTAATGAGAATCTGTTTCCACTGTAGGTGAGAACCTACTCTATGGTTTGAAAGATGTAGTTTGATAATTCCTTTCCAAAAAGATTGCGCACCTTGGAAAGCATAGAGTATATTAGGATATCCCATATATCCCTACTCTATGTTTGAAAGCACCACAAACTCAATTGAGCATCATGCTTCTTCGATGGAGCATTCTGACAACGCTGGAAATATGCCCTTCGATCTCCTAATGTTATTGCTTCAATTGTTCATCAAGATCATCAAATGTGATAAAGATGTACGCACATCATGACACTAATAATGTTGTAGATATTGCCAACATTGTTTTCTATCAATGTTTCAATTGACTTCAAGAATTTCTGATTCATTGGATGTGCAAGCATACTCAAAATTGAAGGGATATTGAGACTCATTTACTTCATATGATCTAGCTAGAAGTCACAATATCTAATCTATTCGTAGATTATTTTCATTATTTCATAAACACATCTATTTAATCATTCTTGTTTTAAGTTGTACAGGCTGTAATTAATCGCATGCCGTGAATATATTTTCCACGGCAAACAGATGAAAATGTTTATCTATATATTGATCATATGGTAACCGAAAACTGACCAATCATGGGACGTCGTTGGTCAAATGAAAAATTCAAACCATTACCAATAGTTTTGCCGTTGTAAGTCGCGAACTCTCCTCCTTCATGCGGGGAAACATAAACGAATCGCATGCTATTCATCAATGGCCTTTAATAAGAAAGTAAGTCTTCCTAGTTATGTCATTGCATATACTCGTCAAATGCCTTCACTGTCTTACAGAGTTTTGAACAAAGTAATAGCTTCAGCTTTCTGTTAACAGTTCAGGCACATGACGGCATTCACCTGTCGAGATATTCGTATTTGCATTGATATCTGTATAGCCAGTAAGCAAATGGTTTAATGTTGAATTGGAAAATTTTACAATACATCCATTGAGTGGTCCCAATTTTGGAAAAAGCATTCAGTGGCGGCGCCAACTTCACATCACCGCCATTCAGCTTTCGGGTTGGTTTTCCACCGACTGTGGTGGGATTTTCGTGAAATAAACGAGTGGCACATGCTGGCACACTCTATCTAGATCGATTCTGACCGTTGGTTTGACTGGCACATGCATTTTTCAAGATGGTGGTGCCAACTTCACATCACCGCCATTTTGTGGTTTCGGGGACTAATTTCTCCGCAAGTACGGGGATTTAGGTGCTGAAACTTGCTGGCACAATGTTTTTGATGGTCTTCTATCTGTTGTGCGTGTTTCGTATGTTTTAATTGCGTATTTTGGAAAAAAAAATTTAGTGGCGGTGCTAACTTCACATCACCGCCATGTCGAACTTTCAACCAGCGATTTCTCCTAAACTAGGGCGAATTCTTTCAAAATAATGGGTGGCACATGCTGGCACACTCCATCCAGATCGATTTTGATCGTCGGTTTGACTGGCACATTCCATTTTTCAAGATGGTGGTGCCAACTTCACATCACCGCCAGCGCATTGAGCTTTCGGGGGCTAATTTCTCCGCAAGTACGGCGTCTTAGGAGAAGAAACTTGCTGGCACAATGTTTTTGATGGTCATCTCTCATTTGTACTTGTCTCGCGTGTTTTATTTGCGTATTTTAAAAAAAGACTTCAGTGGCGGTGCTAACTTCACATCACCGCCATGTCGAACTTTCAACCAGCGATTTCTCCTAAACTAGGGGGAATTCTTTCAAAATAATGGGTGGCACATGCTGGCACACTCCATCCAGATCGATTTTGATCGTTTGTTTGACTGGCACATTCCATTTTTCAAGATGGCAGTGCCAACTTCACATCACCGCCATTTTGTGGTTTCGGGGGCTAATTTCTCCGCAAGTACGGGGATTTAGGTGCTGAAACTTGCTGGCACAATGTTTTTGATGGTCTTCTATCTGTTGTGCGTGTTTCGTATGCTTTAATTGCGTATTTTGGAAAAAAAATTTAGTGGCGGTGCTAACTTCACATCACCGCCATGTCGAACTTTCAACCAGCGATTTCTCCTAAACTAGGGGGAATTCTTTCAAAATAATGGGTAGCACATGCTGGCACACTCCATCCAGATCGATTTTGATCGTTGGTTTGACTGGCACATTCCATTTTTCAAGATGGCGGTGCCAACTTCGCATCACCGCCAGCGCATTGAGCTTTCGGGGGCTAATTTCTCCGCAAGTACGGGGATTTAGGTGCTGAAACTTGCTGGCACAATGTTTTTGATGGTCTTCTATCTGTTGTGCGTGTTTCGTATGCTTTAATTGCGTATTTTGGAAAAAAAATTTAATGGCGGTGCTAACTTCACATCACCGCCATGTCGAACTTTCAACCAGCGATTTCTCCTAAACTAGGGGGAATTCTTTCAAAATAATGGGTGGCACATGCTGGCACACTCCATCCAGATCGATTCTGATCGTTGGTTTGACTGGCACATTCCATTTTCAAGATGGCGGTGCTGAGTGGCGGTGCTAACTTCACACACGTCGACCTTAGTGGTAATGTCAAAGATGATGCTCGTTTTGACGTTTCTATGCGTGCCTCCTGGCGGCCTATGGAACGAACCTTCGTTGATGTTAGGATCGTTCATCCCAATTCCCCATCATATCTGGCTACTCCCATGAATTCTCTTTATCGTACTCATGAAAATCAAAAGAAACAAGAGCATAACAGGAAAATCGTAGAAGTAGAACATGCATCACTCACCCCACTCATATTTTCAACGACCGGTGGTATGGGTCCTGAATGCCTGCGCTTTCATAAAAACATGGCAGACATGATATCAAGGAAAACTCGCGAAAAATATTGCCATGTAATGTCGTATATAAGGTGCAGAATACGAACATCACTCACATGCCTGCGAGGAGAAAGGGTGAAACAATCGAGTAGGTACAATGATGTCCGTCTTCCAGACATCATTGACTTCGGCATCATTGAAACCTCCTTTTCATGCCAGTTAGCTTAATTATCTTTTTTGTATTTTGATGTTTTATACGTATAAGTTTATTGCAGATTATATTCATATGAGTTTCTCGTTCACCATGTCAATGTATGTGTCAAGAGAATAAATATTTGTGCTTGTCAGCAGTAATAAAGAAGCACATGATAATTAAATCGTCGGACTTGTGAACTTGCATTTGTCTCTGTAGCATAATCTACTGTCGCTGTGAAGGAAATTTTCATGTCCACTTGAGCTAGCATACATGTTTATCAATGATTGGGATGTTAACACCTTTTCAACAAAATTATGCTTGTAGAGCAGTCGATCAGCTTGTTCTAAAGATCTCCTGTGATAATCGAGATATTCAATTGACATAATAAATAGTTTTCACTTAGAAAAAGCAACATGCGATATTTGTCCAAATGCTTCTCAACATGGCATTTATGAAATTCGTTTATACATTATCAAAGCTAATGTGAAGGTGGTTGTTGGTTAACACATATGTCAGTGGGAAAATCTTATATTACATATCACTATACACTGTAATCTGGCACCTCCTAAAGCGGAAGAAATCTGCATCCTAAAGCGCCACACACTAAAATTTCAGAAGGTTAAGTTGAATTAGTAGGCTAGCATACTGAAGAGAACAATAACCCTTAGACGTAAGCATCTGCATAGAGGAGAGCGTGAGTCACTGCTTGCCAGACAGCAGGAACGCTGTCGCATAACAATAGCTGCTATTGAGGACATCATAAGTTCACGCTGCTGTATGTACGTGAATCATTCTCCGCTTCATCTCTCCGAGGCAATGTAGCTGGCTTTGACTTCGAGTGGCAAGTTGACTTTCTGTCAGTGATATTGCAATTAAATTGTTTAGTGAAATTATCTGTTGAAGTTGTGCAGTTGTAAATTGCAAATACATGGGTATCATGATGTCATGCCAGGAGACTACATCTTTCCCATCAACTTCGATCGAAATACTGGGTAAATGGAAAAGAAATACAGTATAATAAGACTTGAAGCCAAATGGCCAAAAATCTGCATTCTACATTTTCTCGTGATAGTCAATCGTGACTGATCAATCTGGTTCATCAACTGACGGCAGCTCTGAAAAATGAGGTGAGTTTCCTGTTGCTCTGATAGCCTATTCGAAAGAGTTGTAATGCATGCATGCTGTATAGCACTAATGTAAATCGAGTCTGCGACTTCTGTAGTTAAAATGACACTTTTCATAACGGGACTTAATTACTTTTTGCGGATAATGGAAATTATAAATTTCAAAAATCTGTGCATTTTCGAGGTAGGCACACATTGTATTTGTCAATTTCATGCATTCATTCGCGTTATCTGTGCTCGGTGAAGCCTCTGAGAAGCAAATGCGCACTCATAGAAACTGCTCAAAGTACTCATCTGTTACAAGTGGCGTGTCCAATAAGGTTTTCGAACGAAAGTAGAAAAATAGTAGATGCACGCATGTGAAGGGTTAATTGAATTGGCATATCAAGTTTAGGATTCAATGCAAAGTTCTAAATGCGTTGATGTACACATGTATCATTTCGTGTGGTCAATTATATTCAGAATATTCGAAAATTCGTCTATTTCAATGAATACAGCAATCAATTCTGTAATTAGTTTATTGGAGGCACACATTAGTTGAATGTAACCTGCTAATGTAACCATTTATCACCAACTGTCATGATGATCTATAGTCAGATAATAGTATAGACATCGAAAAAATGCAGTAGACGACACTGAAGGACATTCTTTTCCATTATGTAGTAGAACAATTGTCTTCAGTCTTTCCTGATTCATACATTTAAGAAGAAGCATCTCTGTAAACATATGCTTAAAATTTCGCATTCAATCTTTTAAACGTTTTTATCTAATCCATTAAAATTCTGCTGCCACATAGTTGTGAATTCGCTTAATAAATATTCATCAAAATATATGAAATTCCGGATGCTGCCGCTGGAAAAATTTGTGTCGGCCCAATATCATCTACCTGATGTTGGCCCGATAAGCAAAGTGGCCCAGCGCATTTGTATCGGCCCAACGTCAGTTGTCAACACTCACCCAATACGCGCCCAATACACGCCAACGCTCATCCGACACCGATCAAAACTTTGTTTTATATACTGCTGTTTAATTCGTCAGTAGTATACTTGTGTGCCCATAGAGTAAGTATGTTAGGTAGAGTGGTAACTCCGCATTTATTAAATCCCCAATGTCTATACACTTTCGATTTTATTAAATGAACTCAAGGGAGATACAATCGGAATTGTTTCAAAATATGAGATATACACATTTATGCAGTTTTGAAGAAATTACAACGGAATTGACTGATCATTATAGGAAAGCAGAATAAAAAGATATTATTTTACTGATTGTCCGTGTCATGACAGCCTTGGAGAGGTATTATTTGTTCAATTGGCAACTCGATCACCTGCTATTGATTTCATGAATTAGAAATATGAAATCTCAGGCAAGAAAACACAATAAAATGTCGACTTTTTCACGAAGACTTCCATTATAAAACGAATCATGAAACTCCCTTGATAATCAACTTGATTTCCGCTTAGTTAGGATGCTTTAGCAAACATTCATTCCTTTTGATATCTAACTTGTTTCATACTACTTGCATAGAGGAGCCATCTCGGTAGTATATAAATTGTCAAAATTTTGACTTTTTTTAGAACTGCTCAAATAATTTTTTGAACCACGGGATGTAATCTCCACAAGAAGCTAAATCTTTTCATATAAAAATTTTCACTGTATACAGATACTTTTTTGAGTCGACACTCTACCTATATATATATATATATCCCTACTGTATGTGTGTACCCTTTGTGTATTATAGCAAAAAGAATATCATTAATTTGATATTACCATGGAACCTCTTACTTCTCCTCCTTCCTCTTCTTCCTTACTTTCTTTTCACCCATGAAACAAGAGCGGAACAACGAGAACAACTGTACTTCACCTCAATATTTATTACAGCATATTTCATGCAGCAGACGAATTACCACAGGCGCCTCTCCACAGTTGCGGTCATTCGCGTAAAGTAGGCCTAAATGGGACCCTTCACCTCTGGTTCCTCGACGTTCTCTGCGACTTGCTGAGGAAGTTAAACATGATTCTAACAAATGAGAAACATTTTCAAACACATTTATTTGTTAGCATTACCAATTTCGCAATTTCCTGATAAATCTTATTTTCAACATATCCAATACAATTAGGCCTGCATTAAATGATACGAGTCTCAACTTTGTCCTGAGATAGGGCTTGGAAGAGAAGAAGGTCTAATATTCTATTCTAAAGGCATGGACTCCTAGATATATAACACCTGGACTGTCAGCCAAAATGTCAGGTGTGCATCAGGGGCTAATCTCTTGTTCATTATGTTACAAAGCAAATGTTTTTTTTTAATTGACATGAGCATAATAAGTAAAATTTATTTTTCGGCTAGTAACGGCAAATTCTCTGTATCAAGAATATACTTTCTCACTTGAGCTGTGCGTTCGATAAATATTCGAGGATATATATAATAGCGCAGGCCCATGCATTCCAAATATTTTTAAGTGTATTAATTTTGAGATCACTTTTTTGAAATCAGATATATTCGTTTTATTTCTTGAGCCAGATGCTTAGCCATACAATTCTCACAATATTTAAATTTGAGGTAGATGTAATGAAAAAATAGACGTCTTAGGTCAATAAATCATATAATACTCCCAAATTTTCGAATGTCTCTTTCTCAAGGGTATGAAATCACACTGACAGTGGGCAAATTATCTTACAAACAACTAACATAGTACACAATTCAAACACAAATAACTCAGAGGTCCTACTTCTCGTACTAAATAAACATTGATACCTGGGCGATACTTAGAAATGAAATCCTTCTCAGATATCTTCCGCTCAATCGTATTAGCAAATTCTCGCTTTAAAATAAAAGGGGTCACAAATGAAAGGTCAGGTAACATACCATGAGTTTTAACAAAATGTTTATGAAATAAACTCGAATCAGTTGTAAGGTGCTCATGCATACGTTGACGAAAAGAACGAACAGTCTCATCGATATAAAAACTTTCACACAAATTACATGTACATGTCAACTGACAAACAAAATTTTTCATGTAACAAAAATTATTATTCTTACACAAACAATTACTAGTACAAAATAATTTTTCTTTAAATGAAACACTTCTTTTCAAATTAGGCTGGGTCACAAATACTGGCTTCAAATCAAAAAAATGATGCTGGAAACTTTTAAACTCTTCTCTTATCTTAGTTGCCTGGAAATCATTAATGAACGGTACCCTTAAATATATTTGTTTTCTGTTTGCTTCTTTTCTATGTCTTCTTTTGCTTTCATTCATTGGTTTAGGTTTCATGTATCGTTCAACAATATCTAAAGGGTACCCGTTTGCAAGAAATATTTTTTTCATAAAATATAGTCCATCTTTGATCTTGCTCATGGTGGAACAATTGCGATGTACTCGCAGACACTCTGTACGTAGCCGGTTTATCTTTCTCTGCCACGGCACCCAACTATAAATCTATAATGTCTATAAATCTCAGTAGTAATAAAAGGTCCATAATAAACACAGCGCGCCCTCCCCCCCCCCTCTGGAACGGCAGAGTGTCGTGGTCGGCCGCCGTGGTGCTTCGGATCTGACTCCCCCCCTCTGGAACGACAGAGGTTGTAGTCTGTCGTGGTGTGCCGGCCAGGTGGGTCCACGTTCACAAACTGTTCGCTGACTCCCCCCCTCTGCAACGACAGAGTGTGAGACTCGGGTGAGTTGGTCCGACCGCCTGGTTGACGTGGGCGACCGTCCAGGTTAACGTATGCGACCGTCTAGGTTGACGTGGGCGACCGTCTAGGTTGACGTGAGCGACCGTCTAGGTTGTCGTGGATGGTGAAATGGCTGCCAGATTCGGATTCAGCGTAAAATTCTGCATCGGTATGGTGAGTTTCAAGTCAATCGGAGAGAAAAAATTTTCAACATTTTTCGAAAAAACGACAGAGTTAGAATTTGGGACGTTTTGGTGTGTAGCGCCAAAACGAACCATCGGATGAGAAAACGGAGGCCAGATTCGGATTCGGCGTGAAATTCTGCATCGGTATGGTGAATTTGAACGCCATCGGAGAGAAAAAATTTTCGCTGACGTCCCCCCCCTCTGGACAGCTCGCTTCGATCTTGGCTTCTAGTGGACGGATTTTGTCGTGCCATAGCTCGTTTGAAAGCTAAGAGTGAGACAAATTCACTGAAAGAATCGGCTTGTTCCTATCTGTCTTCGTTTAGATGTGAGACGCCATTTAAGATTTTGGGACATTGGCGAAAATCGACAGAGTTAGAATTTGGGACGTTTTGGGCTGTAGCTTCAAAACGAAGCATCGGATTGGAAAACGGATTTCAGATTTGGAATCAGCGTGAAATTCTCTATCTGTATGGTGAGTTTCAAGTCAATCGGAGAGAAAAAATTTTCGCTGACGTCCCCCCCCCTCTGGACAGCTCGCTTCGATTTTGGCTTCCAGTGGACGGATTTTGTCGTGCGATAGCTCGTTTGAAAGCTAAGAGTGAGACAAATTCAGTGAAATAATCGGCTTGTTCCTATCTGTCTTCTCTTAGATGTGAGACACCATTTAAGATTTTGGGACATTGTCGAAAAACGACAGAGTTAGAATTTGGGACGTTTTGGGCTGTAGCTTCAAAACGAAGCATCGGATGGGAAAACGGATTTCAGATTTGGAATCAGCGTGAAATTCTCTATCTGTATGGTGAGTTTCAAGTCAATCGGAGAGAAAAAATTTTCAACATTTTTCGAAAAAACGACAGAGTTAGAATTTGGGACGTTTTGGTGTGTAGCGCCCAAACGAAGCATCGGATGAGAAAACGGAGGCCAGATTCGGATTCGGCGTGAAATTCTGCATCGGTATGGTGAGTTTCAAGTCAATCGGAGAGAAAAAATTTTCGCTGACGTCCCCCCCCCTCTGGACAGCTCGCTTCGATTTTGGCTTCCAGTGGACGGATTTTGTCGTGCGATAGCTCGTTTGAAAGCTAAGAGTGAGACAAATTCAGTGAAAGAATCGGCTTGTTCCTATCTGTCTTCGTTTAGATGTGAGACACCATTTAAGATTTTGGGACATTGACGAAAAACGACAGAGTTAGAATTTGGGACGTTTTGGGCTGTAGCGTCAAAACGAAGCATCGGATGGGAAAACGGATTTCAGATTTGGAATCAGCGTGAAATTCTCTATCTGTATGGTGAGTTTCAAGTCAATCGGAGAGAAAAAATTTTCGCTGACGTCCGCCCCCCTCTGGACAGCTTGCTTCGATTTTGGCTTCCAGTGGACGGATTTTGTCGTGCGATAGCTCGTTTGAAAGCTAAGAGTGAGACAAATTCAGTGAAAGAATCGGCTTGTTCCTATCTGTCTTCGTTTAGATGTGAGACACCATTTAAGATTTTGGGACATTGTCGAAAAACGACAGAGTTAGAATTTGGGACGTTTTGGGCTGTAGCTTCAAAACGAAGCATCGGATGGGAAAACGGATTTCAGATTTGGAATCAGCGTGAAATTCTCTATCTGTATGGTGAGTTTCAAGTCAATCGGAGAGAAAAAATTTTCAACATTTTTCGAAAAAACGACAGAGTTAGAATTTGGGACGTTTTGGTGTGTAGCGCCCAAACGAAGCATCGGATGAGAAAACGGAGGCCAGATTCGGATTCGGCGTGAAATTCTGCATCGGTATGGTGAGTTTCAAGTCAATCGGAGAGAAAAATTTTCGCTGACGTCCCCCCCCTCTGGACAGCTCGCTTCGATCTTGGCTTCTAGTGGACGGATTTTGTCGTGCCATACCTCGTTTGAAAGCTAAGAGTGAGACAAATTCACTGAAAGAATCGGCTTGTTCCTATCTGTCTTCGTTTAGATGTGAGACGCCATTTAAGATTTTGGGACATTGTCGAAAAACGACAGAGTTAGAATTTGGGACGTTTTGGGCTGTAGCTTCAAAACGAAGCATCGGATGGGAAAACGGATTTCAGATTTGGAATCAGCGTGAAATTCTCTATCTGTATGGTGAGTTTCAAGTCAATCGGAGAGAAAAAATTTTCAACATTTTTCGAAAAAACGACAGAGTTAGAATTTGGGACGTTTTGGTGTGTAGCGCCCAAACGAAGCATCGGATGAGAAAACGGAGGCCAGATTCGGATTCGGCGTGAAATTCTGCATCGGTATGGTGAGTTTCAAGTCAATCGGAGAGAAAAAATTTTCGCTGACGTCCCCCCCCCTCTGGACAGCTTGCTTCGATTTTGGCTTCCAGTGGACGGATTTTGTCGTGCGATAGCTCGTTTGAAAGCTAAGAGTGAGACAAATTCAGTGAAAGAATCGGCTTGTTCCTATCTGTCTTCGTTTAGATGTGAGACACCATTTAAGATTTTGGGACATTGACGAAAAACGACAGAGTTAGAATTTGGGACGTTTTGGGCTGTAGCGTCAAAACGAAGCATCGGATGGGAAAATGGATTTCAGATTTGGAATCAGCGTGAAATTCTCTATCTGTATGGTGAGTTTCAAGTCAATCGGAGAGAAAAAATTTTCAACATTTTTCGAAAAAACGACAGAGTTAGAATTTGGGACGTTTTGGTGTGTAGCGCCCAAACGAAGCATCGGATGAGAAAACGGAGGCCAGATTCGGATTCAGCGTGAAATTCTGCATCGGTATGGTGAGTTTCAAGTCAATCGGAGAGAAAAAATTTTCGCTGACGTCCCCCCCCCTCTCGACAGCTCGCTTCGATTTTGGCTTCCAGTGGACGGATTTTGTCGTGCGATAGCTCGTTTGAAAGCTAAGAGTGAGACAAATTCAGTGAAAGAATCGGCTTGTTCCCATCTGTCTTCGTTTAGATGTGAGACGCCATTTAAGATTTTGGGACATTGGCGAAAAATGACAGAGTTAGAATTTGGGACGTTTTGGGCTGTAGCTTCAAAACGAAGCATCGGATGGGAAAACGGATTTCAGATTTGGAATCAGCGTGAAATTCTCTATCTGTGTGGTGAGTTTCAAGTCAATCGGAGAGAAAAAATTTTCAACATTTTTCGAAAAAACGACAGAGTTAGAATTTGGGACGTTTTGGTGTGTAGCGCCCAAACGAAGCATCGGATGAGAAAACGGAGGCCAGATTCGGATTCGGCGTGAAATTCTGCATCGGTATGGTGAGTTTCAAGTCAATCGGAGAGAAAAAATTTTCGCAGACGTCCCCCCCCCTCTGGACAGCTCGCTTCGATTTTGGCTTCCAGTGGACGGATTTTGTCGTGCGATAGCTCGTTTGAAAGCTAAGAGTGAGACAAATTCAGTGAAAGAATCGGCTTGTTCCTATCTGTCTTCGTTTAGATGTGAGACACCATTTAAGATTTTGGGACATTGACGAAAAACGACAGAGTTAGAATTTGGGACGTTTTGGGCTGTAGCTTCAAAACGAAGCATCGGATTGGAAAACGGATTTCAGATTTGGAATCAGCGTGAAATTCTCTATCTGTATGGTGAGTTTCAAGTCAATCGGAGAGAAAAAATTTTCGCTGACGTCCCCCTCCCTCCGGACAGCTTGCTTCGATTTTGGCTTCCAGTGGACGGATTTTGTCGTGCGATAGCTCGTTTGAAAGCTAAGAGTGAGACAAATTCAGTGAAAGAATCGGCTTGTTCCTATCTGTCTTCGCTTAGATGTGAGACGCCATTTAAGATTTTGGGACATTGGCGAAAAACGACAGAGTTAGAATTTTTGCGATGGCTGCCTACTGTAGAGCCAAAAC
The DNA here is from genome assembly GCA_907163375.1 of Prostheceraeus crozeri. Taxonomy (NCBI): domain Eukaryota; kingdom Metazoa; phylum Platyhelminthes; order Polycladida; family Euryleptidae; genus Prostheceraeus; species Prostheceraeus crozeri. The sequence goes on from CAJQUW010011065.1 coordinate 363,670, forward strand.
GAAGCATCGGATGGGAAAACGGATTTCAGATTTGGAATCAGCGTGAAATTCTCTATCTGTATGGTGAGTTTCAAGTCAATCGGAGAGAAAAAATTTTCAACATTTTTCGAAAAAACGACAGAGTTAGAATTTGGGACGTTTTGGGCTGTAGCGCCAAAAACGAAGCATCGGATGAGAAAACCGAGGCCAGATTCGGATTCGGCGTGAAATTCTGCATCGGTATGGTGAGTTTCAAGTCAATCGGAGAGAAATAATTTTCGCTCACCCCCCCCCCTCTGGACAGCTCGCTTCGATTTTGGCTTCCAGTGGACGGATTTTGTCGTGCGATAGCTCGTTTGAAAGCTAAGAGTGAGACAAATTCAGTGAAAGAATCGGCTTGTTCCTATCTGTCTTCGTTTAGATGTGAGACACCATTTAAGATTTTGGGACATTGACGAAAAACGACAGAGTTAGAATTTGGGACGTTTTGGGCTGTAGCTTCAAAACGAAGCATCGGATTGGAAAACGGATTTCAGATTTGGAATCAGCGTGAAATTCTCTATCTGTATGGTGAGTTTCAAGTCAATCGGAGAGAAAAAATTTTCGCTGACGTCCCCCTCCCTCTGGACAGCTTGCTTCGATTTTGGCTTCCAGTGGACGGATTTTGTCGTGCGATAGCTCGTTTGAAAGCTAAGAGTGAGAAAAAATTCAGTGAAAGAATCGGCTTGTTCCTATCTGTCTTCGCTTAGATGTGAGACGCCATTTAAGATTTTGGGACATTGGCGAAAAACGACTGAGTTAGAATTTTTGCGATGGCTGCCTACTGTAGAGCCAAAACGAAGCATCGGATGGGAAAACGGATTTCAGATTTGGAATCAGCGTGAAATTCTCTATCTGTATGGTGAGTTTCAAGTCAATCGGAGAGAAAAAATTTTCAACATTTTTCGAAAAAACGACAGAGTTAGAATTTGGGACGTTTTGGTGTGTAGCGCCCAAACGAAGCATCGGATGAGAAAACGGAGGCCAGATTCGGATTCGGCGTGAAATTCTGCATCGGTATGGTGAGTTTCAAGTCAATCGGAGAGAAAAAATTTTCGCTGACGTCCCCCCCCTCTGGACAGCTCGCTTCGATTTTGGCTTCCAGTGGACGGATTTTGTCGTGCGATAGCTCGTTTGAAAGCTAAGAGTGAGACAAATTCAGTGAAAGAATCGGCTTGTTCCTATCTGTCTTCGTTTAGATGTGAGACACCATTTAAGATTTTGGGACATTGACGAAAAACGACAGAGTTAGAATTTGGGACGTTTTGGGCTGTAGCTTCAAAACGAAGCATCGGATTGGAAAACGGATTTCAGATTTGGAATCAGCGTGAAATTCTCTATCTGTATGGTGAGTTTCAAGTCAATCGGAGAGAAAAAATTTTCGCTGACGTCCCCCTCCCTCCGGACAGCTTGCTTCGATTTTGGCTTCCAGTGGACGGATTTTGTCGTGCGATAGCTCGTTTGAAAGCTAAGAGTGAGACAAATTCAGTGAAAGAATCGGCTTGTTCCTATCTGTCTTCGCTTAGATGTGAGACGCCATTTAAGATTTTGGGACATTGGCCAAAGACGACTGAGTTAGAATTTTTGCGATGGCTGCCTACTGTAGAGCCAAAACGAAGCATCGGATGGGAAAACGGATTTCAGATTTGGAATCAGCGTGAAATTCTCTATCTGTATGGTGAGTTTCAAGTCAATCGGAGAGAAAAAATTTTCAACATTTTTCGAAAAAACGACAGAGTTAGAATTTGGGACGTTTTGGTGTGTAGCGCCCAAACGAAGCGTCGGATGAGAAAACGGAGGCCAGATTCGGATTCGGCGTGAAATTCTGCATCGGTATGGTGAGTTTCAAGTCAATCGGAGAGAAAAAATTTTCGCTGACGTCCCCCCCCCTCTGGACAGCTCGCTTCGATTTTGGCTTCCAGTGGACGGATTTTGTCGTGCGATAGCTCGTTTGAAAGCTAAGAGTGAGACAAATTCAGTGAAAGAATCGGCTTGTTCCTATCTGTCTTCGTTTAGATGTGAGACACCATTTAAGATTTTGGGACATTGACGAAAAACGACAGAGTTAGAATTTGGGACGTTTTGGGCTGTAGCTTCAAAACGAAGCATCGGATTGGAAAACGGATTTCAGATTTGGAATCAGCGTGAAATTCTCTATCTGTATGGTGAGTTTCAGGTCAATCGGAGAGAAAAAATTTTCAACATTTTTCGAAAAAACGACAGAGTTAGAATTTGGGACGTTTTGGTGTGTAGCGCCCAAACGAAGCATCGGATGAGAAAACGGAGGCCAGATTCGGATTCGGCGTGAAATTCTGCATCGGTATGGTGAGTTTCAAGTCAATCGGAGAGAAAAAATTTTCGCTGACGTCCCCCCCCTCTGGACAGCTTGCTTCGATTTTGGCTTCCAGTGGACGGATTTTGTCGTGCGATAGCTCGTTTGAAAGCTAAGAGTGAGACAAATTCAGTGAAAGAATCGGCTTGTTCCTATCTGTCTTCGTTTAGATGTGAGACACCATTTAAGATTTTGGGACATTGACGAAAAACGACAGAGTTAGAATTTGGGACGTTTTGGGCTGTAGCTTCAAAACGAAGCATCGGATTGGAAAACGGATTTCAGATTTGGAATCAGCGTGAAATTCTCTATCTGTATGGTGAGTTTCAAGTCAATCGGAGAGAAAAAATTTTCGCTGACGTCCCTCCCCCTCTGGACAGCTCGCTTCGATTTTGGCTTCCAGTGGACGGATTTAGACGTGCCATAGCTCGTTTGAAAGCTAAGAGTGAGACAAATTCAGTGAAAGAATCGGCTTGTTCCTATCTGTCTTCGTTTAGATGTGAGACGCCATTTAAGATTTTGGGACATTGACGAAAAACGACAGAGTTAGAATTTGGGACGTTTTGGGCTGTAGCTTCAAAACGAAGCATCGGATTGGAAAACGGATTTCAGATTTGGAATCAGCGTGAAATTCTCTATCTGTATGGTGAGTTTCAAGTCAATCGGAGAGAAAAAATTTTCAACATTTTTCGAAAAAACGACAGAGTTAGAATTTGGGACGTTTTGGTGTGTAGCGCCCAAACGAAGCATCGGATGAGAAAACGGAGGCCAGATTCGGATTCAGCGTGAAATTCTGCATCGGTATGGTGAGTTTCAAGTCAATCGGAGAGAAAAAATTTTCGCTGACGTCCCCCCCCCTCTGGACAGCTCGCTTCGATTTTGGCTTCCAGTGGACGGATTTTGTCGTGCGATAGCTCGTTTGAAAGCTAAGAGTGAGACAAATTCAGTGAAAGAATCGGCTTGTTCCTATCTGTCTTCGTTTAGATGTGAGACACCATTTAAGATTTTGGGACATTGACGAAAAACGACAGAGTTAGAATTTGGGACGTTTTGGGCTGTAGCTTCAAAACGAAGCATCGGATGGGAAAACGGATTTCAGATTTGGAATCAGCGTGAAATTCTCTATCTGTATGGTGAGTTTCAAGTCAATCGGAGAGAAAAAATTTTCGCTGACGTCCCTTCCCCCTCTGGACAGCTCGCTTCGATTTTGGCTTCCAGTGGACGGATTTTGTCGTGCGATAGCTCGTTTGAAAGCTAAGAGTGAGACAAATTCAGTGAAAGAATCGGCTTGTTCCTATCTGTCTTCGCTTAGATGTGAGACGCCATTTAAGATTTTGGGACATTGGCGAAAAACGACAGAGTTAGAATTTTTGCGATGGCTGCCTACTGTAGAGCCAAAACGAAGCATCGGATGGGAAAACGGAGGCCAGATTCGGATTCAGCGTCAAATTCTACATGGAAATGGTATATTTCCAGCTCAATCGGAGCACTAGAACCGGAGATAGACGGGTTTTGAGTGTTTGGATGATGGGTATTACGTCATCAGCTGATCGCCACACACTATATAAGCTGGGAACCGACAGAGACTTGTCATTCAGACGAGAGATTGCCAACGGTAAGTCGTCTCTCTGAGCTCCGATGATAGCTTCGGACATTCCAAATCCCGAGTTTCTGTAAGAAACCGACTTAGAAAATTTCATTGCTGATATCAGCTAAGGCGTCAGACTTAGAGGTTTGCCAGGAGATGGCCTTCGTCTCCAGGCCATAAAAGACTCCAAAACTTTAAAGGCTTGTAACTTTGCTTCTACAAGTCCGTTTGACTTGATTCAAAAAAGGTTCGGTCGCTATTGACCTGCCCTAAGTGATAGACTACTTATAAAGTTTCATAAGTAGTGCTAAAAAGTTGAAAAATTTAAATTCACTAGTTTTGGAGGTTTTCTGGGGTTTTCGACCCTGCTGAAGTCAATGAAAGCATTTTTAATGATGTCTGAGCCAGTCTTCTCATGCTATAAGCGGCTTTTCACTGAAAGCGAGCAAGACACGGAGAGTTTTGCTGTAATATTCCACTGACAGGGTGTTCCTTCGGGACGGCGGACGATGCCGTAGTGATAAGTGTGGCAAGGGAATGTGTCATATTTGAGACCGTAACCGCTGGGACAACTCATGTCTCATGTTGGGCATTTGACACAGCTCTCAACGTAGCACTTTGAACGCCAATCGGTTGAGTCTTAGCTATCTTGTCATGGGTGGCCTCTAAACATCTCCATTGCAAAACGCTGGTGAATCAAGCTCTCTACGGCTTGCTATCAAGCTGATCAAAGCAATAACTTGGGATGTTTCCTCAAGGTTTTCAAGTATGCTGAGTTCAAATCTGCTATCAGATTTCAAATTTAACTAAGACTAAGGCAGCTTTGAGGGGTTAGATCCCAGCTACTGTTCACTACCTTTGACTCGGCGTTGCTGTTACCACTTCGGGGCAGTGACAATGATGTCTTAAGCTGTAAATAGCGGGTATCGGGGAAGATCTCTCACTTCCCTAGTGATCAGTACAAGGCCTTCGGGCTGTCGACGGGATCGAGTGCCACTCACTACACTCAAATCTATCATTCCTCACTAAGTGTAAATTACTGACTATACATTTGTCCTGCTATCAGGTTGTTTTGACTTGCTATCTAGTTGAATAGTCTCTTGCTATCAAGAGATTCACTTCTGCTCATAAAGCACATCATCGCTGTAATACCTCCTTTGCTCGAGCGTTCCTTCGGGACGGCGGGTACTGCCGTAGAGGGATTGTGTTGCACGGGTTGTTCGTCGTTTGTTAGACCGAAACCTCTGAGCCGTTGCTCATGTTGGGCATTCGACTTCATACTCAACGTGACGTTTTCTCTCGCCAGGTCAGAGTACTTCAGCCATTCGACAAAGGTTAGTCTTTATGATATGGAGTAGAGTGAAATGTAATTCATTAGATGCCCCTTCAATGATTGCTCCCATGATAAACGTTGATGAGACAAATGAAATGATTCTCATCTTCCTTTTTCAGTGATTGAAATCTACTAACACACTACCGTATAATCGGCCACTATGGGGCAAGACATGATAGAGCCTCCACGCGCTTTGCCCTGGGCAGTCTTCGGACTGGCGAATACTATCATTAAGTTGAATCTGCTATCAGTCAACTTGAACGTTGCGTCGCATTAGAGGGGTATATAAACCACTGCCTCTCATTTCATTTCATTTCAATCATGCAGACGCCGAACAGTCAAGTCAGCTCTCCTCGCGGACCGCAGTTAAGGCCGCGAAATTTATTTGAGGAGTTTGCCAGGCTAGAGGAGCAAGACAGAGTTTTTAATAATCTTGCTCGGATTGGCAATCCGATGACAGCAACTGCTGTCAATCCAACGGAATGGCGCTACATTCCACTTTTTAGCCATGTACCAGTTAGTGTGGAAGTCGACACTGCTACCAAGGAGAGAGTCAAAGACTTTCTCAGCAGAATTGGTAGGGTGTAAGATGACGTTACTCCCGAGAACGAACCATCGGCTCTCTTAAGGGCCACCATGGGGCAAGACATGATAGAACCTCCTCGCGGTTTGCCCTGGGCAGTCTTCGGACTGGCGAATACTATCATTAAGTTGAATCTGCTATCAGTCAACTTGAACGTTGCAAATGAAGTTCGGTGTAATACTTCCTTTCGACGGGCGTTCCTGTAAAGGGCGGCGGTGAAACCCGTAGCTATGTATACCGCAAGGGACATTCGGCAATGGTCAATCTTGTTAAACCTCTCTGCGTCATGTTTGCAAGTGATTGCCTCTGTCTCAACGTAGTATGCATTCGCGCCAGGGCGACATTTAGCCAACTGTCGAAGGTTGCCTAAAACTTTCCATTGCATACGTTATGAGAACCATGAGTTCTACCTGTCTCTATCAATGAGACGAATTGATGAATGGAATGAAATGGGAGGACACTCACGCGCCACACGCAACATAACACACTTCTCTCTTCCGTAGTCTAACAAGCTCTTTACACATGGATCGCAGTCGATTGCTATCCCTGTATCAGAAGTGTAAGCTATCTTAATTTTATCATGTCGTACAAAAGTTTTATTGCAACACAGGTGGATCTATAGTTAGAAAGTTTGATCATCAACGTTTCATTCGTAAGTCTAGTCAGAAACTGTATCATGGTTTGCAAAGTTAGTGTAGTCAAATAATAAAATATAAAATAATAATATCAAACTCCATTGCACTAATAGTGTGAAGCTCGGTATGAGTGAGGGATAAAATCCTCCATCACCTTAGGCGGCTTGATATCAGGCTACAACATGAGCGATGTGGAGATCTTTGATATTATACTTCCTGTTGGTGGGTTTGTACGGCGAGCGCTGCCGCAGATGGAAGGAGGGATATGTTATAGTTAAGAGCGAAACCACTTTGCTGATGTTAGACAACTTTCCCAACGACATCTTTTCTCGCTTGATCATGAGTGCTTTAGATGTCTGCAGCAGGTTTTTCAAATTTTCCACTCATCGTTTGATGATTTACAAAGTAGGGCACATGTCAAGTAAAGTTCTCATAATGATGTCTTAATCAATTCCTCCTTACTGCATGCTTGTCGTTTCTACACTCCGACTCTAACCTTTTAGAGCATACACATGTAGCACATACTATCCGTATCGAGAAAGTCTCATGAGTTCTTTTAAGAACCACTACCTCTTCGTGTCACCTGTGTATCACGCCAAACGTATGCAGCAAACACACTTCTCTCTTCTTTAGTGAGCAAGCTCTGAACACATAAGATATCATAGTAAAATCATCAACGAATAAATCATATCGCAATAGGAATGTACATTGACAGATTCAAATAGATGCTCATGCGTTCATAAAAGAGAGTTTGTAACATCAGCATTAATTGGAAGTGTGTGAGCGCACTGGAAACTCCTGATCGTCTTGTGATTGGACGAGACGTCTCATCCATTCACCGCTTAGGAAAATCTTATAAAAGGTAGTGCACCAGCTCTACTCTTCACATTTATCTTTCATAAGGTGAGTGTTGGTGAGCTCCCGCTATCAGGTTGTTTTGACTTGCTATCAAGTTGAATAGTCTCTTGCTATCAAGAGTTTCACTTCTGCTCATAAAGCATATCATCGCTGTAATACTTCCTTTGCTCGAGCGTTCCTTCGGGACGGCGGGTACTGCCGTAGAGGGATTGCGTTGCACGGGTTGTTCGTCGTTTGTTAGACCGAAACCTCTGAGCTGTTGCTCATGTTGGGCGTTCGACTTCATACTCAACGTGACACTTTCTCTCGTCAGGTCAGAGTACTTTAGCCATTCGACAAGGGTTAGTCTTTATGGTACGGAGCATTTCGAAGTGTTGATTGACTCATGTTCATTGAATGACTATTCACATGATCATCATAGGTAAAATGAAATAAATCTTACGTATCCTTTTCAGTGAATTTGCCTACGACGTCGAATCTAACTACTTTAATCTTCGATATGGATACGAGTATCACGAGAAAAATTGAATCTTATCGCGTCTCTGCCAAGATGGAGGAAACTCTCATTGAGCAATGTAAGTTTTTGTGTGATGGGGCAAGGATGCAGGTTGTGCTAATAAAACTCTTGAACTAACATCATTCGGTTACCATGTGTGTTGAGCATAGGAATTAATTTTCATAAACCTTTGAATAACATCAAGAATGTAAGAATCATATCCTTACTAATTTTCAACAAAAGACCCTTAACGTCTTTTTACTCCGCGATTTTCTAAAATTTATAATGCACTCTAATATCTCCCTTCGAGAAATCTCTCACCAATATCTCCCTCCCTTTTTTCAGTACAGCAGCGCATCATGAACAGAGAACCTATTCCTGAAGGGGCACTTGGTCGAGCCTATGAACGACTGGGAATATGTAAGTATCTTAATGAATGAATGCTGTTATGTGTTCTGTATCATCATGGCTGATAGCATGCATTCTATCATTCATCAATCTCATCTCTTTTCCACTCTACAGTTTTGGTAAGGCAGGAGAAGTGGGAGGAAGTCGCGAGGCGGAAATATGATGATGATTTTCCGACCCTACCCTCTCGCCCATCTACCTCAGCTCCACCATCTGAGCAGCCATCCACCTCGGGTATGGTCATCGCCCAACCTCCACCACCACCCATACCAGCTCCTCGTCGCCGCATCCCTCCAACACCCAAGCCGCGGACTCTTCCACCCTCGGCTCGCATCCCCCTTCTACCTCCTCTTGAACCATCGGTGATGGCGGAAGTAGATTCTCTTGATGGTAAGTTACAGTGATGGTAAAGGGGGACAAGGACTTAAACAAAACGCACGCCACACTTGGAATTGAATAGTCATGTTACTGATCGCTTTCCTTCCTTTTCTCAACAGATCTCGCAACGGTATTTCTGTGCGATAACGTTCCTAACCGCCCCGCCAACTCTCACATACCACCACCGGCAACAGCAGGCGACTTCCCTCCCATCTCCAACAAGTCGGTAGAAATGGAGATCGAGGTGTACGACCACACCATTAAAATGGTAGGTTGAAGATTTCCTCACTCATCTCCCTCGAACGTTTGGCTAATAGCATCTTCCTCAATTTCAGGCATCGACTTCATCACCAAAGCCCTCCTTTCTCAAGGAAAGTTTAGAGCTGTTGAGTGAAGGTAGGTTGTAACAAAACACTAAGACTTTAATAGAGATGATAGAATGATTTCTCTTTTAGGTGATGCTAGTTCCAGCTCAACACTATCGCGGGAAGGTGACGAGCGGGAATGTGCTGACTGTGGGCACATCTTCATGAGGAAACGCGATCTGCTCCGACACATCAGACAACGTGTGTGTCAACCCAAGTCGCCATCAATCTCCCGAGGTGAGGATGACTCTATTGAACACGTCTCCTTTACTTGCGACTTCTGCATTCAATCATTTGAGTCACATTTTGAATTATCTTCACATAGACTTCGACATACACACACGAACGATACCTACACCAACGGTACCTCCTCTATCCGACTCTCTGAAGTGTCGATAAATAATTTAGTGAGGAACTACCAGATGGAATCCTCAGAAACCATTGCTAACTTTGAGGAATGGTTTCATCAAAATTCATCATTGATAGAAGCGCTCTTCAACAATTTAGACAATTTTAGAATGAAGGCGCTCATCTATCTCAAAATAAAATATGTAAAAATCGACCACCATACTGGTCAAATAGTAGAGAGGTTGGAGTTTCACATACCCTCCTCTCCCGCTACAGAAGTAATCGATGAAGATTCTTGGTTAAATTTTCATATCCAAGGACTAAAACTAAATATAGTTAAATTCAACGAACGCGATAGTGGTCTCATTTTTGATGGTATAGAATCTGCCAAGTTTAAAATCAATTTGCTAGAAAGTTATAGTGGGCGAGGCTCCTTTAAACTTCCGAAAAGTTTAAAAAATAAAAAAGCAGTCGTTTCTGTAGATTGTGAATCGCAATGTTTTAAGTATGCAGTGTTATCCATTCTCCACTACAATGATGTAAATGATAATCGTTTCCGTAGAAGTAAGTATCAAGAGTGGGAAAATGAATTAAAGTTTGATGACTGCAATAGTGAAGATATGAAATTGAAAGATATAGAGAAATTTGAGAAATTAAATAAAATTAAGATAGTGGTACACGTCTGGGAGAAAGGGCTAAAAGGCGTTAGGTATAACAACCGCCAAAGTAGCTATGATCGAGTTGTCAACCTCTTGCTAGTGTATGAGGACAATACTCAACAGTGGCATTACTGTGGTATTCCAAAAATTCATCGCCTTTACAACCATATACAAAAATCGATTAAAGGTGAACATTTCATATGCGATCGCTGCACACGACCATTTTGGTCGAAAAATAAATTTCTAAGTCATTATGAATGGTGCAAGCGGGGTAAACTACAAATAGAGCGCATGCCCAAAGATAAGGAGTTTTCATATAGAGAGAATGGTGATGAACTAAGTCCTCTTCGTGTCATCTATGCTGACATCGAATGCTATATCGATGATAACATCCATCGACCAGCAGCCATTTCCTGCTATGAAGTATGGCATGATCACTTTAGGAGTAGGCAAAATAAAATGCGCGTCTGGCAAGGTGAGGATTGTATTTACCAATTCCTACAATTCCTCGAACAGGCTGTAAAATTTCAACAAAAACATGATGGTGAACTCTATCGCAGATCATTGCATATGACAGCAGATGATCAAGCAAAATTTGATAGTTGCAACATTTGCCCCAAATGTAGGAAAACATTTGACGATGATAAGATTAAGAAAGTGCGCGACCATGATCACATCACTGGTAAATTTAGAAACGCACTCTGTTCAAAATGCAATTTTTCACTTAGGATGAAACGGCGTACATTACCCGTCATTTTCCATAATTTCAAGGGCTATGACAGCCATATGATAATAAAAGGAGGTTTAGGCCAAATGAAAGAGTGGAAGCTTGATGTAATAGCACAAACGAGAGAAAAGTTTATGGCCATGACAGCAAAAGTACCCGTCGATAAAACCAAAGAAAATAAGACGGTCTATTTTGATATAAAATTTTTAGATTCCTACCAATTTATGACTGCATCACTGGCCTCTCTCGTACAAAATCTAAAGTCTCTTCCACTAACACAAAATCTTAAGAAACAATATCCAAATTTAACTAATGAAGTCATCACACGGAAAGGAGTCTTTCCATATGCATATTTTGATACGATTAGTAAACTCGGCGAGACTTCTCTTCCGCCCATAGATAAATTTAAAAATGATTTGACCGGCGCAGAATGTAAGACCGAAGATTATGATCATGCACAAGATGCATGGATAAAATTTGACTGCCATACATTTGGCGAATATATGATTGCCTACCTTAAGTTAGATGTATTTTTGCTGGCTGATGTATTTCAGGAGTTTCGACGAGTGGCATTAGAAGAAGATAAGTTAGATCCCGTCCACTTTGTCAGTCTACCAGCCATGTCATTTAAGTCTGCTTTTAAAATGACTGGTGAGACCATTCATCTCTTACAAGATCCAGAGATGTATAATTTATTTGAGCGAGGAATTCGCGGTGGTCTCACATTTGTAAATAAACATAGGTTAAAATCTGAAACAGTAGGTAATGATCATACCCATCTTAAGTATTATGACCAAAATAATTTGTATGGTAGTTCACTATCCAAACCGCTACCTCACTCTGAGTTTAGCTGGTTAGATGATAGTGAAATTCAGCATCTCTCCAACCCTTCTAACATACTAGCAATTCCAGATGAAGGTGATTGGGGATATTATTTTGAAATAGATCTAATCTATCCAAATAATATTAAACATAAAACCGTGGATTTTCCACTCGCACCCGAATCAGGTGAAGTGACCAAAGATATGTTTTCCGACTTTATGAAACAATTTCATAAAGATTTAGAATCATGCGGTCAACCCGACTATAAGCCTTGCCGCAAACTTTTACTCACCCAGTATGATAAAGAAAACTATCTAGTCCACTTTAGCATCTTAAAATTTTATTTAGAAATGGGTATGATTTTAAAAAGAGTTCACCGCATTATTAAATTTAGACAGAAAGCCTTCCTCAAACCATATATTGATAGCAACAGCCAGAAACGTGCACTAGCCCAAAATAATTTTGAAAAAGATTTTTATAAATATAAGAACAACAGTCTATTTGGTAAGACGATGGAGGATGTTAGAAAGCGCGTAAACTACAAACTAGTTAATGATGATCAAAAGTATCACAAATTGGTCTCATCACCTCTATTCATCGATAGAGACATTATCGATGAGGACCTTATAGGTGTTAAAATGATAAAATCTGAAGTTGAGTTGTGCAAACCCATCTATATTGGTCAAGCTGTACTAGATTACTCTAAGCTTGAAATGTACCAACTCTTTTATAAAATACTAAAACCATGTCCTCTCGTAAAAGAGGTTCGTTTGTTGGGTGGTGATACAGATAGTTTCTTCTTAGGTATTACCACTCAAAAAGATTTAAATTTCAATGAAGTAGGAAAATCTTTAGAAAGATATTTTGATACATCAAATTATCCTACTGATCACCCACTCTACTCCATCAAAAATAAGGCAAAACTTGGCTGCTTTAAGGATGAGACAGCAGGGAAGGAAATAGATGAAATGATTCTCCTCCGTCCAAAAATGTACAGTATGAAATTAAAGGATAGCGACGATAGTATTAAGCGTGCTAAAGGCATATCAAGATCATTGGTCTCTAACATGAAACATAAGAATTTCAGGAAAGCCTATAGAAATAAAAATATAACGTTTGTCAATATGACAATCTTAAAATCTAAGTCGCATGAGATCAAAACTCATACTTTTAGGAAACGGGCGCTTTCAGCATGGGAGGATAAGAGGTGCTGGTTAGAACACAACATATCTCTTCCACATGGACATCCTGACACAAACATACCACCACCCAAAAGAATAAAACTCACACTACCACATTCAGGAGACGTGTAAATAGATTCATCCTTAACTCAGTATTTTGATGTTGATTTCTGTAGATAAACATTGTTGTTTTATGTATCGCATGAGATTGTTTTTTCCTTGTGAATATGTGTCCACATCTGTACATTCCCCATGTGATGACTTTTCCACTGAAAGACATTTTTCCTATCCCTGTATATTTCCACCCTTCACGAAGTAAAAAGACTTTTTGTATATAGCAATGTTTATTGAAGTGCGCTCATGTATATATTTTCAGTGGATGTTGTATAAAGTCTATTGCTTCACATTCATGTACATATTTCAATAAATGTTGTATAAAGACTTCACTTTGTTTTCCGAAACACTAAAGTTACGAGGGATTTAGTATCTTTCACGTGGATGCACTCTTGTAAACCATTGGTAATTTTGATAGCAATAGAGGGTATAGTTTGTTTGATGACGGGATGATAGAAAATAGATTCAAACATCTTCTCGACTATTCCATATGAAGCGTCTTTATCATGAATGAAATCGCGTAAAATGTATTCTTTTTTCTCACCAACAGAAATAGGTGAAATCAGATCACTTTGAATGTAAAGGTGCTGTTCATGTTTATTAAGGGTCATTGGTGTTTCTATACCAATCGTATGCGCAGCAGCAAACACAGTTTGTAGCATTGAAAAACCAAAGAGTTTTTTCAAATTTTTACTCAATTGACATTGAATGTCATCACCCAGTTTCAGAACAACGCGTTGATTTTCAATCAAAAATGAAATGTGATGTATCTTTGCATCATCAAGTAACACTTCACACAACTCGCTTGTGCTAATTTTTCTAATGGGGGGACAACATCGTTGTATCGCCGATTTGCTAAACGACATGTCTAATAGAATAACACAAACAGCTCTATTCAGGTTAGGAAGCATGTTGCTTACATCACTGTCATTCTTCTTGTAAAGATAGTCACTAAAAATAGCAATAGTAAATTATATTCACAGCTGAATATGTGAGCGTGTGAACGTTTTCATATCAGACAAAGCGATAACCCATGTCTAAAAATGGATCCACCTCATTGTCGTAGATGTCAGACCATTCGATAAGATTCTATTCATCCTTATTGACAGCCTGATCTTTTCCCCATTCAGTGCGTGTGCGTTCCTTTGTCAGTCAAAGTGATGACGCATACCGTTTTCACCTTAACTCATTCATATGATGAGTCGTCAGTGAATGAAGGAAAAACTCAACGTTTAACATGCCTCCATTAGCTATACATCAAACAGATAACACATTAGGAATTTAACAATCCGTGATACTTTATTGAAATCACATAAGCCTGTTATGATACAATGCCCGTTATGAAGGATGGTAATATGTATAGGGTACCACTCGAATGAGAGCAGCAGGAAAGGGTTCAGTTTCATAAATTATATAATGGCTGCTGTTTTTAATATTTGCTAGAACCATTATAGTCTTCAATTGAACAGATACTACCAAATTCTTCAATATTAATACACCAACACTAACAGGCGGAACACCTTCTTTTCAGCAAACGAAATATGCTAATCACTTACAATTTTAATTATTTTACAAATAGCTATACCTTTATTTCTAGCATACAAAAGCTAAAACTCTATTTCTAACGCATACACTATTAAAACTTTATTTTTAACTTGTAAACTGTTAAAAACTTTATTTTTTAATATGGAAACTGATGAAACTTTATTTCTAGCATACAAACAGGTAAAACTTCATTTCTAACATACAAACTGTTAGAACTTTATTTCCAAGACATAAACGGATATAACTATATTTCAAGCGTATAAACTATTAAAACTTTATTTCCAACTTGTACACTATTGAAACATTATTTTCTAATCTGTAAACTGTTGAAACTATATCTTTCATTTACAAATAGTAGAACGCTTAGTCTAACTTGCAAACTATTAAATCCTGCAATCATATTTTTACAAACAGATAAAACTCTATTTCTAACATACACACTGTTGAAACTTTATTTCTAACTTGTAAACTCTTGAAACTTTATTTTGATATACAAACAGCTAAAACTTTATTTCTAACGTATACACCATTGAAACTTTATTTTTTAACTTGTAAACTCTTGAAACTTAGTTTTTCATATACAAACAGCTAAAACTTTATTTCTAACGTACACATTATTGAAACTTTATTTTCTAATCTGTAAACTGTTGAAACTATATCTTTCATTTACAAATAGTAGAACGCTTAGTCTAACTTGCAAACTATTAAATCCTGCAATCATATTTTACAAACAGATAAAACTCTATTTCTAACATACACACTGTTGAAACTTTATTTCTAACTTGTAAACTCTTGAAACTTTATTTTGATATACAAACAGCTAAAACTTTATTTCTAACGTATACACCATTGAAACTTTATTTTTTAACTTGTAAACTCTTGAAACTTAGTTTTTCATATACAAACAGCTAAAACTTTATTTCTAACGTACACATTATTGAAACTTTAGTTTTTATCTTTTAAACTGTTGAAACTTTATTTTGTTTCTAACATGCAAACAGATAAAGCTTTATTTCTAACATATACACTATTGAAACTTTATTTCTAACTTGTACACTGGTGAAACTTTATTTCTAACTTGTAAACGGTTGAAAATTTGTTTTATTTCTATCATAGAAACAGATAGAACTTTATTCTTAACTTACCAACTGGTGAAACTTCATTCTATTTCTAACATACAAACAGATAAAACTTTATTCTTAACATATGCACTATTGAAACATTAGTTTTAACTTGCAAACTATTAAATCCTGCAATCATATTTTACAAACAGATAAAACTCTATTTCTAACATACACACTGTTGAAACTTTATTTCTAACTTGTAAACTTTTTATTTCTAACCTACAAACAGCTAAAACTTTATTTCTAACGTATACACCATTGAAACTTTATTTTTTAACTTGTAAACTCTTGAAACTTAGTTTTTCATATACAAACAGCTAAAACTTTATTTCTAACGTACACATTATTGAAACTTTAGTTTTTATCTTTTAAACTGTTGAAACTTTATTTTGTTTCTAACATGCAAACAGATAAAGCTTTATTTCTAACATATACACTATTGAAACTTTATTTCTAACTTGTACACTGGTGAAACTTTATTTCTAACTTGTAAACGGTTGAAAATTTGTTTTATTTCTATCATAGAAACAGATAGAACTTTATTTCTAACGTACACACAATTGAAACTTTATCTTATTTCTAACATACAAACAGCTGAAACGTTATTTCTAATGCACATACTATTGGAACTTTTCTTTTAACTTATAATCTGTTGAAACTTTATTTTGACTTGTAAACTGATGAAACTTTATTTCTAACTGGTAAACTTTTGAAGTTTTATTTTTAACTTGTAATTGTTGAAGCTTTAATTTTAACTTGTAAACTGTTGAAACTTTATTTTTAACTTGTAAACGGTTGAAACTTTGTTTTATTTCTATCATACAAACAGATAGAACTTTATTCTTAACTTGTAAACTGATGAAACTTCATTTTATTTCTAACATATAAACTGTTATAACTCTATTTTGAAGCACATAAAATATTAAAACTTTATTTCCAACGTGTACACTATTAAAACTTTATTTTCAGCTTGTAAACTGTTCAAACTTTATTTTTTATCTTGCACACTATTTAAACTTTATTTTAAAACTTGTAAACTATTGAAACTTTATTTTTAACTTGCAAACTATTGAAACTTTATTTTATTTCTAACATATAAACAGATAGAACTTTATTCTTAACTTGTAAACTGGTGAAACTTCATTCTATTTCTAACATATAAACAGATAGAACTTTATTCTTAACTTGTAAACTGGTGAAACTTCATTCTATTTCTAACATATAAACAGATAGAACTTTATTCTTAACTTATAAACTTAAAGAGATAGAACTTTATTCGTAACTTGTAAACTGGTGAAACTTCATTCTATTTCTAACATACAAACAGATAAAACTTTATTCTTAACATACACACACTATTGAAACTTTATTTTTAACTTGCAAACTATTGAAACTTTATTTTATTTCTAACATACAAACAGATAGAACTTTATTCTTAACTTGTAAACTATTGAAACTTCATTTTATTTCTAACATATAAACAGATAGAACTTTATTCTTAACTTATAAACTTAAAGAGATAGAACTTTATTCGTAACTTGTAAACTGGTGAAACTTCATTCTATTTCTAACATACAAACAGATAAAACTTTATTCTTAACATACACACACTATTGAAACATTAGTTTTAACTTGTAAACTCTTAAAACTTTATTTTTAACTTGTTAACGGTTGAAACTTTGTTTTATTTCTAACATACAAACAGATAGAACTTCATTCTTAACTTGTAAACTGGTGAACCTTCATTTTATTTCTAACTTGTAAACTCTTGAAACTTTATTTTGATATACAAACAGCTAAAACTTTATTTCTAACGCATACACCATTGAAACTTAATTTCTAACTTGTAAACTCTTGAAACAGTTATAATTTTATTTTTAACTTGTAGACTGTTGAAACTTTATTTCTAACTGGTAAACTGTTGAAATGATATCTTTCATTTACAAATAGTAGAACACTTTGTCCAACTTGTAAACTAGTAAATCTTGTTCGTCATCGAATCTAACTATTTAAATCTTCATCATGGAAATCAATGTTCCACAGTCGGAGTAAAAGTTTGAGATGATACACTCCTGGCAAACTAACTCATGAAGTAGCTTTGCTGTGATACATTTCTATCTGTAAACATATGATAATATTAAAGTGAATCTAAAACTTTTCAGCTTATTAATTGTTCATCGTTGCATCAACGCTTAAACACGTGAACAGTTATAATTTATTTTTAATTTACACTTAGTCTAACTTGTAAACTAGTAAATCTTGCGATCTTATTTTTACAAACAGTTACACCTTTATTTCTAACATATACACTATTGAAACTTTATTTCTAACTTGTAAACTCTTGAAACTTTATTTTGATATACAAACAGCTAAGACTTTATTTCTAACGCATACACTATTGAAACTTTATTTTATTTCTAACATATAAACAGATAGAACTTTATTCTTAACTTGCCAACTGGTGAAACTTCATTCTATTTCTAACATACAAACAGATAAAGCTTTATTTCTAACACACACACACTATTGAAACTTTATTTTCAATCTGTAAACTGTTGAAACTATATCTTTCATTTACAAATAGTAGAACGCTTAGTCTAACTTGTAAATCTTATGACACTTCATATGGGTGATGATGGTAGATGAAATAGTGTTAAATAAAATTTAGATAGCTTACACTTCTGATACAGGGATAGCAATCCACTGCAATCCATGTGTAAAGAGCTTGTTAGACTACGGATGGGCTTAAGTGGATGATTTAACCATGTATACTTTATTCATTTGGAAATAGTAGCACGCTTAGTCTAACTTGCAATTCTTATAACATTTCATATGGATGATAATGGTAGATGAAATAGTGTTAGATAAAATTAAGATAGCTTACACTTCTGATACAGGGATAGCAATCGACTGCGATCCATGTGTAAAGAGCTTGTTAGACTACGGAAGAGAGAAGTGTGTTATGTTGCGTGTGGCGCGTGAGTGTCCTCCCATTTCATTCCATTCATCAATTCGTCTCATTGATAGAGACAGGTAGAACTCATGGTTCTCATAACGTATGCAATGGAAAGTTTTAGGCAACCTTCGACAGTTGGCTAAATGTCGCCCTGGCGCGAATGCATACTACGTTGAGACAGAGGCAATCACTTGCAAACATGACGCAGAGAGGTTTAACAAGATTGACCATTGCCGAATGTCCCTTGCGGTATACATAGCTACGGGTTTCACCGCCGCCCTTTACAGGAACGCCCGTCGAAAGGAAGTATTACACCGAACTTCATTTGCAACGTTCAAGTTGACTGATAGCAGATTCAACTTAATGATAGTATTCGCCAGTCCGAAGACTGCCCAGGGCAAACCGCGAGGAGGTTCTATCATGTCTTGCCCCATGGTGGCCCTTAAGAGAGCCGATGGTTCGTTCTCGGGAGTAACGTCATCTTACACCCTACCAATTCTGCTGAGAAAGTCTTTGACTCTCTCCTTGGTAGCAGTGTCGACTTCCACACTAACTGGTACATGGCTAAAAAGTGGAATGTAGCGCCATTCCGTTGGATTGACAGCAGTTGCTGTCATCGGATTGCCAATCCGAGCAAGATTATTAAAAACTCTGTCTTGCTCCTCTAGCCTGGCAAACTCCTCAAATAAATTTCGCGGCCTTAACTGCGGTCCGCGAGGAGAGCTGACTTGACTGTTCGGCGTCTGCATGATTGAAATGAAATGAAATGAGAGGCAGTGGTTTATATACCCCTCTAATGCGACGCAACGTTCAAGTTGACTGATAGCAGATTCAACTTAATGATAGTATTCGCCAGTCCGAAGACTGCCCAGGGCAAAGCGCGTGGAGGCTCTATCATGTCTTGCCCCATAGTGGCCGATTATACGGTAGTGTGTTAGTAGATTTCAATCACTGAAAAAGGAAGATGAGAATCATTTCATTTGTCTCATCAACGTTTATCATGGGAGCAATCATTGAAGGGGCATCTAATGAATTACATTTCACTCTACTCCATATCATAAAGACTAACCTTTGTCGAATGGCTGAAGTACTCTGACCTGGCGAGAGAAAACGTCACGTTGAGTATGAAGTCGAATGCCCAACATGAGCAACGGCTCAGAGGTTTCGGTCTAACAAACGACGAACAACCCGTGCAACACAATCCCTCTACGGCAGTACCCGCCGTCCCGAAGGAACGCTCGAGCAAAGGAGGTATTACAGCGATGATGTGCTTTATGAGCAGAAGTGAATCTCTTGATAGCAAGAGACTATTCAACTAGATAGCAAGTCAAAACAACCTGATAGCAGGACAAATGTATAGTCAGTAATTTACACTTAGTGAGGAATGATAGATTTGAGTGTAGTGAGTGGCACTCGATCCCGTCGACAGCCCGAAGGCCTTGTACTGATCACTAGGGAAGTGAGAGATCTTCCCCGATACCCGCTATTTACAGCTTAAGACATCATTGTCACTGCCCCGAAGTGGTAACAGCAACGCCGAGTCAAAGGTAGTGAACAGTAGCTGGGATCTAACCCCTCAAAGCTGCCTTAGTCTTAGTTAAATTTGAAATCTGATAGCAGATTTGAACTCAGCATACTTGAAAACCTTGAGGAAACATCCCAAGTTATTGCTTTGATCAGCTTGATAGCAAGCCGTAGAGAGCTTGATTCACCAGCGTTTTGCAATGGAGATGTTTAGAGGCCACCCATGACAAGATAGCTAAGACTCAACCGATTGGCGTTCAAAGTGCTACGTTGAGAGCTGTGTCAAATGCCCAACATGAGACATGAGTTGTCCCAGCGGTTACGGTCTCAAATATGACACATTCCCTTGCCACACTTATCACTACGGCATCGTCCGCCGTCCCGAAGGAATACCCTGTCAGTGGAATATTACAGCAAAACTCTCCGTGTCTTGCTCGCTTTCAGTGAAAAGCCGCTTATAGCATGAGAAGACTGGCTCAGACATCATTAAAAATGCTTTCATTGACTTCAGCAGGGTCGAAAACCCCAGAAAACCTCCAAAACTAGTGAATTTAAATTTTTCAACTTTTTAGCACTACTTATGAAACTTTATAAGTAGTCTATCACTTAGGGCAGGTCAATAGCGACCGAACCTTTTTTGAATCAAGTCAAACGGACTTGTAAAAGCAAAGTTACAAGCCTTTAAAGTTTTGGAGTCTTTTATGGCCTGGAGACGAAGGCCATCTCCTGGCAAACCTCTAAGTCTGACGCCTTAGCTGATATCAGCAATGAAATTTTCTAAGTCGGTTTCTTACAGAAACTCGGGATTTGGAATGTCCGAAGCTATCATCGGAGTTCAGAGAGACGACTTACCGTTGGCAATCTCTCGTCTGAATGACAAGTCTCTGTCGGTTCCCAGCTTATATAGTGTGTGGCGATCAGCTGATGACGTAATACCCATCATCCAAACACTCAAAACCCGTCTATCTCCGGTTCTAGTGCTCCGATTGAGCTGGAAATACACCATTTCCATGTAGAATTTGACGCTGAATCCGAATCTGGCCTCCGTTTTCCCATCCGATGCTTCGTTTTGGCTCTACAGTAGGCAGCCATCGCAAAAATTCTAACTCTCGTTTTTCGCCAATGTCCCAAAATCTTAAATGGCGTCTCACATCTAAGCGAAGACAGATAGGAACAAGCCGATTCTTTCACTGAATTTGTCTCACTCTTAGCTTTCAAACGAGCTATCGCACGACAAAATCCGTCCACTGGAAGCCAAAATCGAAGCGAGCTGTCCAGAGGGGGGGGGGACGTCAGCGAAAATTTTTCTCTCCGATTGACTTGAAACTCACCATACCGATGCAGAATTTCACGCTGAATCCGAATCTGGCCTCCGTTTTCTCATCCGATGCTTCGTTTGGGCGCTACACACCAAAACGTCCCAAATTCTAGCTCTGTTAAAATTTTGAAGAAAAATTTTTTCTCGCCGATTGCCTTGAAACTCACCATACCGATGCAGAATTTTACGCTGAATCCGAATCTGGCAGCCATTTCACCATCCACGACAACCTAGACGGTCGCCCACGTCAACCTAGACGGTCGCCCACGTCAACCTAGACGGTCGCATACGTTAACCTGGACGGTCGCCCACGTCAACCAGGCGGTCGGACCAACTCACCCGAGTCTCACACTCTGTCGTTGCAGAGGGGGGGAGTCAGCGAACAGTTTGTGAACGTGGACCCACCTGGCCGGCACACCACGACAGACTACAACCTCTGTCGTTCCAGAGGGGGGGGTCAGATCCGAAGCACCACGGCGGCCGACCACGACACTCTGCCGTTCCAGAGGGGGGGGAGGGCGCGCTGTGTTTATTATGGACCTTTTATTACTACTAATCCCTATCGCAGCATTAACATAAAATAGTGGTTTCAAAAGAATAGAAGAAAACTTTATAACGATTAAATACAACTTCATGTATCAATTCTGCAACTTTCATGCAGCATCATGTAGACTTTTATCATGTCAGAATTCACAGTGGACTGGACACATAAGCAATGCCTTTATCATTCATAAAATCTATTGATCGTGAAGCAGCGTCGTCTTTGCAGTTTAATTGTCTGAATGAATTTTACCACAGTATATTCGACTATTCGACTTTTTTGCAGTTTATTTCATATATCATTTGTAAAACTTCATTCCCATTGTTCGAATAATTTTGTATGTTGTATAGGCAGGAGAATTTAACAAGAATTTCTGTTAGTCATTTATGTATAATTAAGCTGTTGCATTGCTAGAATACAGAAAGAAAGCTCTTTCTAATTCACTCGATGCACACAGGTAGTGCGTGAAATATTGTGTCCTCTTTGATTCAAGATACAAAGAATACTAATAACATCACAAGTTCAGATTAAAAACTTTTTGTCATTTCTGGCAACCACTTTTCAACTAGAATCAACTAACTATTTTCGTCAATTCTCCTGATTTTAATCTGTATGCTCAAAAGAACATTTCGCACTTTTGGAGTCACATATTTGGATATTGAAAACATACAAGTGTCCGTCACATAATGATTAGGAGTCCATGTCTAAAGGTCTCAATTTGTATTTGCCTTGTTTATTGAGTCTTAAGATATCTACTGATTTCCTTTACCGTAGTATTTCTTCATTTATGATTGTATGCGTTATATAGACTACTATCGTTTATTGAATAAAGATTTATAATAATAATAAAATAATATAATTATAAGAATAAATTGCTTAATTTATTATTATTTGTTTTTGTAATTTGAATCTAATGCAGGAATTAGAGTAAATAGATTTCTGACGGTTCATTTCAATATTTTGCGTCGTTCGCAGTGTTTTGAGCCAGTTCGGACATTCTAAATTTTAAAAAAGTCATGATATTTAATATATCAATTTTTGAATGGAATTCTCAATTTTTACCAAATATTTTTATAGTGATAAGATGAAACTGTCTTTATTATTATATAGTTTTAATCTATTGTTGTCTATTTCGATCATCATCAGTAGAAAATTAAGTATAGGCGATAAAAATACAGTGCATGCGTTTTTACACCAAAACCTAGATGCAGCATATGAGAGACGAAAACATTTCACTTCGATTGATCATTATGAGAATTGCTAAAGTTTCAGAAAGCTCAGCATGCAATGAGTTGCTGACTCTCCGAAAGTGCACATTTTGCTTATGACGGATCTGCAAATATTGCATTTAGAATCTTGCAAATAATGAAGTGATGAATTGCGTACCTTTGAGTATGTACCAGAGAATTCGATTAATTTGCAGCCGGGAATGGAGCAGAAGACCACAAAGAAGATTGGACAGAATGAATAGCGGATTATGCACCTCTACAAGAAAAATCCAACATGATTTAAACATTGTCGCAAATATACTACGGTACATGAATTGCAAATATGCTCCTTTATTGATATTTATTTCTTACACACAAACATCGAAAAACACTTGTTCGTTGGTACCGGTACCGTAAATTTTGCAAGATAACTAATATGAAGTATAGCTAGCGGCTAATTTTTTCTTGGCATTAGATACTTCGGTGTAAATAATCTATGATGTGATGCTAACTAATTCTATTCATTTGTCATGTAGGAATCTACGAAGAACAAACGGTATTTTCGCCGAATACATTGATGTCATTTGTCAATGGATAAAACTCCGTGGATGTAATAAGTCATTTGGTCCTTCCACAACTTCATAATTATATGACTTATTATATCAAGAACAAGATTTTCTACTCCATGTTTCATCAGTCGTAGCCAGCATGCAAAATATTCTTTTCATGAAATATGTTAGTCAACTATCAGACATATTCCTCCATTCTATTTCCATAATCAATGTTATCGTTGATTAAGGGAAATGTAAACATGTTAACTTTTATAAGATGACAGTCAACTAATGCATATAGGCCCCTACAGAAGGCACAATAGGCTTCGATTTTACAATTATTGGAAAACTTAGTTATATGACACATATGCAGTCAATGACTTCCCTATTGCTTATTCACAAAATTGGACTTCGGTGAATTGAACAAAATTGGACGGGAGAAGATTGCACACAAACAGTCACAATGAATGGTAGAAGTAGTAACCAAACCTCCACAATAAACACAGCGCCCCCCCCCTCTCGGGAGAGAGTCTTGGTTGGTCGTCCAGGTTGACTTGGGCGGCCGACCAGGTTGATAAAACGACCGAGTTAACGGCGAATTTGGGATGGTTTTGGGCTGTAGAGCCAACACGAAGCATCGGATGGGAAAACGGAGGCCATATTCGGAATCTACGTGAAATTTTGGGTTAGGAAGGTTGTTTCCAGCGTAATCGGAGAGAAAAATATTTTGGGACGCCCCCCATCGGCACCGAACTTCCAACTTTGGTTCTAGAGATCGTAGAAGGTCGTGCAATAGCTCGTTTGAAAGCTAAAAGTGAGACAAATTCACTGAAAGAAACGACTTGTTCATATCCGTCTTCGTTTAGATGTGAGACGCCATTTAAGATTTGGGAAATTGGCGAAAAACGACAGAGTTAGAATTTTCCAAAAAACAGCTCCAGCGGGCGAACGAAGGCTCGGATGGGTAAACGGAGGCCAGATTTGAAATCAGCTTGATGTTATTGATCAATGAGGATCATCATCCAATGAGAATAATGGATTTCTCTATAAATAATGAGACTGTAGAGTGACAGTCATTCTATTTTTGAATCGTATAAGTGACGGACGCACGTTCTCTCAGCTCATCTATCCTACTTTTCAACTAGAATGGTAAGTCGGAAAACTTCCCTCCACCTCCTTTCTTGAGTGTTAACCTAATCGCATCCTTCCGCTTTCAGGCTTCTACATCACTTACCAGACTAGATGCTGATGTCCAGACGGTGCAAGGTTCGCTACAATCAGGCCATTTACAGTTGAGACCGGTGGAGGAAACAACACAGGTACATAATCCTACACCCCTACAGCGTAAATTTAGACAAGGCATACGCTATTTCGATCATGCTATAGCACTGGAAACAGGAATGATCCCTTCCACAGACGTGAGTGTGAAGAGGAATCAGTATGGAGACTACGTCATCATTCCTGTAGCTCCATACATACGTCGCCAGCTTCACATTATTGAAGAATTTGTGACACTAAATATGGATATCCCTACTCTCCTTGACGAAGTGTGGAGAGCGAGAGATGACAAGGATACACCATATAAAAAGATATGGGAAGGTGAATGACTTTCTCTACCACTATCGCATTGGTGTTCTTACTATCGAAAGGATGGAGAACAAATAACACCCATCAGGTGTGAAGAGCTCGCAGAAGGCACTTGGAATATTCGTTTCACAATAAGCGGACTATATTATGGTTATCATAAGGATAATAAATTGGCCTCTATATCAATGCATACCCAATCCATCCTATATATACCGAAGCAGCCAGATGTTAATAACATTATTGATCAACGAAAAACGTAAATCAAAGAAGGAGAATCGCTAATCCTTTCCTATCTCTACCTTATGACAATTCGCTCATGTGCTTTGAGTGTCGTAGACGTGGTCTTATCAGATACATTTTACTTCTTCGCTGTCATCATGTTATTTGTGTATTTTGTCGTGAACAGCATCGTTGCACTTCTTCATTTTGTAATATGTTATAGGATTTTTCATCCGATGAGTAAAACTATGTAATTTTCTTTTTAGTCATCCACCATCATTTTTATGGATTGTGAGGGTGAACCTGTACAGGAGCTCAGTGCTATTGCCATGGACAATTGCTCATATCAGATTGTTAGTGTTCATCATCATCATGACAAGTGTGATCCCAAAGCTGATGGATGGGCGAGAAAACATATTCATGGACTTAATCAACAATATTTACAAGACTTTGGTCTTCCTAGTGAAAGTGCTCTTCTTATTGACTTTAAAAGATGGCTAGCAGCCTTCAATGTTGTACGTATCTTTTGTAATGATCCCTCCAAGGAGAGAAAGCTCTTTCTTAATCTAGTCATTGATGATATTCTACTTCCACCTTGGGATAGTAGAGTTAATCAACACTATCATGAAGTTACGAAACGTTTCAAGGAACAGAGTGTTCCCATTTCAAATGTTCGTTGTAGTAGTTACATTCATAATCAATGTTCTTTTCCTCCTTGCCTCAACACTGCCAAAGTAAGGTTTGGTTTTCATTGCTCTCTGCATGATAGTTACCAACTGTATCTATTTTATTTGTTTCAAACCCAAAATTTGTAATGCATGCTTGAAGAAGTCATTCAATTAAAGCTTTATGTAAAGACTTGCTGTTTTTCATGCAATTGGAGGGATTGCTGCAGGATGACAATGTCTTTCTCAAATGACTGTGGAACATTGCGTTTTCATAGGCAAAGTTTAAAGGGATTATTCAAGATTATGTGATAACATATCATAAAGATGAGAGTGACATCAAATCAGTTATTGGTGATACTAGCACACTATTTTTGAAGTTAATGGATGCGTTTTCTGATAAAATTGTAATGGCGCGATTAGTTGCGAAAATTCATTTCAGTCATTTTGGGAAAGAAGAGGTAGAAAATCGTTTCTTCCACTTTGCTTCCTATTCAATGGAAGTTGTAGGTAGATAATCCTGAAGAATTTTTTGAAAGACATATGGGAAAAATTGCTCAACGTCTTGATGCATTTAACCATCATGGTAGCAGTCTAGTGATTTGAAGCAATTTCACATATTCACATTCAACTTTGTATAAAAGAAACTTAAAGATGCAATGGTACTTGATCGTAGCACAATTGGTTTTCGAGTTATGTCTACTTACTCTCGAAGTATATTCCTTCTGTACATCCGTCTATTATTTAGAAAAGGCTAGCAAGTTCATGTCGTCAAAAAGACTTGCTTTAGAATTTGTTAGTAAGAGTGAAAATATGTGTGATGCATGTAAGCGAAAGGATGGAAGTGAAAAACGCATCCTTAAGAGATGTAAGCATACTTTCTGCCAGCGCTGTTTCATACGCCGCTGTATTCAACTCTGCCAATGTAGCCACTGTGATATAGCTTATTTTGAGTGTCACTTCTGCCATAAAAGTTAGTACCTATGCAAATATGGAAAACTCAAGTTGCGACAATGGTAAAGAGAAAAATGGCGAGACGTAAAAGTCAAAAGTCTTCAAAATTTTCTGCAGCCATTCGAGCTCTTCAACGAATCAAAGGATATCATCGATATAATGCTATACGACATGCTAATGATAAATTCATTCCAGAAATTGTTTCTCATGTGAGAAGTTTGAGGACAAAGAAATTATCACCACAACAACGAAAGTTACATAAACGATATACTACAAAATTACGATTCATCTCCAATCCTAAAATCACCCTTCAAAGAAAGAGGAAAACTCTGCCACAAAAGGGCGGTTTCCTTTCAGCAATTCTTCCGATGTTAGCTCCTGTAGTGGGCAACGTATTGGGTAGTATCTTTGGCTCTTAGCGTTAATTATGCAAATGTTGAATCTCAAAGTATTAAAATGGATTTCAGACTTCAATGTGATAAAGTTCTGACTGCATCAGGTCCATCCCATGCAGGTAAAACTGTTTTCATTCTGAATTTGCTAGAAAAAAGAAAATAATTGTTTAGGGAACCTATCATTCCAGTTATTTGGTATGGCTATGGTATTTATCAGCCGTCACTCTTTCAGGAATTGCAACGTCGTAACTTTATTCGAAATGAAGGAATTATTCGAGCTGATAAGATAGAGTCCAACGATGTCGTTGCATTGGATAATCTATTGAAGGGAAGCAAGAATTCTAAAGACGTTACAGATATGTTCACTCGCGTAGCACATCACAAAAGGTGCTTTATAATCTATATCACGCAAACTTTTTTTCCTGATGGGAAAGAAGCCTGCACACGAAACCTGAATACGCACTATTACGCTATCTTTAAGAATCCACGAGATAGAAGTCAATTTGAAATTTTAGCGCGACAAGTTTCGCCAAGAGGTTCAAAAGCCTTAATTGAAATTTTTCAAGCAGCAACTGAAAAACCACACGGTTACTTGTTTATTGATTTTACACAAGAGTGTCCGGAAGAATTTAGAGTTCGAAGTGATATTTTGAAAAAGCCTATGATTATCCACAAACCATGAGCTCCTATTCTCGCATGATTGTTATTCCTCAGGATGAATATGTGCAATTTCCTGCTTTACAGCAAGTAAAGCAACCTCTAGCAAATCAAATTTATAAGAAAGAGCTGGATTATCAGGAAAATGCACATACTAAAGGTCCATATCGCGCAGTATTATTACAATCAGAAACTGTTGAAGAATTGAAAAGTTTGAAGAATAAGATACGTGACTCGGTTTCGACTGCTACACCCTTAGCATCTCGTGCACATGCAATAGCTCTTTTCAACAGCATTGAACCATATCTCAATGTGAATGATAGAGGTGAAATCATTACGGATGATGATAAAATTATTTGCGCTTCGCGTTATGAAGACTTGATTCAGTATGCAACGCGTAGAAAACGTCGACAAGGTTATGTCCCACATGGTTGGCCATAATTTCTTCAACTATTGAAAAAGCATAATGTTCCAAAATTTGCATTGAATAATGAAACATTGAAAGAACTTGATTCCACTTCAGAAGTTGATACTACTTCAAGTGTTAATTCTGTTCCTAAAATTAGGAGTGTTACAATGCCAAGAAATTGGTTTAAGAGTTCACCTTCTACATCTCCTTCCACACTTACTAAGAAAACAAGAGGAAGAGAACGACGTAGATCTACACCCTCTAGGCAAACAAGAGAAAGAGATAGACGTAGAAGATCTCCACCAAAGAAATATATGTTCTCAGACTATTACCATGAAGCAGATGTGTTGCATGCCATGTAGTGAACCGCCGGAGGTGCATGTTGATGTAACATGTACTTGCTGTGCCAGCTCTAACAGTGAGACTCCTAAGCAATGAGAACATGAACGTAATTCTGCTAAATCTTGTGGCTGTTGTAAGTGTAAAAAGGCAAGAAAGCAAAAACATGAGAAGAAGGAGGAAGAGTCAGTCGTCATCACATGAACTTTTAAAGTCAATATACTACGATGTAAAACATCCAGCAGGATTTGCATCTATAAAGAAATTGTCAAAAGCGAGTGGTCTTCCACAATCACAAGTTAAAGAATGGTTAAAGGGTCAGGCTACCTATACACTACACAAACAAGCGAAAAAGAAGTACCGTACCCATCATTATATTACTCATGACATTGATGAACAGTGGCAGGCAGATTTGTGTGACGTTGCCTCTATTTCAAAACATAACTCGGGAAATAATTTTATTTTGACAGTAATTGATATTTTCTCGCGATATGCGTGGGCTCAAGCATTAAAAAATTAAGAAGGTAAACGAGTAGCAAAAGCATTTCAGTCAATTTTCCAAGAGCGTCGCATTCCAAAGAGAATTTAGAGTGATCAAGGAAAAGAGTTCGAAAATCAGCATGTGGGAAGATTATTTGAGAGATATGACATTGAGTTGCTTAATGTAAAGAGTGCTTATAAGGCTGCATTAGTTGAACGCTTTAACCGCACATTGAAAAATCGCTTGTGGCGACATTTTACTGCCAACTTAACACAAAATTGGACAAAGATTCTACAAGATGCGCTTTATGCCTACAACCACTCTATTCATCGTTCTATTGGACTCAGACCAGCGGATGTGAATGCTGACAATGCAGATGAAGTGCGTAAAACATTCCAACGTAAGCGTAATAATGCAAAAAGTGATGTAAAAATAGGCGATGAAGTTCGCATATCAAAAGTGAAGAGTGTTTTTGCCAAAGGTTATCTACCGAATTGGACAGAAGAAATTTCCACAGTTTCAAGCATCAATAAAAAAGACTCTCCCACAACCTGCAAGTTAAAAGATTACTATAATGAAGAAATAGATGGCAGCTTTTACCGTGATGAGATTGAGGTAGTCACTGAAAGTGAAACATATTTAGTAGAGAAAATCATCCGTTGCAAAAAACGTCAAGGCGAAGAATGGTGTCTTGTTAAATGGCTCGGCTATCCTTCAAGTATGAACTCTTGGATGCGTCGTGCAGGCATTTTTCATCAAAGTGATCGCAAGTGATTTATGCAAAACTATAACTTGCGAGTTCAAGATTTAGGTAATGAATCCGAATGCATCGTTTTATTCACGGCCCTCCTATGTAAGTTGCGCGGGTACAATTTACAGTGGTGCTCGCCGTCAACGTGGAGGTAGTATATTTGGCGCGCTGAAATATGTTGTATCTCCTCTCTTATCTACTGTCGGAAAAACTTTAAAGCGATCTGTTTTAAGTAATACTGTTGGCTTTGCTGACAATGTTGTCAATGATATTGCCATTGGGAAAAATATAAAGAGTACTTAACTAAATCGTGGGAAGGAATTCGGTTTCAGAATATTACAGGAATCCTTGACTCGTAATCAACAAAAAAAGCACCTAAACGAATGAATGTTAGAAGAAAAAGAAAACAGCGCGGAGCTGGTAAGACGCGAACGTCACGCAAATCTAAGAAAAGGCATTCACGCAAACGCCGTGCGCGCTTTAATCCTTCATCGCGTGCTAAACGACGACGCTGCCATAACTTCTAATCATGGAATGTAAAACTTCAAATTTTTGTTTGTTTGATCAACAAGCGATACAGACAGATATTCTTAATTCAAGTATTGTAAATTTAATAACTACATTGATTTAAGTTATCCGATGGTTGATGTGCGGTTCAGAATTCAGCAAGCAGATGGTACCAACATCGATGATGCACATAAAGTTGGTCTGAACAATTTACCGCTGGCAACACTATTTCGTGATGTCTCTTTAACTATTGGAGAGCAACAGGTAGAAGGTGGACAAAGCGATTATCCTTATAAAGCATATTTCAATGCCCTATCACAGTTTCATCCGTCAGCACAAAAGAGTCATATGGAAGCAATGGGATGGTATAGAGATGAAGCAAAACAATTTGATAATGAGACAAACACTGGTTTTGTAAAGCGATCTGCTTTGATTAAAGATAGTAAAGTATGTCAGCTATATGGTCCACTAAATCTTGACTTCTTCAGACAGTCAAAATTTTTACTCTGTAATACCAGCATGCGAGTCAAACTTACATTGAACAAGCCTGATTTTTTGTTGAATGCATATGCTAAAGTTGTCAATTTTAAAATCCATGTGGAAGATCTTACACTATACATTCGTCGAGTGGTAGCTAATCCATGTGTAATTAGAGGACATGCTGAGGGTCTCAACCGTAGCAATGCTATTTATCCCATTCAACATACAAAGCTTCTCATATTTACTATTCCTAAAGATCAAAGGAGTTTTATGAAAGATGGTTTATTTCCATCAGAAGCACCAAAACTCCTAAAGGTAGCAATGGTTGAAAATGATGCATTCAATGGCAATGTCAAGAAGAATCCTTTCAACTTCAAACACAACAGTTTGAGCGAAATTGCTTTACGTGTAAATGGTGTCAGTCATCCTAGACCGCCCTATAGACCAGACTTCTCTTCTTATCAATTTTTGCGCAACTATGTTGACTACATGAATGTCTTTGGCTTTTACAACACAGACGATAGCAACGGGCTTACAATGGAAGAGTTTAAGAATGGCTCATAATATTCTCATAATATTCGCTTGGATCTGGAGTTTAAAACAACGCTAGCTGCGACGATCAATGTATTGATTTATGCAGTTTTTGATTCAAATATTGAAATAACTAAGTATAGTGACGTGATTCTTCACTATAATCGTCAATGAGTTGGTTGAATGCTGACGATATAAAAGCTAAAGTACAGCGTAATG
The DNA here is from genome assembly GCA_907163375.1 of Prostheceraeus crozeri. NCBI lineage: Eukaryota > Metazoa > Platyhelminthes > Polycladida > Euryleptidae > Prostheceraeus > Prostheceraeus crozeri. The sequence continues at coordinate 395,476 of CAJQUW010011065.1, forward strand.
CAGATAAAGCTACGTTGAAAGCTTTTGATATTCGCTAGATACCCTACCAACTACAGTAAAACAGTATCCCATCTTTATTGTATTGAACACTCAGTCAAAGAATTTAGGTGAACATTGGAAAGCTATCTTTATTGGAAAAGACAGACGCGGTGAACTATTTGGCTCTCTTGCTCAACCTCCAAATATACCAACACAGCAGTGGTTGAGAAAACATAGTCGTCAATATCAACGAAATGAGCGCATACTGCAACATCCACTTTCATCAACTTAAAGTGCTTTCGTATTGTACTTCATTTTAAAACGTTTGCATGTACGTCGACTTAAATCCGTTATTGAAAAGTTTTCATGTAATCCATCTTCTAATGAAAAGATGATTTGTAAGTTCTATAATGATTTGAAATAAAACATCATCATATTGGAATAAAAATTGTTTTTATTTCACAATCCGCTGGGTATGTACATATTCGATTAAACGGTCTAGGATTGTATCTGCTTGCACTTCTGATTTCAGTCCAGTAATGATAACTTCACTGTTGTGAAAGATTGCAATATGTACAGGATTCCAACAATTAATGAGAGCTGCAGGAAAAAGTTCTGGTTCATGACACAAATTGTAGCTGCTGCTATGAATCTTCGAAAACGATACATTTTCACTCAATTGAGTAGAGATCACCATATTGTTCACAGTCAGATTCGACATCACACACTTCTCCCTCTTCCATATCCGACGTAGTAGCTTCTGCAGTTCTAAGCGCATTAACCGCGCCGATGAATGAGAAAGGGCGCCGAGAATTTGTACCGTACCATTTGGAAAGAGTTGAAGGTTCCGAAAATTGCTCATCTTCACCACTAAGATTTGCGGTCGACCCGGATAATACTTGCTGTTTGGAATTTGTTGATGTAATGTTGCGAGATCGAATTTGGTATAGAGTCTGATGCGGCGGAGAATGTTGACGATGGTGTAACGATGACGTCTCATGATGAAGAAATGAGTAAATAGAGCGATGTATCTTCCTTTTATACTTTTCCCAACTACCTTGATGAAATCTAAAGCAGATAGAAAGTTGGGAATGATAGATTTGTATTCGTTACTTTTTTAGTCGCAACCATGTGCGATTTCCTATGCGTGAATGTCTTTTCATATAGAAATATTTCAAGTCCTTCATGATATGATTTAGGCATTGAAAATGTCGATATGATAAAGCAAATTCTCTTCTCATATTTCCAGCATGGTCGTTGAAATAAACGTTTTGATCATAATTAATCTCAACATGTTGTAGGTAATCTTAATTACCAACTCTTCATGATGGAGCGCAACATTGTGTTGAAAGTGGTGTCTGATTAAGATTTGCATAGCAAAGCGATGAACTTTTGACGAATAAATAACATAATGGAGCGATGTATCCATCTCTTATATTTTTCCCAATTGTATTTGCGAAATAAAAAATAGATTGAGGAATCAGAATGACAGATTTGAATTTCATTTCTGTAATGTTGAAGCCAAACTTGATTACCCAAAGAGATGAATTTTAGCGTTTCAAAATATTCCAAATCCCTCATCATGTCATTAAGAGTTAAAAATTGTCGCCATGTTAATGTAATTCCTCTCGATGTCTTCCCATGAGAATTTTTGAAATGAACGTTTCCATTGCGGTCAACTTTGATGTATTGTTGAGAATCCAAAATCCAAGTCTTCATGATGTTATGCAAATTGGTAATATATAGATCACCAGAATATGAAAATGTCATTTTACCATATTTTGCTTAGCAATGTAGCAACAAATAGATTTGCTAGTAATCGAGCCGCTATCTTTTCTACTCCCATTGATAATACACAACAGCTAAATGGAGAGTGGGAAGTAGGGGTCACACAACGTGTTCACAGTAACTGTGTCTATACTTTTGATCATGAGGCGATGACTATTAATATGAGACGCACAGCTACTTACCAATGTGAAAAGGGCTGCCGAGCATACATTCCACAATGGCCGAAGAAAGATCTTCTATCACGTCAGAAATTCGTTAATGATTTCCTGAATAAAGCGTGTAAACACATTGTCCAATTTACTCCGCACAATGATGATCATAATTATGTACATCATGTAGTTGAGAAAGATTGGATTGTTGGTTTAAGTCCAAGTTTAAGAAATGATTTAGGTTACCTCGTTAGCGCCTTAACAAGCTATGATAATTATAACGTTAATTACTACCCAAGTGGTCATAAACAGTTAATATATCGAGAGGAAGCTTATTATGTAGATCTTATTCCAAGAAATGAGAAGACGTTGGTGAAGAAGATTGTGATTAAGCCAAGAAAGACAAACATGACTCCTGAAACATTATTGAAGAAATTTAATTATCTCCTTCGAGTTGATGGTAAACAAGTGGCAACATTGACTTATATCAAATCATCTAATCATATTGCAATAAGTAAATTAAATGATGATGATCTAGTATTAGTTTGTTCAAAAGATTTTCATCAGTTCTTACGACATCGTTCTGCAGCTGTTCATGGAAAATTTGATATGCAACATTTGCCATGTGAAAGGTCAAATCAATTTGATACAGAATGGACCGTATCTTTATACAGAAAGCGTATAGAGCCTTTAGGTGCTATCTTACATGAAACAAGAGTGTTGATGCCTCGCATTATTACTTCAGTTAAATTGGTTGTAAATTATTTAAATGAAGTGATTAATGAGCAACATATTTCATTTTCTGAAAAAGAAGGTGCTTTGTCTCTCACTATAAGTGGAAAAGGTATTGAACTAATTATGGATAAAGCTCTAATGGACATTTTGGGTTTTGATCAAAATATCTTTAAAAGTGGTACTGTAACCAAAGCTAGCGCAGACATGTCGCTATCGCGTCGTATTAACTATTTTCAGATATATTCCAATATTGGTGAAGATGTGCGTGTGGGAGATGTTGAAGCTCCATTGCTAGCAATGATACCATACCAGCCAAAAAGCTGCAGTATTTTATCTGAGCATACTTTCAAGAAAGTGCATTATACAAAGCTGAAATCAAACTACATCCCACAAATTGATATTGCCATTTATGACGATGCTGGTGCGTTGATTCCTTTTCATAAAGATGCTGTAACAAGTATCACACTCCATTTCCGCATGAAGAGTTAATGCAAAAGCATGCTAATATATTTTTCCAATGTGATTAGTATGGAAAGTGAAAATAGAGATTCGTTTCTAATTTACTTACCCAGTAATGCTTCTATGAATAAATTTCCTAATAATAAACCATCAGACTATCGAGTAGAATTAAATCACTCACTACATCTAGAAGGTGAATGGGAAGTAGGTGTTTCCAGCATTTGCTATGATAGCAATATTCAGAATGTGAATGATTTGGAAGAAATGATATTGACTCCTCGCACCCATGATGGAATAACGATGAATAATGCATTCCAGTTCCCATACAATTTAACGTCAGATGGAAAGTGGAACCATGAATGGATTCAGATAAAATCAGATTATTATGGTCCATTTGGGAATGAGAAAATTATTAAGGCATTCAATAGTGGTAATACTTCCATCATGAAGAATAAGGATCAGAAAGTTTATGAGTTTACTATCTATCATTGGAGTGGGAGACAGTTCCTTCGCTTTCATTCTTTTACTAAAGGTCTTACACTGAGGTTGGATAATGAATTCTATCCACATCTCGGTTTTGGTCATGGACTGCATCTAACGTCAATTGCTACTGCAAATGTTAAAAAAGTTTATTCAAATCGAATCAACAAATTTCATTATAAATTTAAAATATTTGATGAAGATGTTGTAGAATGTGAAGAACGCATCATTTTGAAAAAGCGTGGTGTTGAGTTAGTAAAACGATGGAATGAGACTGTGGGCAAGAAGTCTGGAGAGAAAATTATGGCCGACAAAGATAAGTTGGTTATTCAGAAGTATAATGACAAACTTACAGTTTATTTCTCTCCAATCTTGCGTCATTTTGTAAGACATCCAATACCTATTATTGGAAGCGGTTTGGTTTATGCTTCTCATGAATATCACACTAAAGCTGATTCAGTTAATGATGAATGGTGAGTGGACATCTATGGTGATCGCATCAAGAAAATTTACCAGTCTTATCAAGAATCTAAAGTTGCTATCAATATAATGCCGCGTCTATATCATACAGTTGAAAGCTTCATTCATGTAATAAATCCTTATATACAACAGAAGTTGAAGCATGTGATGAAAAGTAAATATGATGTAAAGACACACCACATTTTGTTTTCAATTGAAAATCAACGCGTTGTTCTGAAACTGGGTGATGACATTCAATGTCAATTGAGCAAAAAATTGAAAAAACTCTTTGGTTTTTCAATGCTACAAAATATGTTTACTGCTGCGCATACGATTGGTATAGAAACACCAATGACACTTGATAAACATGAACAACACCTTTACATTCAAAGTGATTTGATTCTACCTATTTCTGTTGGCGAGGAAAAAGAGTACATTTTACGTGATTTCATTCATGATAAGGATGCTTTATATGGAATAGTCGAGAAGATGTTTTAACCTATTTTCTACCATCCTGTTATCAAACAAACTATACCATCTATTTCTATCAAAATTGCAAATGGTCTACATCAGTGCATCCATGTCAAAGATGCTAAATCCCTCGTAACTTTAGTGTTTCGGAAAACAAAGTGAAGTCATTGTAAAATTTTATTGAAATAAAAATATGTGGATGAAAATTCTTTTCACAGATATAGGGGGAATGGGCTGACTGTAGGCATATATTCACAAGGAAGTGCAATCTAAAGCGATACATAAAACAACAATGAATGTCAACAAAAGCATCATCAAAATACTGATTTGAGACTGAATCTATTTACACATCTCCTGAATGTGGTAGTGTGACTTTAATTCTTTTGGTTAGTGATATGTTTGTATCAGGATGTCCATGTGGAAGAGATATGTTATGCCCTATCCAACACCTCTTATCTTCCCACGCTGAAAGTGCTCGCTTTCTAAATGTATGAGTTTTTACCTCATGCGTCTTTGATTTTAAGATGGTCATGTTGACAAACGTTACACACTTATTTTTAAAGGCCTTCTTATAGACCCCATGTTTCATATTTACAACAATCAACTTAGATATGCCTTTTGCACGCTTAATACTGTCATTGGAGTCTTTTGGTTTCATAGAATGCATTTTAGGACGAAGAAGGATCATTTCCTTAATTTATTTTCCTGCCATTTCATCTTTGAAGCATCCTAATTTTGCTTTATTTTTAGTAGAGTATAGTGGGTGATCTGTAGGATAACTTGACGTATCAAAATAATTTTCTAAATATTTTCCTATTTCATTAAAGTTTAACTCTTTCTGAGCAGCGATACTTAAAAAGAAACTGTCTGTATCACCACCCAGCAAACGCACGTCTTTAATTAGAGGACATGGTTTTAATATTCTATAGAAGAGTTGATACATTTCAAGCTTGGAATAATCTAATACAGCTTGTCCAATGTAGATGGGCCTGGACAACTCTACTTCTGGTTTTATCATTTTAACACCAACCAACTCATCATCTATAATATCTCTATCAATAAAGAGAGGTGATGTCGCTAACTTTTGAAATTTATCATTATGATTCACAAGTTTATAGTTTATACCAGGGCTGTGGAGCCGATGCGTTATCTCATCGGCTCCGGCTCCACGACACTGATGTGAAAGGCTCCGGCTGGGCTCCGGCTGCGACTTCAAATTCAGGTTCTATCTATGCTGGTTATCCTGGATCCGTTGAACGGGTTTTTTGGATAACGGTGTGGCCTTTAGAGGCTTGCTACAATCATCAAATTAGTTTTCATTAACAAGCAACGACTTAAGTTAATAATAAAAATGATAATAGCCTAATATAATGACAAATAACATACTTGTCATATATTTTTGCATGAATTGACTATCTCTGAAAGATAAAATAAAGTTATAGCCAGGATTGGTTAAATTAGATAAATATCTTCCGCACTGGCTAAATATAAATTTGCCTAGCCTGCAACCAGTCTACTACGAGGCTACATTAAATAAGACCACATGAGTGATGATGATATACCTAATTAGCCTTCACAGGGGCCGAATAGTAGTAGAAGCTTTTTAACAAAGCTTGAATATGAAACTGGATAGCGTATGCCTCTAAATAGCTTATAGGGCCTGTATCTACTCGAACATGGAAAGGGTATCGGCTATATAGCCAAATATACCGCATCAATAAAGATATCAATTGCTTTATTGAATATTAAAGTGTATATAGGCTAGCTTAGGTTGTTATTGTTATTTGTTATTGCCTTTATTCAATAGTCTGTTGGTCCATGAATAATATGATCGGTGGGTAGCCCACGACTCATCATCTGTAGAAATTGTAATTTAGATAGCCTCATTGCAGTGTAGGCTAGAAATGTACAATTGAAAATTATGCTTACAAGATTAAAAATATCTAATTTAGGACAAGTTTTGTAATTCTATGCAGCATACTTAATAAGTTAAGGCCTAACTTACATTATATTAATTTCGTATTTTTCATTATGGCGTAAAGTTGCACTAAATAATTCATCAATGATTCATGTATATTATTATATTCAATTTATGTATAACAAATTACCACTATTCCTCTGATGATGGTTAGGCTGATGAAACTGAACTCGGAGTATCACACAGTATGTTGCAGGGTGCTATGCATAATAAAAATTGGACTGCGAGCACTGAGCAGAAATCCCATCTACTTTGCTAGCTTTCGAATGCGCGTGCGGTTTAATGTCACAGACAATAGAAGAAGGAGGTCAAAAGGCGCCTTTATTGAGAGCGTCTCAGTCTTTTTTTATTGTTTACATATAAGTCAGCATGATATCACCATAAAGTGTTGACAGACGGAAAAAATAATAATGAAAATTCTTGAAATCCACATGTCTATGACATTTGGGGAAATATTATTACACGATACGGGTCTTGTGCAGTCCTCCCCCTAATTTTTTCTCTGGTCAAAAGATGCAGTACCATTGGATGTCCGTTTCAGCATCACCGGTTTGAGTGAAGCATTCCGTGCTGTTGTAAACATCTACGTGGGTAATTGCGATGTCATGGTCGCAAACTTCGTCAGCAAGTCAACATTGTAATTCGCCTTCGGGTTTTTCGCATTGAAATATACCCTTTGAATTTTGAAGTCAAAGGAAATTCATTGTGAATGAGATACCTTTAAAATAATAGGGCGCTACTAGAAGTGGCTGGGTCGCTTATTGCTATAGCCATTTGAGGACTTGTAGTCAGGTCATTCGTGTGAGTGTGAAGAGTTATCCCTCCAATCAAAATTGATCAAATTGAATAATCGATTGTTTTGAAAAATGTAGGTGGGGGGATTGCACAAGAGCCTACAATACAATCTAAGGAATTGGCATTGTCACAGATGCCAGTAGCTTCTGCCAGTAGCCACACCGATAGATGATAGCCTACATAGTAACCGTATTAGATTCAAGACATTGCGCAAGAAATGTAGCTATATTATCTTTACTGACTGAACTGGAAATGTGTACATAAATGACTGGCGACTTGTCTCTAGGAATCTACAATCATCTAGTTAGCATGCATATAACAAGTCTTCAAATTAATGGATTTTGGAGAATACGTTGTCAATATGGAAATTAGTCTTACGAAACAAATGCAATAAAAAAATATTACACATGTGTGTAAATATACAATAAATATAATACAAAAGAAGGCGGCAACTGCAAAGAAAGATATCGTGGAGGACAGATCATTGGCATACTTAAAAGACATATCTTTAGATTTCAAATGATTTAATTTTTTTATGATGCCAATTAATAACTTTCAAAATTCTAGATTTATATCAAAGCTCAAACTATCGGAGCCGGAGCCTTTGTGATAAATCGGCTCCGGCTCCGACCAAAACCATCGGCTCCTTAAGGCTCCGGCTCCGGCTCGGCTCCGGATCCACAGCCCTGGTTTATACGTTTTCTAACATCTTCCATCGTCTTACCAAAAAGACTATTATTCTTATATTTATAAAAATCGTTTTCAAAATTATTTTGGGCAAGTGCACGTTTCTGGCTGTTACTATCAATATATGGTTTCAGAAAGGCTTTCTGTCTAAATTTGATAATGCGGTGAACTGTTTTTAAAATCATACCCATTTCTAAATAAATTTTTACGATGGAAAAGTGGACTAGATAATTTTCTTTATCAAATTGAGTAAGTAAAAGTACAAGTACAAGGCTTATACTTGGGCTTTCCGCTCCTTTCTAAATCTTTATGAAATTGTTTCATAAAGTCCGAAAACATTTCTTCAGTCACTTTGCCTGATTCGGGTGCAGGTGGAAAATCCACAGTTTTATTTTTAATACTATTTGGATAGATAAGATCTATCTCAAAATAATATCCCCAATCACCATCATCTGGAATAGCTAGTATGTTTGAAGGGTTGGAGAGATGCTGAATTTCATTATCACCCAACCAGCTAAACTCAGAGTGAGGTAGAGGTTTGGACAGTGAACTACCATATAAATTATTCTGGTCATAGTACTTAAGATGAATCTGATCATCATCTACTATTTTTGATTTTATTTGATGCCTATTTACAAATGTGAGACCACCGCGAATTCCTCGTTCAAATAAATTATACATCTCTGGATCTTGTAAAAGATGGATGGTCTCTCCAGTCATTTTAAAAGCAGACTGGAATGACATGGCTGGAAGGCTGACAAAGTGGATAGGGTCTAATTTATCTTCTTCTAATGTCACTCGTCTAAACTCCTGAAATACATCAGCCAGCAAAAATACATCTAATTTTAGATAGGCGATCATATCATCGCTAAACGTTTGACAGTCAAATTTTGTCCATGCAACTTGAGCATGATTGTAATCTTCTACCTTGCATTCTACACCAGTCAAATCATTTTTAAATTTGTCTATTGATGGAAGAGAAGTCTCACTAAGTTTAGAAATGTTGTCAAAGTATGCATATGGAAACACTCCTTTGCATGTGATGACTTCATCTGTCAAGTTAGGATATTGTTTCTTCAAATTTTGAGTTAGTGGAAGAGACTGAAGATTTTGAAAGAGAGATGCTAGTGATGAAGTCATGAATTGATAGGAATCTAAAAATTTTATATCAAAGTAGACTGTCATATTTTCTTTAGTCCTATCAACTGGTACTTTTGCTGTCATGGACATAAATTTTTCTCTCGTTTGAGCTATAACATTCATCAACCACCCCTTCATTTTTCTAAACCCCCTTTTATTATCATATGGCTGTCATAGCCTTTGAAGTTAAGAAAGATTACGGGTAGACTGCGCCGTTTTATTCTTAGAGAAAAATTGCATCTTGAACACGGTGCGTTTCTAAATTTACCAGTGATGTGATCATGGTCGCGCACTTTCTTAATTTTACCCTCATCAAACGTTTTATTACATTTTGAGCAGACTTTGCAACTTTCAAATTTTACCTGATCACCTGCTGTCATATTTACTGATCTGTGATAGAGTTCACTATCATATTTTTGTTGAAATTTACTAGCACTTTCCAGGAATTGCAAGAATTTGTGTGAACAATCCTCACCTTGCCAGACGTGCATTTTATTATTTTTATTTTGGAAATGATTATGCCATACCTCATAACAGGATATGGATGCTGGCTTGTGGATGTTATCATCAATATAGCATTCGATGTCAGCATAGATGACACGAAGAGGACTTAATTCACTACCATTCTCTCTATATGAAAAGATTTTATCTTTGGGCATGCGTTCCATTTGCAATTTACCTCGCTTACACCATTCATAATGTGTTTGAAACTTATCTTTTGACCAGAAGGATCTCATACAACGGTCACATATGAAATGCTCCCCCCCCCCTTTTGGATGTTAAGTGGGAATATAGTCGATGAATATTTGGAATACCGCAGTAATGCCATTGTTGACTGCTATCCTCATATACCAACAAGAGGTTGACAACACGATCATAAGTTGATGAACGTTTGTTGAAGCATACACCTTTAAGTCCTTTTTGCCAGACGTGAACAACTATTTTAATTTCATTTAATTTTTCAGATTTCTCTATATCTTTAAATTTCATATCTTCACTATTGCAGTCATCAAATTTCAATCATTCTCCCATTAATGATATTTGATTTTACGGAAACGGTTGTTCTGTACATCATGATAGTGGAGAATGGATAAAACCGCATACTTAAAACAGTGCGATTCACAATCTATAGAAATGACTGCTTTCTTATCTTTTTACGTTTTTGGAAGATTGAAGGAGCCTCGTCCACTGCAATTTTCTAATAGATTAATTTTAGACATCGCAGATTCTACACCATCAAAAATCAGACCACTATCGCGCTCGTTAAATTTATCAATATTTGATTTTAGCCCTTGAATGTGAAAATTTAACCATGCTTCTTTATCTACTACCTCTGTAGCAGGAGAGGAGGATATGTGAAACTCCAACCTCTGCACTGTTGTGCCAGTATGATGATCGACTTTAACATATTTTATTTTAAGATAGATGAGCGCTTTTATTCTAAAGTTGTCTAAATTTCTAAAGAGCGCATCCATTAATTATTGAATTTTGATGAAACCCCTCCGGAAAATCAGCAATGGTTTCTGAGGATTCCATATGGTAATTTCTCACTACATTATTGAGTGACACTTCAGTGAGACGGATAGAGGAGGTGCTGTTACTATAACTGTCATTTGTATGCGTGTGGTGAAGTCTATGTGAAGATAATTCAAAACGTGTTTCAAAAGATAGAGTGCAAAAGTCGCAAGTAAAGGAGACATGTTGAATAGAATCATCCTCACCTCGGGAGATTGACGATATCGTGGGTTGACATACACGTTGTCTGATGTGTCGGGCGAGATCACACTTCGTTGTAAAGATGTGACCACAATCAGCATTTTCCCGCTCATTAGATTCCCGCGACTGACCGCTTGAGCTGGTACTAACATCACCTGAAAGAGAAACCATTCCATCATCTCCATTAAAGTTATAGTTTATTGTTACAACCTACCTTCACTTAACAGCTCTAAAGTTTCCTCGAGAAGGGAGCGTTTTGGTGATGAAGTAGATGGCTGAAATTGAGAAAGATGCTATTAGCCAAACGTTTGAGGGAGATGAGTGAGGAAATCTTCAACTTACCATTTCAACGAAAACAAGTTTAAGTATGATACTTCAATGTTAGAAAATTGTATTTTTTATCAAAATAGAGACTTCACTTATTCTCAATACGTATCAAATATATAATGAAAAATAAGTCTGTTTCCCCCCTTTTATATATTCTCATACTCGGCATTCATTGGCTATTCATTTGATTGGCTACTTACTTGTACTTAAGCACTAAGAAATCAAGTTTATAGCATACAATTTGAAGTCATGAATTCGCCAACAGCAACTCTCTCCGTGGACACATCAACTTGCCCTCCCGCTCCAAAGAAGGTGAAGTTGGAGAAGAAGAAAACAGTCGAGGATATTCCAAGTTTGGAGTATCCGTCTCTGACTGAGGAAGAGGAGATGGAAATGGTGTATGTGAGGTGAAAGTATCTACTATACAACAAGGAGGATGATGTCAGTCTTCTCCATGACATACGAAGATAGTACAGCCCATCGTCTCAACCCAGGAGCGAGATTGAATGAGAGTACGTCTTTGGTGTGGTGGCTGCAGCGGAGGAAAGACTGCGACAACTGAAATGTGACTGCAGTAACTGCGAATCGCTGTGGGACAATATTAGTACTGAAGAACTTCTAAATTATTTGTAATTTCTGAATATGTGTTTCATTTGTTATATCTGTTTGTTTTCACTTATTTCTGGGTAATGTAGTCATCAACATCATAATCAAAATCTAATCATTTGACAGCTCAGTATAAATCATAGCAGCTGATGCTAGACACAATCATTTTTCCTAAATACTACTTCAATCACTGAGGGAAAATATCAAAAAGTAGTGAAATGTGGTTCCTTAAATTTATTTAAAATCAAAGCATACTTGATCGTTTGGGAGCATCTGACACTCTTCTCTCACGAGTTGTTTTCGGTGTCCACTCTTCGTCTGTCCAGATAATTCTTACAGTTTTGTTACCACTCTCCTGACTACTGATGCCTTCATCGCACTCATTGACGATCACAAAATTGTCATTTTTGCTGAGATTGGTATATCTTGCAATCTTCTGACTTTAACAGTCTTTATCTAAATTAGAGTGATTCTGATTGGCTGTCGAGGAAAGTATTGTTGAATATCCTATATAAATCAGAAGATTGTAGCACTTCTCATTCACATCATACGATCGAACAGGCTAGTATGGCAAATTCTTCTGAAGCCTTAAATATTTTCCACAAAATTTTCGAAGCTGTCGATGAATGGGACGAGGATGTGAACAGTGGCAATAAACCCAAAATCGCCAATGACGAGGAGAAGAGTGGTAGCAAAAGTGAAATCACCCAAGTTGTATGGAGTGAGGGCGAGTTCACACCGAAGACGACGCGACTCAGAATAGTGCCGGATGCACCAAAGCGAGTGGTATATTACAGGATTTATAATGACTTGAAACCAGTCCCACTGAACTTTGATAAATAAATCTAAAGAACTACATGTCTTTGTTTTGCAATGTATTGATCTAGAAATGGAAATAAAGGGAAGAACTCATGATTCATTCTCAGATAACGTATGCAATGGAGAATTTAAAAAGTAACCTGCGGCAGATAGCTAAGACTCAACCGATTGGCGTTCAAAGTGCTACGTTGAGCGAAGAGACCACGACGACCGTTGGAAGGTCGGATTAAGGTAAGTCTCAAGCCCTTGCCACACTCATCACTACGATATCATCCGCTGTCTCAAGAGAGATCGCCCACCAACAGGAAGAATTATACCGAAGTTCTCCGTGCCATGCAACGTTAAAGTTGACTGATAGCAGATACAACTTTATGATTATATTTTTTATATTCGTGTGATAGATTCAGTCAGACCAAAGTTTGTCCAGGGCAAACCACGAGGAGGTACCATCACATTTTGCCCCATGGTGGTCTCTTAAAGACCGATGGTTCGTTCTCGGATACATGTCTAGATTTGGCCGATTCCGCTGAGAGAGACTTTTAATCTCTGTATGTCAGCGGCATCGACCTCCTCTACTTCCATCCGACTGTCAGAGGGCGGAATATATCTCCAATCTGTTGAATCGGCATCATCGGTAACCGACGAGCCGATTCGAGCAAGATTTTTATAGACTCGCTCTCGCTCCTCCATCTCTAAAAACTCAATAAATAAATTTCTCGGTCTAAGCCGAGTCTTGTCAGGAGAGCTGACTGTCGTCTTAGGTGTTTTCATGATGGAGTATAGAATGAAAATGAAAGAGAGGTAATGGTTTATATACCCCTCTGATACAAAGACATGACTCAGTCTTTCTAATTATGTGATAGATTCAGTCAGACCGAAGTCTGTCCAGGGCAAACCACGTGGAGGTACTATCACTTTTTGCCCCATGGTGGCCTCTTAAAGACCGTTGGTTCGTTCACGTCGCATCTGAAAAATAGAAAGAAAATAGATGAAATTATATTCAAGTGATAGAAATGATATTAACTTACCATAAATCAACTTAATCGGTTCGTTGAACCTTTGATGGCGGTGGATGGGGAAGAAATTTGGACGGCAGTTTCCGCTTGCGGTGGCGCAATTCCTTAATTTCACCATCATGCTTGATAGAGATGTGTAGGCAGCGCATCTCCGCCATCGCCCTGTAGTGATCATGTGTATCAACATTGTAACTGTGTAAACGTATTTTTGATGTGGTTAAATTCACTCTACTTTCAAGTTTCTGTAGTGATGATTATCTCATTCTCTCTGGTTTTGGTGACTCATAAATCACTGGTAAAAGATGTACATTTTACAGAGACATCGCTCTCGGGTCGCAATGCATTTACTTCTCGCCAAAACATTTCTTTGTGGCGAGCGGCCTATGATATTGAATCTTGTTTGCCTTCAAAGGCTTGTGAACGTTCGCGCGCGCGATTATAAAAAAGTAATCCGCGAGCAAAAGACGCACACCACGCGCTCGCATCCGATCTTAGATATTATACGGCTGATTACAATTTGGCTGATTTTCAGTACTTTAGATTGGGTGCTAAGATATTACGAACGAAGTAACGAACCGTGCAAAGATAGACGGTAACTCTATAAAGATAAGACTGAACATTACATTGGTGAGCCCGACTCCGAACATATGGATCCTGCTACCGCCGGGGCAACCACTAACGCAGTCAGCGTTAAAGCTCCGACCTTCCTACCTTCAAATCCATCGGCATAGGTCGTTATTCTTGAGGGTCATTTCGCCTTAGCCAGCATAATTGTCTTCCACGAAGTTTTTCCATGCATTGAGCGCCATGCCAGTAGAAGTTGTCGGTCAATGCTCGTCCTCCGACATTTCTTCGAAAGACTACGACACACTTAAAGCCACAATCTTGGCCTTCCACGAAGCTTCGAAGCCTGAAATTTTCGACAAATTCCTACGTGAGAAACCGTTGACCGGCAAGCCTTCCCACTACCTATCGGAAATGCAAGTACTCGCATCCAAAGCCGGCGTCGCAGACGACCTACTCCGCCACAAGTTCCTGCAATCCCTTCCACCCAACATCGCTCCAATTATTGCGACTCAGACGTCAACACCACTGGCAGATTTGGGTAAGTTGGCTGACGAATTGTGTAGCTTTAGTATGAACAGCAATGCGGCCATTGTTAACCAGGTTCATAGCCAGAGGGAATTTCATACCTTCTCTCAGGTCGGCAAAGACCTCCTCCCTTTTTCTAAGGATCAGCGCCCTAAAGTCTGCCGAGCTCACATATTTTTTGCTGATAAAGCCCGCGCTTGTCGTAGTTGGTGCAGATGGCCCAACAAATCTAATTGTAACGTTACCCGTTCTGCTAGAAATACCCCTAGATCCTCTCCTCGTTCTTCGAGAGATAGTTCTCCCCCCGGTCAAACTATATAGGGCGGCTGTCTGTGCGGCAAACAGCCCTGCCCCTACTAAGTGTTTTTCCGCCGCTTTCATTATCGGTAGTAGAACTATAAATTTTTTGATAGACAGTGGAGCTGCCGTGTCCGTTTTACCTGTTTCACATGTTCAACTTTTTAACCTTACGGTTCACCCGTCTCATTTGTCCCTCAACTCGGTTGACGGCACTCCATTACAGGTGCACGGCGAGTGCTTTATTAATATTCAGTCCAAGAAGCTTAGACGTTCCTTCCATTGGATTTTTATAATCGCTAGCGTTCGTGAACCCCTTTTTTAGGCGCGGATTTTTTATATCATTTTTCATTGTTAGTTGATTGCCGTAATACGCGTCTCATTGACAGTACAACTAACTTATTTTCCGTCTGTTCGATTTCTAACGAGAATAGTCCTTCCCTGTCACTAGTATCGCCTATAGTAAATGAACCCCGTATTTCACATTTACTAAAACAGTTTCCCTCCCTATATGACAACTCAACCCGTACTGATTTACAACCCGTTATTAAGACTCAGCATGTCATAGAAACTACTACTGACCTACCTGTCTTCGCAAAAGCTAGACCGCTAAACGGCGAAAAGTTCGCCGCCACTAAGTCTGAATTTGACTGCCTTTTGCAGCAGGGAATTATTCGCCCCTCCAAAAGCCCGTGGGCATCACCGCTACATCTTGTAGCCAAAGCTGATGGCTCTTGGAGACCGTGTGGCGATTTCCGCCGTCTGAACTCCATAACTAGACCAGACAGATATCCGATTCCCCATATAAACTCGTTGAAGGCTAAACTATTCGGTAGTTCTGTTTTCTCAAAACTAGCCCTAGTTAGGGCCTATCACCAAATTCCGATGTCATCCAAAGACATTGAAAAGACAGCCATTATAACCCCTTTTGGGTTATACGAGTATTTGCATATGCCATTTGGCCTGCGTAACGCAGCGCAAACGTTTCAACGAATGATTGAATCTACTTTCCGTGAAATGCCTTTCGTATTTGCCTATTTTGACGATATACTTGTATTTTCTCGTACCGAAGATGAACACATTGCCCATCTCTCTCAGGTCTTCCAGAAACTCAGTGAATCAGGTCTAAAAATTTCCGCAAATAAATGCGAATTCATGACCAACGAAATCGAATTCCTTGGCCACCGCATTTGCAAAGATGGTACCCAACCTAAACCACAGAAAGTGCAGGCTATCCTGGACTTTGCCAAGCCCGTCGATTATGCTTCTCTCCGCAGATTTATGGGCATGATCGGTTATTACCGATATTTTATTCCCTATTTCTCAGCTATTTGTCATCCGCTTTATACCTTGCTTGGTTCAACTAACCAACGTAACCACAAACTTGATTGGAACCCGAAAGCAGAAGATGCCTTTCGTAAAATAAAAGAAACCTTATCTGAAAGCGAAACATTATATCACCCTGACCCTGACATTACTGATTTCACATTAGTCACAGATGCTTCGAGTACCGCTGTTGGTGGCGCACTCCATCAAACTGTGAATAATGAAACGAGGCCTATCTCATTTTATTCTAAAGAACTCACAAAACCTCAGACATCCTATTCCGCTTTTGACCGCGAGTTACTTGCCGCTTATCAATCTGCTTTTCATTTTAGACATTTGATAGAAGGTAAACAAGTGCACTTACTGGCTGACCACAAACCGCTTGTCAGAATTTTATTCTCCTAATCAAGCAAAGTCTGATAGACAGAGACGACAGCTGCTTCTTATTTCAGAATTTGTCTCCTCCATGACACATATTCGAGGAAAAGACAATATAGTAGCTGACGCCTTTTCTAGAAGCTTAAACTCTGTTTCAATTGACCATCCCGATCTAAACGAAATAGCCAACGCTCAAAATAACTGTGATGATGTTCAAAAATTCAAGGACAAACTTCATGTTTTTCGCCTATTTGACAACACTCCTATTTTCCTATTTCCATTCGTTCCTCCCACTTATCGCTCAGCAGTATTCAATGCGTTGCATAATTTGTCTCATCCAGGAGTTAAGTCTTCAATTTCCCTTATCTCATCTCGCTATTTCTGGCCCGATATGCGCCGCGACATTAAATCATTGGTCAAGCATTGTAGTAATTGTCAAGCGGCGAAAGTAACTCGACACCATCGGCCAATCTATCAGCAGTCTAATTATCCGAATGTCGATAGATTGCAAACCGTCCACGTCGACATTGTCGGTCCCTCACCCCCATCACATACTTTGGTTTTGCCCTTTACGTCTCCTGCCCGTTATCTCGTAACATTCATTGACCGTACCACCCGTTGGTTCGAATGCTGTCCCGTATCTGACATAACTGCAGAAACAGTGGCACGTGCATTCCTGGCATCGTGGGTCAGCAGATTTGGCGTCCCATTGTTCTTAGTTACGGACCAAGGCCGCCAATTCGAAAGTACACTTTTTGCCAAACTATCGAAGGTTATCGGTTTTTACCGCCTCCGTATATCACCCTACCATCCCCAAAGCAACGGAATGCTGGAACGGTTCCACCGTGCCCTTAAAAGCGCCTTAATCGCCAGGAAGCAGGAATGGTTAATAAGCTTACCTGTAGTCGAATTATCCCTGCGCTCTATTCCTAACGACAGTGGTTTCTCGCCTTTCACCGCGGTCACCGGTTCTCCCATTCTCGCTCCCCACATATGCTTTAACAACGTAAGACAGGACACGGAAGCTCATTCTGACTTCATCAAAAAATTCGCAACTTGTGTAGAATCTACTGATTTTCCCTCCCTCGCTCTCGGTAGACATCATGCTCATAACAAAAACCCCACCGAGTTCAACATAAAAGTAGACGATTTTGTTTGGGTGCGAGTCGATAGGGTTAGGCGTCCACTTGAAGCTCCTTATGAAGGACCTTTCCCAGTGTTAGACGTAGGCCCTAGTACGGTCAAGGTGAAGTATCCGTCTGGCAGAACCTCAGTTATTTCGAAAGAAAGGTTAAAACCGGCTAACATTGTTGTTCCTACTAAATCTAATTTTCACAGGTCAACTCATTCCAGAAATACGACTACCGGTGCGACCTCTGCTACAGATGAATCACCTCCTGATCCGAATCAACCTAGTCCTACGAAATGTAGTTCAAAGAATGCGAAGCAAAGCCCGAATCCGCAAAATACCAGCAGCCCGAAGCCTCCCACTGTGGAAAAGTCAACTCTCAAGCGATCTACAAACTGTCCTCGTAACAAGAAGAAAGTGACATTCCACATCCCACCTTATTCACTCCGATCGCAGACAAGCAGAATACTTACAGCTAAAACTTTCCGCTGACTCCATCACTTGCATGGGGCTACTGTAGTGATCATGTGTATCAACATTGTAACTGTGTAAACGTATTTTTGATGTCGTTAAATTCACTCTACTTTCAAGTTTCTGTAGTGATGATTATCTGATTCTCTCTGGTTTTGGTGACTCATAAATCACTGGTAAAAGATGTACATTTTACAGAGACATCGCTCGCGGGTCGCAATGCATTTACTTCTCGCCAAAACATTTCTTTGTGGCGAGCGGCCTATGATATTGAATCTTGTTTGCCTCCAAAGGCTTGTGAACGTTCGCGCGCGCGATTATAAAAAAGTAATCCGCGAGCAAAAGACACACACCACGCGCTCGCATCCGATCCTAGATATTATACGGCTGATTACAATTTGGCTGATTTTCAGTACTTTAGATTGGGTGCTAAGATATTATGAACGAAGTAACGAACCGTGCAAAGATAGACGGTAACTCTATAAAGATAAGACTGAACATTACAGCCCTATCGTAGCACTCAAATGTGGTGTCTAAGTCCTCGCTTTCTATGATTATGTTATCAACAATTCTGCTGTTGACAACGGGAAGGTGGAGCGTTGTTCTTCTCTCCTCTTTTTTCTGGCTCTCAGTCAGGCTAATCTTTAGTTGTTCAATTTTCAGCTTTGACGTCTCTTCCTGAGCTTTTAAAGATTTTATATACGTCGCCTGCTCAGTAACGCGTTTTTCGTTGCTAAGCGCCCTTTCGCGGAAAGGTTCTAAATTGATGACTTGTGTCTTCAGGGCCTGAATCTCGGCTACCTGACCCTTGAGGTGAAAATTCTCGTCCCAAAGGGCCGTACATTCGTTTTTGTAGCGAGCCAGTTCGTCTTTTAATTTGGTGAGTGCATATTCCTGGCTCACTTTTGCGATCTGGGCATCCTTGTTCCAGCTATCCGTCTGCTGCTTGATCCCCTTCTTTGCTGGGGAAGACTGCTGTGCGATCGCTTTCTTTATCGGGGAAGACTGATTTGACGGTTTTCCTATGTCTTCCGCTTTTCTATTGATGACGACCTCCTCAGAATCGGAGTCGTCTGAGCTTTCCGATCCACTTAGTTGTTCTGTGGTCGGTGCAGTCGGACTCAAGATGGTATTAATTGCATCTTGCAATTCTGCGTCTAGATCGACTGTTGTTTCGTTGAAGAAGGCTGTGATCACTTTGCCGATGTCTGATGTTGTATAATTACTAGCCTTCTTGATCGGACATTCGGCGTGAGCGGCATAAAATGCCGTCTGGTCCTTGCCTTTTAAAAATTTTAGGCAATGTATGCAGCCGGAAATAACGGCTCTTTCCTCGTGAAAGTGAGGAGTATTCTTATATTTGTTAATGTGGCGTTTAAATTCGCCGCCTCTCTTAATCTCTCCACAAGAGCACTTTTTAAGCAAAAATCTTCAATTTCCTCCTATTTTCTGTAAAGGAAGGATGAAACAGAATTACTACTTATACCATTTATAACTTCAACGAATGAATACATTGACAATCATTTTAAAAATGCAACTAATATGTCATTCAATACTTGAGGATAGACAAGCTAGGCTGATGAATCCGTTACATGCATTACTCAGAGGGGATCTTATCCCGACTCCAAGGCCTCGGCCCTCAGATCCAACCTCCCGCGGACAGAGCGTGCGTCATATCACTGTGTTGGTATTCGGACCCCGATTTTGACATGAAACCGGTGGAGTTATTTACATGAGGAAGCAAGTTTCGAGCCGAAGCTCGCCTCTGACAACTTTATAAAGGTCTTTATTGAAATCAGAAGGTCTGAAAACCCCAAAAATCACCAAAAATAGCGAATTTAAATTTTTCGGCATTATGAAGTTTTATAAGTAGTCTGTAAATATAGGTCTGATCAATAGCGATCGAACCTTTTTTGAATCAAGTCAAAAGGACTTGTAGAAGCAAAGTTACAAGCCTTTAAAGTTTTGGAGTCTTTTATGGCCTGGAGAGTAAGGCCATCTGATTGAGCTGGAAATTGATGTGTGTTGCTCCTCACACACTTGATACCATGCTCACACAGGAAATTTTGAAACTTGATGATGATTTTCCACTGGCGTTATCCGAAACTATGAAAGTTGGCAAACCACAAAATTTGATGGTTGCTTGAAGTGCCTCTATGATATCAGCAGAAGTACTTGACCGAGTCCTATGCACATTGATGAACTTTGAGAATGCATCTACCAGAACCATGTAGCTCATGTGACCAATATAACAAATATCCATATGAATTCGTTCAAACGGATACGAAGTTTCCGGCCAATTTTGAATATGACTGTTTCTTGGAATGTTCCTAGCTTTGGCACACATGGTACAACGTGAGACGAAATTGCCAATATCGCGGTCAATGTTGGGCCACCAGTAGAGATCTCGTGCGCTGCTCCTCAAGCGTGCGATGCCAATGTGCCCACCATGTAGCTTTGTAAGGACAGCGTGATAAAGATCTGACGGCACCACAACACGATGACCTTTGAAAACACAGCCATCTTGTATTGAGTAAGTCGAACGTTCATTGTTGAAGGGTTGCATGTGAGAAGGCACGTAATTTGGCCATTTACCAGTAATGTATCTCTTCAGTTTTAACAAGCAGGAGTCGTTTGAATTTTGAATAGTATCGAACAAAGGGGTAAACTGATGATGATGGCGTATAAACATTTCAACTTCAGAAATTTCTATCACTTCGTCATCCTGAGGCAATCGACTGAGTGTATCTGAAAGATGCATATTTTCTCCGGTGACAGTCCGAATGGAGAAATCAAAACCACGTAAGACATATCCCCATCTTTGCAATCGAGCAGAAACACGATCACTCACCATTTTGCTCTTGTCGAATATGTACATTAGAGGACGATGATCAGTAATAATGCAAAATTTTCTTCCCGACAAATAAGACCGAAATCTCTTGACTCCATAGATAATAGCCAGCGCCTCCCTTTCAATATTAGCATAATGTCTTTCAGCATTGGATAAAGTCCGGGATGAACACCAAATAATTTCCTTTTGCTCAAAATCATGGGATAGGACCGCTCCAATACCGTTTCCAGAGGCATCGCAGGATAAGAACAAAGATCTTTTGTCATCGAACAATGTAAGTCCCACGGATTTCACTATTTCTGAGATCAGCTGTCGGAAAACAGTTTCCTCTCGCTTTGACCAGCAGAATCTGCTGTTCTTCTTCAACAGATCGAATAAAGTTGATGCCTTCCCAGAAAAGTTCTTCACGAATAAGCTGTAGTACTGCAACGTTGCAATAGCAGACCGCAGCTGGTCCTTGGATTTAGGTGATCGCAATTCGGAGAAAACTTTCAACTTGTCTGGGTCCGGAGAGACAGCATTATGAGATATGACATAACCAAGAAATTTTACAGAATCAGCGCTGAACTGACATTTTCCTTCTGAAACTTGTAGACCGTGATCAGATAGCCTCTGTTTTACAATGGAGACGATAGACTCATGCTCCGACTTTGAATTAGAACCAATGAGGATGTCGTCTTGATATATGTGCACACCATCCAAATTCTGAAGTACTGAATCCAAATAATGTTGAAATACTCTTGGAGCAGCGTTGATCCCAAACGGATGTCGTCTAAAATTGTAGTACCCCAAATGTGTCACAATCGTTGTAGCTGTTGGGATTCATCGTCAAGCGGAATCTACAAGTAAGCTCTGTCAAGGTCTAGCTTTGAGAATATTTTGAAGTTGCTCAGTCTTTGGGAAATCTCATTGAATGACGGAAGATGATAGCTGCCGGGATCGACAAGCCTGTTGGCGGTCAGTTGATAGTCACCACACAATCTCACTTCTCCATTGGCTTTCATAACTGGAACGATTGGAGCAGCAAGTATGGGATTCGAAATAGGAACGATAATTCCTTCAGACAAGAGACGTCTGATTTCGTCTTCAACCTTGATTTTGGTATTGTATGACAGGGATCTTGCTTTGTATGTCATAGATGGTGTAATTTGATTGTTATTTCGATGAAGTGTTGCAGTAGATGGGATACTCACATTGTCAATCGATATGAGTTGGAGCCCAATGATAACGTCCAGGCCCAAAATATTCTTGCCATGTTCAACAATGTAAATTGAAGCATTGATTTCTCTGCCAGTGTTGATGTCTTTGATTGATGACCATGCAGTACCAATAATCTGAAGGAAATGGCCAGTATAGCTTCTCACTTGGATATTTGAGGGAGTAATTGGCAGATTTATTGAATTAGTCACGTTCGATGATAGTATCGTAATAGGAGAGCCAGTATCCAAAAGAAACTCAACATGCTGATGATTTACGAGCATTTTCTTGTAGATTTTCCCGCCAATGAAACTCAGATGGCACAATTCTAGCATATCAGTAGATTTTTGAGATTCTGTGTTCAAGTTCATTTCCCTTGTACTTTTACACACACGAGCAATATGCCCAACAATATTGCACTTGAAACACTTTTGGTTGCGAAACCGGCAATTGGATCTGCTGTGATTTCCACCACAAGAGTCGCATTTGTATGAATTCGCACGTTGGGAATTTTGGTTCTTGAAATTGATCGCGTTGATAATAGCGGAATGGTCGTTTGCTTCACCTGTTGGAGGAAAGTTTGTTGAGAATCTGTTAGCTGCAGTCAATGTCTCATGATGCAATAAACCATCTTGCACTGCACTATCAAAGTCAAGCTCTTCTCGAGCCAATAGTTTCTTTCGAAGATCTTGATTATCAATACCAGTTATGAATACGGTGAGAAGAATATCCGACGTGAGGCCGTCGAGTCTGCATGTCGCGGACTTTCTTTTTAGATCGTTCACGAAATCTTGAATTGATCGTCCATCTTGCTTGCTTGTCAGCAGTTTATACCTTTCGTAATGAAGTATAGTCTTTGGCTTCAGTGCGACTTGTAAATGATCTTTTATGCTGATTTCATCAATAACTGGGTTGCGAAATACAACAGAAGAATCAGTTACACTGTGAGGTCTTATCGATGATTTCACGAAGTGAAACACTGTTGCACCGCAATACGCAAAGAAGAACGATTTCTCCTGCATAGACGTAATAATGTTGCATTCTAGTATGAATTCGAACTGTTGCAACCAAGATTCTGTGGCATTCCACTCCAATGGCATTGGACCGAGAGGAAAGTTCAAGTTGCTCGTCGCCATGTTAAAGTAAGTATCAGAACATCAATTGAGAGAGATCACTGTAGTGTATTAGTCCAAAATAAAGAATGCATTAACCGTCACCAACACAGCAGTTACACACAGTAGAGCGATGCTCTGAAGACAATTCGTCTTCAGTGCAGAGCTATCAATAAACGCGCCTGCATGGCGAACAATAGAGAGTCATGAAGTTATGTCCCTAGATATCACAACAAATATGGATTATTAGCATAATATGTGCTATTTTCTGGAAATATGAAGCTCATGAATTTCCATAATCTGTAGAACATCGAATAACTAAGAAAGGAGCCAATTTTCTGCAACAAGAGGTTTCAATCATTTTATCAAAGTACATGTGTATGTATTCAATTCAGCATTGATAAGGCGTATATCAAAATATATAGTGTAATAAAAATAATTAAAAAATACGATATGCTCTATGTTTGCATGATTATAAGAAATTCTATTTTTTTTCAATTATCTGTCAAATCAAAAACTTCGAATTTTTTGAAGAAATCATAATTTGTTCAGCCTGCTGCATGTAACATGTAGATCTGACGTCCTTGTATCCTAAAGTTAATTATTTTTTTCCTTTCACTCCATAGTTCCTAACTAAAATTCCATACGACACATCTCAGATCAACAAGCGGAGTTCTCAGATCATTAAGCGCAGATATCTCAAATCAATTGAATCATTCTTTTTTTCAATAATCACATTCGAAAATCAAAAAAGACGATGGAAGGCTCTCCATCAAAATTCAAATTCAGTTGTTCTTTCAATAATGCGATGCTATACAGACTTGTTCGAAGTCTGGGATGAACTCCCGGTTGGAAATATATGTTAGACTGGCCATATTTCGAGAGAGGACTCATAGCAACCGAATTTTGATTGATTCCGTGAACATACCGAACATGTACCTGCTTCTGGCAACGACGTGTATTGATGTTGCTATGCATCGGACCTTTGATTTCTTCAAAAAGAACCAATGCTAACAAATTCAAGTTTTTATTATGAGAGTTGTTGCAAGAATCACGCTGAGACGCTATCAATAAGACAGCGGATTATCTGTGCACAGTGTGAACTTTTCCTCGATCTGAGTAAAACTACTTGAATATACTTAAGCTGAAGATTTTTATGAAAAAGACTTAAAGAACGATTTTAATGCCCTTTCAGGTCCTTTGTTTTATTGTCATTCAGCAATACTTAGTCACCCATTAGTGAAGACAAAGAAAAATCCGACATCTTGTTCAAAATTGTAACTTCAAAATTACATTCATCAAAACTAAAATGTTAGAATGTCTTCTTCATGAATACACTTCGGGAGAACTGAAAGCAAGTGAGAGTCCAAATTCTGAACTTTGGGAAGTGTCACAGCAGCGATTGATTGCTCAGCGATTTGTATCATCGTTGCCATCCTGTTTGCATGTTGTTGGGTTAGAAGCAGATCCCTTACTTCAGCCATCGAACGTTTGAATGCAGCCTTCCAGATCGAGAAGCAGCCTTCACTTCACATATTCAGAAAAGGAGAGTAAGGAGGTTGAAACATAACATGGTGACCATCTTGGAGTGTAGCTTCTAGTGCATGATTGTGTGACGGTGTATTATCGAAAATAAAAAAGACATTGCGACCCGCGAGCATACTTGAGGAAGTTGCGAGGAAAGCATTGAATAGATTACTCCTGAATCCACTCTCAACAAATTCGTGATGAATTAAGCCATTTACGTTAGACACGGCGAATATGACCGACATATGGCCACCTCCACGAGCATTGACAACTCGAATAGCTCTCTCGCCTTGCACGGATCTTCCATAGCTTCTCTTTATCCAGAGACGAAAGCCACTTTCATCGATGTAAACTTTCTCCACATTGGCATTTCGGAGAAGCCAATCTGCCATGTCTCTTCGAGCTACTTTGATGCTTTGCGCATTTCGTTGTGCCGGTGGATCACGAGTCAATTTCAATGTTATTAACCGACAGTGCAATATATTGGATATCGTATTGTTGCATACGTGCCTTTTGTTGGGCAACCGCAACCTCAATTCTTGATTTATCTGATCTACAGTGTATTCCGTGTGATCTTGAACGATAGATACTACTGTGTTTCTCATTTCATCATCAACAAGTACATGATTTGGACCTCCGCGTCTTCTCGCGACTTGACCGTCCCTAAGATATCGTCTAATAATTGAATATGCAGTTCGTCTATTGATTGTAAGAGCATCAGCTAGCACGAAATAATCACCTTGACGATTATAACAATCGATGATCCGTTGCTTGTCTTCGACAGAAATGCGTTGTCTTGACATGACTGCAATAATTCTGATTGTTTTGATTTGCGATGTCTTTTATTGATGTGAGATTCATGACTCCCGTTCACTAGATTTCCGTCTCTTATCTTGTTGATCTGATCTTTGTTGTTAATGATCTGAGATAATAATCCTATTGAACTGAGAATCGCAACACTATTGAAATGAGAATTCTATTGAAATTAGATGCCTGCAGATGATTTGAGAATTAAGTTTATTGATTTGGAAAAGGTGTACATGTATACATGAGATTTCGTTGCATCTGTTACATAAATAGACCTGTGATTGTATTCATTTTGGTACTGGGTGTCAATTTTATAAATTTCAAGTGAATTTCAGTAAAGTTTGTTTTATGTATTCGAATTGTACAACACTAATGTCATGTTCTCTTGCATTATCAAAAAATATAGAAAACAATAGGAAAAACCAAAGTTATTTTACTTTAATTAAGATAGAAAAGGCTCGTAATAAGCTATTTACTTCTGAAGCAACTCTGTGACATAGCTAAAACTTCAATAGAAGGCGTTGTCTTTGGATTTACTAAAAACAATTGATTCGAGTTTTGCGAGGAACTTGGAAAAGGAGCTTTATGATGATCTGTAATAGTCGACAAATCAGATAGTAGGGGAGGTTCGGGTATAATGGGCAGGTTTAGACAAATTGTCTACTACCGTCAAAAATACAATGAATTATTTGACTACACAAACACGATGGCTTCTATATAGTTTGATTTAATTGTCAGGCATCCCATAGACTTTTTATCCTTTCTGAAATGATAGAATTCATCTATTTTCTTAAGAGACACGAAATGCAAGGGTTGGCAACATGTTGGTGTAAAATGGGCACCCATGTTGGGGTAAAATGGGCATAAACTTAAAAGCTAATCTATTATTATGACTTAATGTATATTTCAATTATATCATAAACCTATACGTGTCTTACTTGTTGTAGCAACCATACTGACTATATTTAGGATTGACAACCAGAATAAAGTTATGTATTATTTCAATAATTCAGATTCAAATGTTTACTTGGTGATTAATTCATTTTGAAGTTATAAAGTTAAATAGACAGAAGACTAGGCCCAACCAATTCCTTGCGTTCCCAAAAGAAATTTAAAACTATCAAAAACTAATAAAGTACTTATCAAATCTTTTTCAGATGTATCAATCTTCATGATCATTTATGAAGCACACTCATTTCATCACTCTGACAAGCAAACTTGCAAAATCATACCAAACGTTCACTAGTCACTTTCAGAGGCATCAAAACAATGCAAACAGAAGAAAAATGAAAGACTTTTGGTACCGCAACATTCGTGAGCCCAACCTCCACAGTCAGCACACTGGAACCACTGAAACTTCTTTCTCTCTGATTTGGGTCGATAGTAATTTTCACCACAGATAACACAATCATCCACATTTTCTGATAGGACTGTAGGCCTAATCTTGTCTTTGTTTCTTATAGTGATGGACTCAGTTGGTTTCTTCTCTTTTGTCCTTTGATTTTCAATATTCTCCAAAGAAGTCAGTACGCGACTCCCGTGCGTTTGTGACTTTGCTCTCTTCTTTGACTTCGTCCTTTCTAAGACAGGGAATTTCAGTATTTCGGGTAAATACGGCTTTTACGATTCTTTGATTTTCTTCTTTGTTTCTCGTATGAGTTGCTTCCATTTCAGATGCACTATCAATCACTGACTATCTTGTTTGTGGAACCATATCGGTCTTCTACCTTATCTGGTCGAGCTCTCTGTTCTTCGTCTTCATTTGATTTCTCCATTCGATCTGATGGAATACTTCTCGAGAATGAACTCTGTTGCAGTCGATTCCTGTTGAAGGGAAATATTCCTGTTGCTTCAAAACCCTTGATGGCATTTTCAGATTTCATAGATAAATTCCATGCTAGAGACAACACTCGACCAAAATCATATCGAGTCCGAAATTTACCTGATTGCAGCTCCTCTTGAAGGCACTTGTTCCATGCTCGCTTGAATGGTGCAAATACTGCAACGTCCAGAGGCTGCAATACGTGCGACGTATGAGGAGGTATGCATATCATATTAATTTTCAATTCATTTGCCAGAGGCAATGTTTGCAGCGAATCGCTATGTGAACCGTGCCCATCAAGAATCAAACATGCTTGTCCTTGTGAATTTCAATGGCAGTGCTTCGAACAGAATTTTTTTCGATTTCTGTTGCATCTTTCTTCAAATAACGTCTGAGTGTTTCACGGGGAATGCCGCACTCTTTCGCAACAGTAAATACTTTTCGTCTTTCAATCTTGACTTTATTGATTGCAGTTTTCATAACTTCTATGGACCATGCCTGTCTAGCAGTCTTGCGGTCGTGTTTCCGTGACATCCTGACAGCAAAAGAGAGTCTTTAAATAAATGCTCATTTAACCCCCGTGATACATGCTCATTTAACCCCAACGAATTGCAACGATGGGGTTAAATGAGCAGTTTTCTGTCCAGTGTTCTACTTGGAATTTGATGAAGTGGCAAGTAAATGGTAGATGTATTACTAAATACTAAGCATATGGATAATGTGTTGGCGTTGTTTCGCTACTCTTACGAATTTTCAACAATCTTTTAGAACCTTAGCAAAATTTCGAGGTTATTTCACAGCTGCAGTATCATGGCGGACTCTTACCCCGTCAGTTGAAGCACGCGTGCAGGAAATGATTCACGTAGCCAAGAGCGTGAAGTTTATCACGGTTGTGATTGCTTTTCTTGTCAGCCAAAAAGAGATCTCCAAACTCCAACAGTTAAAATTGATCCTCTGCCAGCAGCTACACGAGCACATGACCTTTTTCTTAAAGTGCCCATATTATCCGACTGCCCATAATAACCGAACCTCCCCTACCGGTATTCTGATGTTGCTTTTTCTATTTTGTCATCAAGGTCTTGAAAAATGTCAAGTAATTTGAGTCACTATGCACGGCATATTGTTTACATCAAAGAGACAAATTATAAGTTAATAAATTACACTTGTTATATTATTTCGATCTGACAGGTGTAACCTACATGCAGCCTTGGAGCCTATTTCAATTTCAAATATGTTGTCATGGCTTGTACAGGAAAAGCAGTTTGACTTTGAAAGGATATAGTCATACCTTCTTTGTCTCAAAATTTATTTAATTTTGACAGTTTCTTAAATCACACAGGCAGTTAATCCATTTTTCACATCTTTGCACACAAATAACCGTTCTTCCGGCTGAATTTGTTTATTGAAGAATATAAGAGCAGCTGGTTGTAAACTTGTTGAAGATTATAATTTAGTGCGTATCAAACACTTCACAGTCAGTTTGAAAGCATTTGAGTAATTAATTACTGAATCTTTAACAGACTTATATAGATTAAGAAATTGATGCAAAATTGAAAAATCTTTCGCTTTTAGATTGCCACAAATCAGCGTTGACAGGTAAGGTTTGAGTTTTTAATGAACGAATATGGAGCATTTTTCACCGGGTTTTGATTTGCAATATGACTGCTTCGAAAGAAGCCTCGAGGCGTTTCTGAAAGAAATGGGTCACTCGTATGATTGCTCTATCAATTAATTACCACACATGATTGACTTCACACAGCTGCTTTCATAAAATTCTACCTTATTTTGTGAAAGAATGTATTTATACTATCATTAAATAAAATGCTAGTTAGTCTGTTTACCAAAAGTCTGAATACAAAATAAAGTTCAATAAATTTCATTTTTTTGATTTTTCATTGTTTGTTTTTTTAAAAAATAAGTAATATCAACGTAGCTATAAGATAATTTTACATCATAATCGAAATCACTGCACCACCATTTCAAATTCATTTCATCAGATTTTTAATACTATATAAGGCAACCTTAATTTTTATTATTTTGCAAGTTTGATGGAACTAACTTCAGAATGGCGTGTACTGACCATGTTTCGGAGCCGTGGTCCAGCTAGCACGACTCCGACTTCGGCTGCGACTCTCTACCATGGCTCCGGGCGGCTTCGGTTCCAGTTCCGACCCAAGAACCTTCCGACATATAATCGCACGAGACCCAACACGAGACCAAGAACGAGGCTTTCAGAGAATAAAGTACACCCTTTGGCTATTATGAAACTGCACATAATGAATGACCAGTACCTCTTCTTGTCAGACACGATCTAAGAATTCATTCTTCCATAGTGAGGCATTATTAATGAAAAATAGGTATTCAGTCAAATAAGGGGCATTAATCTGCGATTTCATCGGAGCAAACGTGTTTACTGACGCCCAATGACAGTCAGTATATTTCGAAAAGACTCATGACTTCAACTGGAAAATTCAAGGTGCTCCACGAACTAGATTTTCCTAGATTCTTGACATGCTGATAAGGATATTTTCTAAAATATGAACCCACTCTTGAAACTGTTGCAACTTGTGGCGGGTTGAAGCGCAATTCTATGTAGATTTCCTGGACTAATTGTTCATCAATCAAATGAAACAATTGGATGCTTTCAAATTGAGCCAAAATCCAAAATTCTTTGCAACCATTCAGAAATATTTTGATACTTCTAAGTAATTGATTTAAAATGAGGCACTTATAAAATAGCAATGTATTTTTCAAGGAAGAAAAAATTGAGAACCAATAATGCGCTCTAAAGATAAGGACAGCAAGTGTGAGATGAGTTATGAATTGAATTGAATGTTGTTCGAGAAGAGCTTTTCGCCCGACAGTTACGTTTCCGGTTGAGACACCATTGTTAAGGAAATTCGCGATGGCCTTCAAAATCTAAGATTAAAATCAAGATTGAAGGGTTTTATCTGCTGAACTTCTTGCCTCGCGACGAAGAACTGTGGCAGCAAGACTGCTTGGTATTTGGATGAAACAAGACACATTGATTGCACAGGTGGTTCCTCCTCCGTTCCATTGGGTCAACTGTCAGTTCCTTTCTGCAGGGTTACCACGTGCCGAAATTCATTTATGTTGCAAACGAGCATTGTTGAATCTGCAGCTTTTTTCGATTAATTATTTTCTCCCAACTATTAACTCATTTATCATGCATTTTGTGCGATGCGTGCACCTTTTGATTCACATTTTTGATTGAATAAATCTGCCCCCCAAAGGCAACCAACTTTAAGTACCACGGATCAGTTCTTACTGGGGATTGCGACAGCCACCCAAATGCGTTCAACCCTGTCGCCGCAATTTGGCTGCATTGGAGGAGGGTCATCGGCGTGCTCTGCGATAGACGAATACACACAGGCTTAAGTCAAAAGTGTACAAAACGGTGGTCCGAGCGACAGCGATGTATGCAAGCGATTCTCACTGGGACTAATGCTGCTGGTCCATGTGCAGAACGAGGAGGTAAGGAGCTGTCCTGGTGTGGCGGCCATCATTGAGAAACTACGCGAGTGCACGCTCCTTAATTCAGTGGGTCTTCTTGCTCTTACTGCACGTCGTAAGACTACAGTAAGTGCCAGCACCTAGATGAAGCTCTTCTCGTCGCCGATGCCTTTTCATATAATGATCTGCCAAAAGAGATTCCCCAACCGAGCACCAACTAAAAAATTCTCTTACGTGCAATGTATATGTGCATATACGGTATATGTACATGTAGACGCAACTTTTAGCTATATTTATATCTTCTCTTTCCTGTTGTTAAGTGGCTAATTTGCAATCCACACGAAGCGACACTAAAATTCATCACTCAATAGAATTCGCTTGCGATGCGCAACTTAATGTGACCAAAACATTTGTCAAAATTGATGATATCAAATTTGTTTCGCGATTATATCAATTGATAAAAAATGAAGATACTAAGATATTTATTTTTCAAATGAATTGATGATAAGAAAGGAGAGATAAAAAGGACCAATAAAGAAATCACCATTCGTGAACGATAGACAAGAAAATTTCTAAAGCGATTGCATGGAAGCAGTAGCATTAAACTTAATGAAGAAATTTCCAATTTTAATATCATAAAGCTCATATACCAGTATGGTATTGAACATGACAAAGTCTCAATGTCTTCATAAATGCAAGGAAATAAATCGTGGCGTCGAAGAGAGTCATTATTCCAGCAACAAAACAACAAATCGCAATTTTCTGTTTTTACATCGTCGGCTTTCTTTTTACTAATTCCATCCAAGACGTCTTAGTTCATCAGTAAAACTCAATGCTTCCGATTTTCTTGCGAACTGTCTTACGATTTGCGTCCTCTAGAATAAGATAATAATCTTCTTATCTACCCGCATTAAGTAGAGTACGTTTGTCAGTTGATGAGTTAAGTAAAATTGAAGTCTACTTACTGTAGAATCCTTTCAATGATCAGATGTTCTTAAGACAATGATTTATTCAAAATTCAGTCATTTCTTCGTTGATACGCACTTGAGCAGAATTTTAAGACTCCTGCTGCAATAGCTGGTCTGAATGTCATGTCTACAACATGGACAATACAATTATATTGATATATACAATCCTAATGTAGTTTAAGGACACAATTCTGAAATATTCTTGAGGAAACAGCAAACCTTTGAAGTCTACTCGAAAAAGAAACTTCGTTCTTTTTCCTACAGTGCGTGACAAGGTGAATAGTTTGGCGCATTGAATCTGTATTTGAGCGGAGTTGAGTACATCGACAGACTGGCATTATTTTACTTACATTCGGAAATTGGTTATAGAAGTCGGTAACTAAATAGATTTGCTGCACGGCAGTATTAGCTGAATCTTCTTTCAGATTCATGAAAGTCTATTCACTGTCACATATGGAAATGAAAGAAGTATCTTGCCATACTGAAGATAAATTACAATTTCACTGCTCACAATGAATTCAATATGTGTAGAATGATTGCAGGTAATACAAAAGCAGGAAATAATTACTTAGTCGTTACTTGAGTCATACAGTGGTTGATTTCATCAAAAGTTTGTTCAAATCTGAATAGGTGTGAATATTTCATAGTGTAACTTAAGGAAACGTTGTTGAGAAAGTTGGATTTCTCATTGAGTAGTCAAGATCGAATCTTTCATGTAGAGAGAGAGAGAGGGTGAAAGAAGAATTGAGTATGGCTGAAATAATGATTGATGAAATGAAAGAGAAGAAATATCTCAGTAGAAACATTGCTGAATGTTGTCCACCTGATAAGGATATCTTGTCGAAAGCTGGCATTATCTTTCCAATATCATTTCGTTGTAAATTAGTAAAACACTTCTAAAAACTATTAAAGTCTGTTCGGAGATTTCTATCATATACAGTCTGCGCCATCAATTTATGTTGACATTGCACTGTTTGCAGCTTAATTGACAATTGGAAACATTGAGCTTCGGTTTGATCTTCTGTGGTTTTGATTACCCTGCTGAAAGCCGTGTCAGTTGACCTTCGGTGTTCTATAAGAGTAGACAAGTGCAACCCCAATTGCATTGAATTGTAAACTGTCTTTTCTATTCAAGACAGCAACGGAGTTCAAACTTGAACCATAAAGAACGTCGATGAAAATACAAAAAAATTTCGTGAGATGGAGGAATGGGATGGATGCGATCGTTAGTAAAAAAAACTCTTCATCTTGACCGAGAGGCATATTACGGGGACTGGTTTGTAGGAAATTCATGCATGACCCTTCTCGAAATTCTGCAATCTATTTGTCCTCTTCATTTCCTTAGATATGTTGATACTTTCCGAAAGTTTTATCTTGTTGCTCTTTCCTGCTTTGGATTGTCAATGAATCCAGACTACCAGGTCCAGATGGATATTGAAGAATTTAAGCTAAGTTGCGTGGCACTACAGCTGAGTGCAACACCAAAAATTGCACGCCTCATTTGCCATGCTTTTTGCCACATTTTTGTTCAGCGAACAATCTGTCGAATCCGTCCACCACGACTTTTCCCAAATTTTGGGAGGACTTTAAGGTCAGAAACATTTATCATCCTGAATTTCGATAGAGACTTATTCAAGCAATCAGCTCTTATAATAGGCGACATGTTTAGAGATTTGAATTTCTTGACTGATTAGCACATTCTGCCATTGTGCTTACATTTAATCTTAAACAAAGCTCTCTGAATTAATAAACCACCATTCGTTGTTATTATCCGTTTTCATTTATAGCAAATATTGCAAAGTATATTTGAAAATAAGTAGAGCTTATTCCTGCAACAAAATACTTTTTGAGCTTAGAGGTAGCAAGTTGTCGCAAGCTATATCTATGTAGTATTATTACTTTCCAAACGTTCCACATAATCGATGCACGCACACATGAAGCAGTCACATAATAAGACAGAGCTAATTACAACCAGCCAATCAGGCTTGAGTTTCACTGTCCACGGTCACAAAGTCGATCATGGAAGTAAAATAAATGACTGCGTACAGTTTTTCAGCTACAGCGATAAAAGCTGTCTGTTCATTGAACTGATTATAAACAAAATGATTTTTATTTAGATAAAATTTGACTTCATCAGTAGAAAGCGACATGCACACAGATCGACTTTTTCACTTCACAGTTGCATGTTTTTGATGTCCTTCATGGGCTTCAGATTTGCCTCTGTTATACGCGAATTAATAAATGTAATCATCATCTGCATGTTATGCAAACACTTTATCATTATCAAAAAGTAAATCAAAAAGATTATATAGATTGATTATCAAAAAGTCTCTAAGTTTAAAAGAAAAAATCCTGCTTCCAATTCCAAATTTTATCATCAATCTTGGAAAGACATCAATGAAATTTTCAAAACTTGACTTTTTCTGCATCAGACAACTACTGCAAATGTTTCAGAAGAGGAATTAAAATTGGCCAGTTCGTACTTAACAAAATTCAAAATTTAAATTTGTATTTCAAATTTTAAGCTCTATCTCGGAAACCTATCGACGAAATTTGCTAAACTTGACTATTTTGGTTTGTGGCAACTGTTAGAAATGCTTAAGCACAAAAATTAAAAATGGCCATTTCGTACTTTTCAAAATCTGAATTTCAAAAATGTACTATTATCTCGAAAAGATATGGGTTAAATATTTTTTAGCTTGCATAATTTTGGTTCTCTATGTATGCGGAATCAAAATTTGGAGCTGGCCATTTTTCGTCCACAAATAATTGTTTCAGACGAACCGTGCACGGCGAAGTATTATTTTTAGCGTATACATGTCACTTCACTGATATTACAGTGTTGGACATGCGTGGACCACGCGATGCTGTAGTATGTCAGTATAGGTGTGTACACTACACCTTTTTTCGTTCTAATTAAAACAGTTTGCGTTCTAATTAAAACACTTTGCATTCAATTTAAAACAGTTTGCATACAATTTAAAACAGTTTGCATCTAATTTAAAACAGTTTGCATTTGATTTAAAACAGTTTGCATTCAATTTAAACGACTTTTTTAAAATTATCTTTTACTTATTCTATTCATGTTTTATATGTCTTTAACATAATTTAGGTATGTGATATATTATTTTATGTATTTTATATATGTGTACAATCAAATCCTTCTGAAGCATCAAGTTTTGCCCAAACAGATAATACACTTTGTTATAATGAATTCAGCTTCATAAGTTATTTGTCATATCAAACAAAATAAATTCCACTTGCATTTTTATTCAATGTTAGTGTAAGAAGACAGTTATTTAGATATTGTACCTTAAATCTTGCATTCACATCACATCACCATAGAAAGAATATACATGATTATAATAACCCTCACACTGAACAGGCTGATTGCTCTCGTTAAGGGCTAGCTGCATAGTTTCTTCAATTATGCGAAGACGGTGCTCTGTCTGAGTCACGGCAGAAATCATTGACGTTATGATCGCATATCTGCAAGATATCTATGCCCACCGTTTCTATGGCAATATGCATTCTGTATCCTTTTGTCATGCATTATTCAGACCCTGGTTACGCGGAAGCTACAATAGGTGTGACCCTGCATCCAAGGCACATGGCGATTTTAAGGCTGTCGTACTGGCGAATGGCGTGAAGATTCAAACTGCCCGTCGATGGGTGAGAATGGCTGAAATTGAAGAAAAACCGTGGTGGGGCATATAACAAAAAGGTGACCAGTGAGCATGTCGAGCACATGACAATCCTCAGGTGACTTTGGAAATAAAGAGCTCCCTTCATCATTTTAACCTTCAAGTGAATATCCACGATTCACGTAGAAAACAAAGAGCGGCATCTTTTGTGCAGAAGATCATGGAGCTGACTGGGTCTCAAAAGGAAATATTTTACCAGGATGAGACTAATGTGAATCTATTTTGTCGTCGATCTTACGGTCGCGCAAGACGAGGAGAACCTTGTCGTGTGATTGAACGTTCATTGTTGGGGCCTGCTCAGCAAGCGAGGTATTGTATATTCACGCATTTGCCGTGGATCAATAAAGCGTGATCGATATCACGAAATCATGTCTTGTGCACTCGACGAACTGTTATTGTCCCGCGATTCTCTTCAAAATGTTGTAATAGTCGTTGACAATGCGCCATCACATTCGGGCATCGAGGACATTATTCAGACGAAAGAACAGTATGCTGGCCTTACAATTCTGCGGATGTCGCCGTATTCTGCTCCTCTCAACCCCATAGAGTATCTATGATCGTCCATGAAAAGCAGAATCAAGAACGTTATGTCAAGAAGAATCTTAGACGTTCTCAACAAGTTTCTGCCGTGACAGAGCACCGTCTTCGAATAATTGAAGAAACTATGCAGCTAGCCCTTAACGAGAGCAATCAGCCTGTTCAGTGTGAGGGGTGATGTGATGTGAATGCAAGATTTAAGGTAATAACTGTAAATGCAAGTGGAATTATATTTGTTTTGAAAATAACTAAGCTGAATTCATTACACAAAGACTATAAATAACAAAGTGTATTTCAGAATATTAGATTATCTGTTGGGCAAAACTTGATGCTTCAGAAGTAGGATTTGAAACATGAAAATTGAATGCAAACTGTTTTAAATCAAATGCAAACTGTTTTAAATTAGATGCAAACTGTTTTAAATTGTATGCAAACTGTTTTAAATTGAATGCAAAGTGTTTTAATTAGAACGCAAACTGTTTTAATTAGAACGAAAAAAGGTGTAGATGAAATATGGTCTGCAGAAATATCAAGTACTTCATTTTAATTACAAGAGTATGTAATCACGCTCGGCCCCTAAATCAGTTCGCAATCACTTTAATCACGTTCAAAGACTGTGGAATGACTGTGTACAGTCTGTGGAAAAAGCATGAACAGACTGATCATCATGATATCAAACAAAGTCCTGTATTAACCCTTTGAGCCACTGATTAAACGCCTACAGAAAACATTTTTGGTACATAATGTGCTACTGTTGTAAAAAGATCATACTTTAAATTTTACTTTCCATTCACAATCAGTTTGTTTTTGTTTAAATTGCTTTGTATATGAATAAGTTACTAAAAGTGTTAGCATGAAGTCTGCGTGAAATAATGTCAGAAGTGCGTATGTCACGAGTAGGGATTCTAATCCCGGGATCCAGAAAACCCGAATTAACCAAAGTTTTTGATGATTCTTGAACCTCTGATTAACTCAATGCCGGGATTAATTTGTTCAGGAAGAATAATTCTCATTTGACCACCGTTGCTTGTTGGCTTAGCTTACGGTGAAAAGGAATATAAAAGATTTTACCTACCCGTGATGTCTGGAGAGCGAGGAAGATGTCACGTGTGTTCGACGAGAAAGGACAATTTCCGTACAAACATCAAATGCCATACTTATGACATTTTCCTGTGTCTGAAGCCTGGCCGAAATTGCTACTTCCAATTTTATGAGTAGTAATGCATGACTTGACTCCCTAATTAATAACTTAATGAGTTTGAATTTTCATTTTTTTTGTAATGAATGATCTATGAGGTCATCCAAACTAATTTGGATCAAAAAAATTCTCTAAAATTCGCCTACCTTCCCTATCGACCTCAAAGGGTTAAATTACTCTACAGTCACTTTCTGCCACGTTTCATGTGTTGAGATGTGCTCTTCCATATGAATGCTTTGCTCGTCCACAGCATGATTAACAGCTGTTGTAATACAAAGCAAACTGCGTGCGAACAAGACGACTTGATGAGAACCTTAATAATCTCAATATCTACAGAAACATTTGCAAAACGGCAGACCAAAAGAAGCCATTGTGTCACGTTTGACAATATTCTTGCGTTTTGATTTTAATATTATATTATCAAATGATTGGGACCCAATTTTCCAACTTCCTTGTGAAACGTGAAAGCAATATAATTATTTAACGCACTTCCTTTATTTGATAGAAATGTAATTACTTGTAACTTGTCTTTCCCCATGAATTTCTTCTTAACACCTGTTTGATATATGCAAAATCATCCGTAATGCGCGATTAACGAGTGATCATTTTAAATTATCACGTGCTTGAAATGAATGAAGCTAATGATCATGACAACGCCATTTTATCAACAAACTTTTTGCTTTGAGTTTATGCAAAACTTCAATGTATTTGATTGCTTTTGTTTGCACAAGTAGTCACGCATGTCATGTAGGAGTCTCTTTGATACTATGTATTGGAAAAGTTATATTTCTGTTCTTTTCTAATTGACTGAACATTTTTATTGTAAGTTTTGGGACTAACTCGGGACAAATTTATTTTTTGCGCAAGCGTTTGGATTTTTTGGTGCGACCCCCAAAGTCAAGCAAGGCCAAGGTTAAACCCAAAGTCTTAGGGTCAACCTTAGAGTCAATCATGAACTTGATATTGGATTTGATCTTCATACCGTCAACCATGCTTACAATTTCATAAATCCTGTGGATGGAACCCAGCTTTATTTCTGTCAAAATCAGAAATTAACGCCAGTTTGGCACCCACCGAAGCATGTTAGACAGTTGCATGTGCCAATACATGCATCGCACGCGCTATAGGAATGTCGGTCTATTCGAGAAAGTACTGAATGACATTGTCGCATTTCACCCATTGAATAAACAGTCAGTTAGTCGTGTTTTTTAAATTGATTTTAAATTGATTTTTCGCTAACAGATGAGAGAATTCTTTTTCAATATTCATTTACACTGAAGTTTCATTATGTTTTTCCAGTCAAAATAATCAGTCGTGCAAAATGCTCTTCCCATGCATTTCCCAATAATGTCTGAGCATCAGCACAATGGGTCGACTTTCGAATAAAGATAGAGGATAAAACGGTTTCACATCGTCACATACCTGCGCCTTTCAGAACCTCTTGCTTGATTAATCTCTTAGGAAGAAAGAAACCACGTGAAGATTCCTCTACAGCTACTTCAAAATCAACGTGAAAATTTCAATTATGGAATCAAGCATCTATCTTTCTCCCTCATATGGACTCGCGTGATCTGAATTGTTTCTATCTATGTACTCACCAATTCGTTCCACCTAAATGAATTCCTATATAAATATATTTTGAATGCAAGTGAAATGGTTAAATATGTAAAGCACTTTCGTAACATTTTGTCAACGCACACTCTACTATTTCAACCGAAAGTGATCTTCAAGTTTGAAAACAAAGAAAATGAACTGACTTTTCCTAACAACATAATGAACAATTTTATCCTTCAGTTACAACGAATTCTCCTATAAGAGAAGTTCCACTGTGCTAAAACTCTTAACCATTTTCAGATTTCTTGATACATTGAATAGTGTGTGTAGAACAATACCAATTCTTGACCGAGCCGCGAAATAAAGAATTGATTTGATAGCATGTCTAGATCATAACTAAATATAGAATAAGGATAGCATAACTAACTTCCAAGACGCTGACACGTGATAATGCTCTTTTATGTACAATTCTTATCGGCAACAAATGGAAGTATGGACTGGGCCTCCTAAACAGCTGGTATTGAGCACCTCAAAAATATCATTTTCTTAAAGTGCAATCTAAATTTTTATATGCGATGAAGCATGCTCAAACTTCCTGCTGATGGTATGAGTTGGGTCATACATGTGTAGCCAGTCATGTGAGTGATCATACATATGTACCTTAGCAATACTTTCCCTTTGATCACTACGTGATCTCGCTCAATACTTAAGCTCGTCGCAGCGATTTGAAGAAGTCATCAACCCTAATGGGTCTATCTGTGAAGCATTTCCGCTCTTTTTGATCAAATTTGAACGTTGAATTTCCCTCAAGAATTTCTCTTGCTATATACATGCATGTGTATGCCTACATCCTACAATAAATAGATAGATCTATTTATTGCCGAAAATTCGAAAATTACAATTGTCGATTCATTTACAGCTGAATACCGACACTTATATGGACTCTTCTATTTAGGTTTTAACACCTGAATTAAGAAGAGAAATAACCCAGTCTTGCAGAAATTGTAGAAAAGAACTTGAATATTGTGAGATGAAGCTGTAGCATGAATGCTCCGAAACCCATAGCACCTTTTGTACCTACATATTTACCTGACTATAAGATTGAGACTGTATTTCACAGCTATTTCTAGCTGAATTGCAGAACGTCACACTCAGCAAGCAATAGCAAAGAACAAACGCGCAAGAAGCAGAATTGAAAAATGAGACAGGCAATACGAAGAAATTTCGAACATGAACAAAGAATGTGAAGAACAAAACAATCATGTAGGATACAATGAAGAAAGTGAAGATGACATCGTGAAGAGATATCACAATCAGAAAATAAAATAATCTATGCCAGAGATCGATTCAAGACAAAATCATACGTACATGTAGGAAATACTGTTGAGAAACACTGATGTGCACCGCTGGAATTGACGCTGTCTCCGGAAAGTTTTTGCAAATTCAATATCAATTGAATATTAATATTGACCACTTCTGCAGAGGCGAGGTATACAGTACGAGAATATACAGAAGATAAATCGCAGAGCATTCCGCAATTCGATATGGTTTACATGCAAGCCGACATTGAGAGATGGAATAACATAATTGAGAACACATGAAGAAATGAACGTAAACAAGAAGAGGAACGACAATTGCACCCATATGGTGGGATGACTTTACTGAAAAATGTTGGACAAATAAAGATGACTTTAAAATAACAGTAGGAGACATTATAAAATCTACAATTGCGAAACTGCATAGCATTTTTATTCCTCTTGCCACTATACAATCATTTCGAACTTAATTTTCAATTTTCGGGAAACTCTAAGCGGCCGTCACTCTTCACAAACGATGAAGATGTGAGTCAATTCTCTCACATGCCGTGTAGCCTTTGAGAACATCTGAAAAGCAAATCTTATATCTTTTGCATTGAATATTATACATTGAAATAAGGGAGGCCATTCCTGGATGTATTTATAATTAAAATATTGCCACTGGCTTTCTCAGGAAGCCAGTGGCAATATTTTAATTATACATTGAATATTAGTTTCGTTTAAATTCCAAGCTTGTAGTAGGCTTATATTTTTCGTTAATTATCATAATTTCAATACCATATACTTTGAACTTGATTCAACTTTTTAGAATGATGATCTTCATGGTTTCCTATATTTAGGCATGACATTGAATTCGTCTACAGATCATATTGATCTTCTGCATGATCGATTGCATGCTACTTCTTATATTCATAATAATATATACAGAAGGAAAGGCTTGCAGCTTGACCATATTATTTACGTCCATAAGCATGTAAGCGTTTTTAAGAGTGCATCTAAGTCCTATATTATGCTTTCACTATGATCAACTCAAGTGGATTGCACATTGTTGTAGTGGGGCATTACCTGAAATTTGACATAAATCTTCTCATTGACTTGCACATAATTTCATGAATATTCCAATATTATAGGTACATGTATTTTAGTAAAATGATTCTAAGTAGTATCATTCAATCATGCACATCTAGCTGTTCATGAATTCAAGTTACTACATTTTGATGGGTGATGGATGCCTATCAGGCTTGCCGAGGGAGCGGGATTTCCCATGGGCATTGCCATGAGATAGAAATAGTAATTTCAGTAATGGGAATTCCCATAAAAATGTGAGAAGCTCAACAAGAGCTGAACAGTATTTTCGCAGTTATGTTGTACGTTTTCATTGATATGATAATGATGAGATATTTCATTTCTAAAGAAAATGATGGCATGAAATGATTGCAACGTAGGCATTCACTTTATTTTTATCTTTGCTAATGGGTTGACAGAATAGAGGCGTGCATTGATTTTCTTACTTAGACTGAGTTAATAGAAATTACAAAGTACATATATGCTAAGCGCTTGCAAGATCATAAGATTGTGTGAACACTAAAAAAGGCGATAGCAAATTTCTCGTCTTGATTTGGAGTCAGACTGCGCGATTTACTGTTCATGTCAGATTGAAATTTCTGTGCATTTGATCACCGCACTTATACATGTAGTCTGCTTTCAAGCACAAGTGGATGTACTTGGGCTTATTGCGTGGACCTGTTTCCATTCAGGTTGACTACGAACAAGTTGCGCATGTGCAATATGCCAAAAATGTGCATTAGAATTACACATGTACCAATGCACACTAAACTTTTTGCAATCCATTTGATAGTGTTGCAATTGCTACAAGCGGACATAAGGTTACGCATTCATCGACTGGCAGGAATATTTAATGTAGGGACATGTCTTTAGTAGGCCTCTAATGCATACACTAGGATAAGTGCGCTGATAGGCATTTTGCTATTTTGGCAAGGCTTACTGGGGTCTATCTAGTTGAGATCAGGCACCCATAAAATGGCATATTATGACCTCTAATAAGGGAGCGAGCTTAGATATTCGAAATGCAAACTGCTTACAGTGTAGTAGAATTATCTGTACATGTAGAGCCAATTGCTTCACATTATCTAATAACATGCGAAACTACTTGCGGGAGGCAAGTTCCAATGGAGGTACTACATGTAAGACTTGATGTAGGACTATCATGCATGTAGACGGCTTAGCTTGTCAAAGGAAGATTTGGCTTATGGAAAATAATTGCAAATTTTGAAAAATCCGTTTGGAATGGCATGGGAATGGCACGAAGAAATCTCGTCCCATGGCAAGCCTGAGGTTTGTAAGCCTGATTCGCATTACTTTAGTTACACCCCAAGTACATCGATAATTAACATCACCCCTGTGCAAACGTAAATGTCGGACCGTGTCCGGGCCGACAACAGCAAAGTGCGACTCTTCGGCCATCTTGAGCAGTTTCAATTCAAATGAAGTTTTTATCGTAATTTATATTATCTGTGTTATGATATGAACTGCGAAAGATGTTTTAATATGAAATAAATAGAAATGTTTTTATAACCACGCATTTTTATGAATGTCGGCACAAGTGCGTCATAATTCGGTCAATCGACTTTCGGCAGAACTTCGGCAACACGAAAAAAGGAACTGACTTCGGAGCATAGCAATAAATCGCACTGTGACGGGAATCCTGTATTGGGTACTATATTTAGAAGTCCGTATAAGGCGCTCAGGTGGAAATGCCAACATTTTCCGATGTTTCACGAGTATGCATGTACGATAGTCAGTTTTCATGATTACTTATAAAGCATGACTTCATTCTAATGCATCCCGACCACTGTAA
Organism: Prostheceraeus crozeri; assembly: GCA_907163375.1. NCBI lineage: Eukaryota > Metazoa > Platyhelminthes > Polycladida > Euryleptidae > Prostheceraeus > Prostheceraeus crozeri. Next base: position 438,718 of record CAJQUW010011065.1, read on the forward strand.
TTACCTAATTTATATTTCTGACCTATTCTAAAAGGGGATCCCGAATTCGAACATTGCGATGCATTTCTTCGCCGCGCGCTGCGTCTATCAGTTAGTTCACGGATTCCTCATGCGGCGTGTGGGTGTGAATCAACTCGTCGAACAGCTGACGGTGCAGTTTTCTCTATTCATTGAAGATAGTGTTGCCATCCTTTGTTAAAGATTATCACCGCGGATATATGAGTACCTAAATGGAGTGTATATGGTGCGTCAACAATATTAAGACATGTGAGTAGCAAATAAATCGTACTCGTAAATCAGGTTAATAAACCACATCAATAGCTAACAATTGTATAGTAACAGATTCTAAGCCAACCATTCTAATTGTCCTGAAGTTACAAAATAAAATGTGTATTTGATTGAAGAATTAATCGCGTGATTCATCAGGATCTCTGATAGGAGATGGAAAGTTCGATCCTTGACATTGAAGCATATATCCTAAAAACAGGAGTGGTGAATAAACATGAATGTCCTCCATCTTAAAAAATTCAATTCGCTGATTGATGCTTTTCGATAATGTATTTGTGAGCAAGCCGTCTGTCGTTTTGTCAGGCCTACGTGTAATATAGTATAATTAGGCAATGGGTTGTTTAATTAGGCCTATTGCACATGAAAAAGAGTTGAGGCAATTGAAAGCATTCTTATAAACAAACAAAAAAATTAAAAGGAGAAAATTCTGCCATACCACTGTAATTATTCATGCCATTTAATTTCCGTGTGTATGCTAATGTTTCAGTTTATAGTCTCACGGGAGGTTGGCCATTGGTTTAAAAAAACAGAATTTCACTCACAATTTACGACCTTACATATTGAATAAAACTTCATGAAATGACACCTGACGTTTCATCGTCTGCCGACTGTGACAAGTAATTTTTTGCGATTCTTTGTAACTGACTGATGTGATCGACAGTATTTTGTAATAAAGGCTATTCTTGTCACTGCCTCCGAATGTTTTGATTTTACCAGCATTGGGTTATTCCCGTGATCAAGTCAGCATGCAGGACGTCGGGTGTCATTACAAGAAGCTTTATTTAAAATATAAGGTCGTGAATCGGGTTTGAAAATTTTTTTCTAATATTTAAGGGATGAGAATTTTCTAACGGATTTGTATTAGTTATAGCTCGGCTTTAAGTATTATTTTGTTGGCCTTTTTGGGCCTCCTTGAAATGTGAATTTCCGCCGGGACCACGTTCTTCCCTTCTCAACCCTGTTTGGCAACAAGTCGCAAACTTTGAAAATAAGTCACAGGTTCGAATGCTTCACCACATGGTTGGTTTGGATGTGTAAGTAAACCGTCTTGCGGTACGTTGTTATATATTTCAGCTAAAGGAGAAAATCATTTTAAATATTTATCAAATTCATCGGACTTTCTGCTTTAACGTCATGTTGTCCACCCTGGGGAAATGTGTTGTCGATTAACTCGTTGCTGTTGTAAATTATTGGAATGATGAAATATAGAAATAGTTTAGATTAATTATCACCTTCTTTCATCTTACAATAAATTAATGCTCATTTCTGTGTCATATACTGTCATATATTATGTGTCGTTATAGAGCTCTACATGGTTTATGTTTTACATCATTGTTCACAGTTTGTCTGCGTTTTGCTATCTTAATTCGCTTATAATGTATTTTTTTGGTTTCAGACATCAAAATTTAGGAGCAGAATATCCTAATGAACCTCAACTACGATAGTTTTGAATACCACTGGATATGATTGTTATTATCCATTGTATTCAAGATTTAAACTTGTTTGAGGTACAATCAACCTGAATCCCGATGTCTGCATTTACAAAATTGACCTTCAGTGGACTCAATCTAGGTAAGTTTCATCATCTGAGTAGTTGTTATTGCTCATTACATGCGGTTAGGTAAAGGCAAACCAAACGCAGATCTCGCGGACTGGATTCGGCCACCACAAATCGACCCGCTACATACGGTCAATACAGTACGGGCCGAAGTCGACCAGCCGAACCCGGGCCGACTTAGGGGCGTCCGGACACGTCACGTTCGGGCCGAAATTGTTTACCGACTTCGGCCCAGACTTTGGCCGACTTTCCGTTTGCACAGGGGTACGGCACCCAAATCGTGTGACTTATTGTTTGTTTGAAACCAATCTTAACTCTCCTGCAAAATTTTCCTTTTACATTTTTCCTGTAATGTTCAGTACATGTATATAGCGATCATCTTCAGCCGTTTTTAGTCCACTGCTGGATGAAGGCTGCCTACACGATGTCGCGCATCCATGTTTTTCCTGTCACCTTAGTTAGACTGTCTTCCCAACGCGTTCTCTGTCTTCCTCTTCTTTTTTTTCCGTCCCTCGCATACCATTACGCTACCGATTTTGTCCAACGCCAATCTTGTCTTCTTGTCACATGTCCATCCCAGCTCCATTTCAATTTTGCTGCAGTCTCCAGGACGTCACTTACTTCTGTCTATTGTCTAATCCATGTGTTCTTCTTTTTATCTCGTCTTGCAATCTTCAACACTGCTCTTTCCATTGCTCTTTGGTAACTTGAAGTTTATTTCTATGTTCCTTCGTTGTCCTCAACACTTCGCATCCATATGTCAACACAGAGAGAATGCACTGATTGAAGGTTTGTCTCTAAAGGCACAATGGTATGTCACTATTGAATATGTCTTTTGCACGATTAAATGCTTGCCATGCTTGTATACATCTCCAACTGATTTCCTTAGCGATGTTGCTACTCATGCTTACTAAGTGACCAAGGTAAATATATTCTTCAACCTCTTCGATCTGCACACTGTCGACACTCACCGATTCCAAGATGACACTGTTGTTTTTCATGACTTTCGTTTTGTCTACATTTACTCTAAGTCCTCTTTGTTTACTGGCAAGTGCAAACTCATTTATCATTCTTTGGAGATCTTCCATATTGTCTGAGAAAATAACAATGTCGTCAGCAAATCGCAAATGACTCAAATTCATGTCATTAATATTTATGCTTTTTTGTATCCAGTCCAACGACCTGAAAACATATTTAAGAACCGCCATAAACAGTTTTGGTGAGTTTGTGTCACCTTGCCTTACTCGCCTAGTGACACTGAAAGGTCTATTCTCATCTTCCATCCTGATAATAGCTTGGCTTTGACTGTGATTGAAAAATCCCTGATGAGTCATATATGAAACAATGGGAGGACTCAGGGTAACCCGATCTTAGGTGAAAAATGAAAGTACCGCTTTACTGATGCCGATGCATTTCACCTACATCCAATAGGCATGTTCATCCGTAAACATGCCTATTGGATGTAGGTGAAATGCATCGGCATCAGTAAAGCGGTACTTTCATTTTTTACCTAAGATCGGGTTACCCTGAGTTGTCCCACAAGTTTCATATTGACTTTGACTGTAGATCGCCGTCAGATATTCACGTAAACATGCTCGACTCCTTGGATTTCTAATGCTTTGAAAACCTTTTAATGTTCAGCCGTGTCAAACGCCTTCTCAAAGTCTATGAAACCCATGCACAATGGCTTGCTGTATTCATTACATTTTTCGATTAGCTGGTCCACAACATGCATGTGGTCAGTTGTAGAAAGCAGAATCCAGCTTGTTCTTTGCTTTGGTTTTCGTCCATTACTTTGGTGATCCGGTTGCAGATGATCTTTGTAAACAACTTGTACATATGTGGTAATAGCGAAGTTGGTCGGTAGTTCTTCAAGTTCTTTTTGTCACCTTTCTTGTGGAGCAGCATGACTGTTGATGTTTTCCAATCGTCTGGTATCCTTTGATCGGTTACTAGTCACTTCGACCCCCTGACATTTCGACCCCATAAATTGATTATCACTTAGTGAATCCACTTCAGATAGGCAGAATAGAACCCTACGAGCCAGACTTTAACTAATGAATGCAAATTACAGCCGAAAAATCCATCAGGAAAAATAACCCACAAAACGCAGAATTTGAAATCTTTAATAGATGTTAAAATCGATGAAACAGAGAGATGGAGCTTGTAACAGCAAGCTAAAGGCAGGAAATTGAACAGAGCACATCAATTTATCTATATCTGTAGCCAACGCAGTATGCAGAAGCGTAGATTTGATAACCCCATTTCATGGGGTCAATTAAAATGACTTAATTTATGGGGTCGAAATGTCAGGGGGTCGAAGTGACTTGACACCCTTTGATCAATAAGAATTTGCGCAAATTTTTTAGCGATTCCATCAGCTATTTCGTTTCATGCTACTTTGAGTTAGTCGACTACTAAACCATCATATGTCCTGGTGCTTTCTGATTTTTCATTGAACGTAAAGCGTGTTGTACCTCATTTGGCAGAATAGGGGTGACACCATTCTCCAGAATTAATTGTATTGTGTCACGTAAGTTGGATTTCGTATGAATTGTAAAGGCTTTCATAAAATAGACGGCATTCTTCCAAAATTTGTTGTCTGTCTGAACCACATTACCTTGTCTATCTATTATTGCTGTTATCATATTTTTACCCATATTCAAAGACTTTTTCGCTTTTCCGTAGCCTTTGTTCTTTTGAATATATTTCCGAACAAAGTTTGTATTGTAGCGACATAGATCATTTCTTAATTCTCTTCTCACCAATTTGCACAATTCCGCATATTCCACTTTGTTTCTGTCTGATAATGTATTGAGTGTGAAATCTCTTGTTTGTTGCATTAACAGTTTAGTTTTTGATGATAGTTTGTCGTTCATTTTTGTGTTCTGCCTATTTTTGACTATTGACTTCGCTGTCTCCATCACTGTCCTTGTGAAGTGATCATACTCTTCAATTCCATCCTGTGTTATTTCATTTCCTTGCTCCGTTAAAGCATTAAATCGGTTTTTCAGGAAGATCTTGAACTCATTGGCTTTCTCTTCGATTAGTTAAATGTTTACCTCTGATTTCATTTTATTTACCAGTTTGACTCTTTCAAATTTCTCGTCGAACCTGACTGCAGCTCTTAGAAGACTATGATCAGATGTCTTCACGGCGGTAACAACTTTGACATTCTCGATAGTTTCGAGTCGATTTGTAAGTATAAAGTCAATTTCGTTTTTGTGTTCTTATCTGGACTTATGCATATCCAGCGCTTGTTCTGTTTCTTTTGAAAGTAGTCATTTGCAGTACACAAACTGTTTGCCTCTGAAAATTCTAATAGTTTTTTTCTCGCTCGTTGTAACCTGGACTTCCAAACCTACCCAAACTTGAAAACGTTGTTGTGTGTTCCGCTAGCACTCCAATTTTTGCATTGAAATCGCCTATTACCATGGTATAGAATGCTTTTTCTTTATCAATCTCTTGTAGAATTGTAACATGAACTTCCTGAACATCCTCGTCTTCGTCGTTTGTCGTGGGCAAATATGCTTGTACGATTTTCAGTTCATGTAGTATATTTATGCGGATCCTTAAACACGAAACTCTGTCACTTCGGGATTCGAAGCTTGATATTCTGTTGACCATTGACCTGTTGACGATGAACCCGGTTCCACTACCTCCACGGCCATTGCCTTTGGAAGTGAACAATGTGTTTTGTGATTTCAAAACCAACGCAGTGACTCCTCTTCTTGTTTCCGCTAGACCGATGATATGCCATTTCAGCAGCTTGAGTTCTCCTTCTAGCTCTGAAACTCTGTCTTCTCCATTTAAACTCCTGCAATTGAAAGTACCTATATAACTCCGGTGATTCTTAACACCCTCTGTCCTCCCCTAATGGAAGACTCCCGGGAATTGAGGGCCGATTTCGAGTTTGATTCATATCATGTAGGTTATGAGCATAGAGTAGCGATAGGTAGAGTGTCGACTCGGAAAAGTATCTGTATACAGTGAAAATTTTTACATGAATAGATACAGCTTTTTGCGGAGATTACGTTCCCGTGGTCCAAGAAATTATTTGAGCAGTTCTAAAAAAGTCAAAATTTTGCCAATTTATATACTGCCGAGATGACTCCTCTATGCAAGTAGTATGGAACAAGTTGGATATGAAAAGGAATGAATATTTGCTAATAAGCATCCTAACTAAGCGGAAATTACGCTGATTATCATGGGAATTTCATGGTCCGTTTTATAATGGAAGTCTTCATAAAAAAGTAGACATCTTATTGTGCTTTCTTGGCTGAAATTTATATTTCTATTTCATAAAAGCAATAGCAGGTCATCGAGTTTCCGATTTAACAAATATTACCTCTCCAAGGCTGTCATGACACGAACAATCTGTAAAATAATATCATTTCCTTGTGCTTTGCTATCATGATCATTATTGTTGGCGTTGCCCAGGGGGGACCGCGAGGAGGTAACAATCGGTTAATGGCCCGAGCACATGTGAACATTTCATGGAATGTAGGCGCCACTCTACATCCAGCCACGCTAATACCAAATTGAAAAAAATAAAAAATGAGAAGACGGGATGGGCGTTGACTCGGTCTAACGAGTTCATCCGCCCTTTGACAGATCTTGTTTTTAATCCTGCTGGATGTCCAATCACCCTCCTCACATGGCAATGTCATGTGGGGGAGCCGGTTTAGTCGCCGACCACCCGACCATGAAAAGGTAGTACTGCGGATACATGTTACCAGCAGCAGCAGCCAGAAGCCGACCTGACTTAGTACTATATAGCGATAGGGTTGCATTATATATAATAATGTTTTCAACGATAATCCATCAAATGCTGTGTGCAAAGAATGATGAAGCGAACTGTACAAATATTTCGTGACCGAATATCGTTTTCTGACTGAAATATTGTTGCAATTACTAACGTGGTCAAAATATGTATGCGTGCTGTCGTGCTCGTCTGACGGTATTGTCTTATCTCTCTCATTTTGTTGCGAATTAGTTTTGTGTGATTCAGTGGGTCGTTTTCTTAATTCAAGGGTTCATTGTAATCGTTTTGTTTCACTGGAATCACTTGTGTGAATCATTATGCAGTTGGTGGTCCTGCCTTCCCTCTCTCGTGGTATTTCTCTCATTTGAGGTTGACTATCGCTCAATTACTTAATAGTGGCCATTGCTGTGATCTGGATTATGGATTTCCCTTTGTCTGTGGGAATTTAATATTAGCTTCTATGCATCAGTGAAATTCGTCAATTGCGGATCGATTATTGCGATTGTGAAGCGTGATTGTATCAGCTGGTATCTTGTGCATTATTCTGACGTCACTCTGACGTCACCCTGACGAATTTTCTTTTGAGTATTGATTTTTGAGCACGTGATATATGACGTCTTGCTTTACATTTCTGCAGTGTCTTTAGGGCATAGAAATAGATTGTTTATCTGAAGTTGACTAGAATGGAAATTGACTCAAGGTCGCGGCACATCCAGGGGAACTAAGTTGGGGCATGAAGAACCAATTAAAGCTTAAATTTTCACATGTGACTGATTCTAATTTAATAATGCAGCCGTTGACAAATGTATCTATGTGAAAATGTGTGCGATTCATGTGCCACTATTGTGTATTGCATGAAGCTTAACCTCCTTTCTAGAGATTTTACTGTTGTCAATTTCTATGCTTTAAGGAAACGTTGGTTAGCAAACATATAGATTATTGAGTTGGTTGAAATTTATGTCAATAACTTTTACACGCATTTAACGTCATCGTTTTGTAGTCAAAGAACTAGAGATTACGTTTGACCTTGGAATGCAAGAAAAGTGTCACCACGATGACTACCAGGGAAGCAAGGTCTGAATCGCAATCCGCAGTTTTCTTACACCAGATAAAGACTCTCTCCAAGCTTCTGAAAATAATGTCATCAATTCTTTGGGAAATCAGATTAAATGTATGAGATATGAAATTGTGGTATTCAGACATTTAGACACACGACATTTAGACACACGACATCTAGACACACGACATTTAGACATACGACAATTAGACACAAATAGGGTACGACATTTAGACACACTCATACTACGACATTTATATGTTTTTACACATTAGTAATAAAGGAATGTTATGATGAATTCATCTTATGTAAAACTACCCAGTGTTATACTGGTAAAATTGTTCCTGACAGTGACACGTAGGCTACTCCTGTGTTCCTACTATAAATTCGATATGATTGTTCAGTTTTGATATTGTCAGTAGGCCACATTGTAATGAACATCTATTTGAGTTGTAATTCGTGGTTGACAGTAAGACATGAAATCGTATAATAAGAAACAAATGACAGAAGAGACTACAGCAACAGTTTTCTACCTTAGTAGTCTATATAGATTAACCGTATTCAATTATCGGTGCTCGCCTGTGTCTAAATGTCGTAGTATGAGTGTGTCTAAATGTCGTAGTACGAGTGTGTCTAAATGTCGTAGTACGAGTGTATCTAAATGTCGTAGTATGAGTGTGTCTGAATGTCGCACCCTATTTGTGTTTAATTGTCGTGTGTCTAAATGTCGTGTGTCCAATTGTCGTGTGTCTAAATGTTGTGTGTAATTGTCGTGTGTCTAAATGACGTGGATTCGAAATTGTAGCTCTTACCAAACGTGTTTCTGAATTAGAATAGAATATTTTAATATGCAGAGGGCAATGACGAATGCAGTCACTTTTGACATGTAATTTTTCAAACCAAGCATTCAATGCATGAAATCACCAAATTTTGCTTTATCGATTGTGCACTCTTTGTGCTTTTGTTGATAATTTCAAACCATCAATTTTCACAATTAGTGAGACTTGGTTAAATGTTAGTATTCCTGATCACATTATTACCACCTGAATATTCAGTGTATAGGGCTGATCATGGGGCTGATCTTATAAGCAGAATTGGTGGCGGTGTTTGCGTATTTGTCAATTTTGGTGTGAAGGCTATTGAACTTCATGTTCATAAGCCTAATCATTCATCCCTGGGCTTATGAATCATTGTGTGCTTCCAACTTTGCCTAATGCTGTGTTAAATGATATTGGAAAAATTCATTATTTGTCAATTGGACTCTTTCTTGACATCTGGATCCATACAAAATGTTGTGATCACTGGTGATTTTAATAAAGTGTCTAAAGTGTCTCTATTTTGTTGAAATTTGAATCTTGTGTCCTTTGTTAAATATTCTACAGATGGCATGAATATTCTCGATCAAGTCTTAGTTTCATCAGATTTTTCTTATTTGTACTCTTGTTAAGTTGGCCCACCAACTGGTGACAGACCATAAAACTATTTAGGTACGACAGTATAGCTGTTGAAGTGAATAATCTCAGAATCCCACATTCCAGCTTATTGAATTTTTACAGCAGTAAAGCAAAAGTCAGGCACCTTATTTTGATCATGGCACAATTTTGGTCAATACAGCCGCTGGAAGCCTGAAACCTGTAAATTCTTTTGTTCGTATTGTGAAGTTTGTTGATGATATCACCACATGCACGCTCAGATAATCAGAATTTTCATGGTTGGGCAACTGTAACGAAGCTCATGATAAACACTTCAAAATCAAAGTTCTTGTTATACGAAAATCACTTTGTAATCCGATTTGTGTTCCAGGAATTGATTCTGTGACGGAACATAGGATCCTCGGGATTGTGTGGAGTGATGATCTTGAATGGTATAAGCATTTTAGGTGTGTTGAGAATTTGTCCGTGCAGCGTCTCCGCAGTCTTAGAGTGCTGAAATGTATTATAGGTAAAGCAGATCTTATTTGTTTTTACAACTCGCTCGTGGTTGCCAACTCAATCGGATGGAAATACCAGACGTTCAATATAATATATTATGATTTCATTTCAATTAGGCCAAAAAAGATTCATGCTGGCAATAAACATTCCGACGCATATGCAATGTGCCTCCATAAGATAAAAATTCGAAGTAATGTTTTTTTTTCATGTTAACAACAATTTGATTCATAAAACTCAGTATCGTGCACAAATTTGAATAAATGAATTGATCTTTTCCTGATTCGCAACAGTGACTCTATAAAAAATACTTAGAACAAACTCCAGAATCAGAGGACGAGAGCTGAGATAAAACAGAGAGTTCGTAGAAATCTTGCTTATCATCGGGAAAGCATTTGTCCAGAAAGTGATGGTATATCAATGCCTCACTGTGAAACGTGTAATTTTGTCGCTTACCAAATTCGGAGATCATACCAAAGAATATGTCCTTTCCTTTGGTCTCGACCTAAGAACCTGATCACTTCCCGAGAGTTTTACTTCAAGTCATTGGATTACTACAAGGAAAGGAAATTATAACAGTTGAATTAACTCGGCATTGATCACCATGCATAATTTATGAATATTAGATCATCCCTGAAAATACCGGACAAATCCAACATCGTACCGGATACCAGACAAAATGCCAAAATACCAGACTGAACGGGGACGTTAGCAACCTTAAACTCTCTGCTGCGTTCCCTTCTTGAATATTGTCCCCTCTTTTTATTTCAATGCCTGTGTAATTATCCAAGAAGTTAGAGAAATTACAGCGGCGAGCTTATCAAACAATATGTTGGTTTGACTTTAAATGTGACTGCTTGCCATCTTTATCCTCAAGACGACTTGAAAATTCAATTAAATTTTTTTAGAAACTGTGTATTCTACAGATCATATATAACAGGGCGCGTCTAAAGACCACAAATAAGACTAAATACCACAAATATAGCACAAATGCATTTCCCCTGCCACAGAAGCATCAGGATTGACACAGAAGCAATAAATTCTGCCACAAATACATTCTTACTGTTAGAAATAGAAGCTATTATTGCCACCTGTTTCGGCTGATCTACACTGCGCTTTTGGCAATGCATAATCAAAAATTTGTACATAGACATGATTTCTATAGTTTTAGCACAAACTGGAAAGTACCGGTCTGGCGATGCTCAATGCATTTATGTGCTTTACAATCTACTTGTGGGATAAGGAATGTGTTGGGGAAGTCTTTGCGGAAATCTTCAGGGTGATTCAAATTTGCATTGATTGTGCTGTATATATATGTTAGTTTAAGTGTACTTGTGACAATCATACCTTCTATTTCTAACTGTAGGAATGAATTTTTGGCAGAATTTGTTGCTTCTGTGTCAATCCTGCTGTATCTGCGGCAGGAAAAATGCATTTGTGCTGTATTTGTGGCGCATTTGTGGCGCATTTGTGTTGTATTTGTGATATTTAGTCGTATTTGTGGCAATTTGTGGTATTTAGACGCGCCCATATATAACACTGCCCACCAGCAAGCGATCGGGTCGAATAATATTTGAGTTTTATAGAACCAAACACCGATATGATGCTTCCTTTGTGTTTATGTCATCGTATTTAAATGGGTACATTGATTTGCCAAGCTAATTTCTAATGTGATTTGATTGTCCATTTCGACTTCCAAATACCTTCTGTTATTATTTTATTTCTATTTATGGAGATTAAAATTTCTCTTCTATCCATCTATTCTATTGCATCCATCTATTCTGTGAAAGTGCGGGACGCCGAAGTACTGTCAATTTCTACATAATTGTAGCTCTACATGTAGTAGGAAGCGACCTCAAAAGAAAGGGACCTTGATTTTCGCTTTGTTGCTATAATGAAAATGATCTCCCGTCGTTTGGTCAACTATAGCAACTTTGTAAGAATTGCATGTTGCTTTGCCTATCTATCATAAGATAATCCATATCTCCAATAACTTTATTGTATAGGATAGTTTATATAAAACATACAGCTTAGGAGTTAGAATGAATTATGGATATCAATGCCACCACGTGCAATGCCAGTAGGGCCTACTTCCTGAGCACTTGACAGTGGACAATCATGTAAGTCAATCTTTTTGCAAATTTCAATTTGCAATTTCCAATTTCAGGGAAATGGAGGTATAGAGCATCTCATTTCATTTTACGGAAGCGTCGAGGAAGCTACTCGTATTAGTGTGATTAATGAACAATTTGCATCTTTCTCCAAAACCGGAACGGACATCTACACAAACCAACTATCATTTTCAAGTAATGATCAAGACCAATTGTCATTGTTGATCAAGTGGAAGAAGAGCTGCGAAAGCTTAACCCGGGAAAGGTTTTTGGAAATGACGGGATACCAACGTCTCTTTATAAGCACGCCGCAAAATCCCTGTCACAACCTTTGGCTCATTTGTTTAATTCATGCATGCAAAAAACACTGTATCCCTATTCTTTGGAAAGATGCTTGCATTGCGCCAATACCCACCCCCAGACCAAATCTACAAGAACTAAGGCCAATATCGATACTTCCCATTCCAAACAATATATTTGAATGAATGTACATGTACGTGAATCATGACAAAGGTGAGATTGACCAAGTATCTGGAATCTTTTAGCCTGGTAATTGAATGATGCTTCGATAACAACAGCTCTTATTGCTCTCCATGAACAACACATCACAGCTATGCTTGATAACGGCAACCTACAAGGAATGCAGCTACTGACATACGATTTGACAAAGGCATTTGACAACATAGATCACCAAGTTGTCTACTTCACTGTAATCTATCGCAATTTTTCATCAATTCTGTTCAATCATACTCGTCAAATCGCACACAAAGCGTTCACGTTAATTGAAAAAAGTGAAGACATATTTACATCCTCTGATCATATATTTTTATATTGCACTTGCAAGCTTAAAAACGGCTAGTGAAATGTGCAAAATGATAATGAAAATTTTCGATGATGTCAGCGTGTGCATTCCTCTGTTAAAAATTGAGAGCGATCATCATGGTTTGGCTGAGCACAACAGTGCTTCTTGGGCAAACACTTCCAAGCTACTTGTTGGTAAGTCGAGTGCTATTTATTAGAGAGTTCAGAGATTGTGAACCATTTTGTATTCCTGATATCCAGTTTGTCAGTAAGCACAAAATTCTTGGTGTTGTTTTGTCAGACGATTTATCATGGAAGAGTCATTTTGACTATGCTACATGTGTATTTGCTCAAAGACTTGTATATGAGTAATAAGAATTTTCCTGAGTAAAAGTAAATTGATAGCTGCTTATAAAGGAATTTTGTGACCTATCTTGGATTACTGTTCTCCATTGTTTATTTGCATGCCATCATAGTGATCTCAGACCATCTGAGAAACGACAACTGGGCGCACAGAGAATGATTTGCGGAAGTGACTACTATTCGAAATGCTTTGAGCCATTGAGTGATAGACGAACGAAAAGTACCCTTCCACTATTTGAAAAATGTACCATATCGAACGATCTCCCACAGCAGAGAGTACATCTAGCATCGAGAAGTTTGCGTTCTGGTCGTTTCATTCTTCCTCACTGCCCTACTTCACGCCGATATCTTTAAGTCTAAGTCTGAATCTTTATATAGCCCGGATGGAGTTTCTGCAGGGAATGAGGCCGAAAATGAGACTTTCACAGAATGATGTACTCCCAATGCCTACTACGAATCTGCGCGTCTGTGGAGCTCTAGTCAGTTCCTCTTCTTGTCAGACAGGATCAAATAAAAACACATGTTAATCCAATGGGACGCAGATTGAAGTTTTCGGCAAAAATGAAATTTTCTATGTTTTCCGTTATTAACTGAAAAGTATCAAGTCTAGATTCACAATTTTAGGTATGTGTCTTCAGGTCATCTCCCATCATGTGTATGTAATTATGTGATACTATCATGCCTCAGGCGATGTATGCGAGATTGCGGTTCAATGTGGAAGAAGTGGGCCAACATGTTGGTGTTTGCCGACAGTAAGAGGCCTGCCAAATCTGAATATGTCAAGCTTCACAGATAACTGTTCATGAGCATGATAAGTAATGATCTGAAGACATTCCATGTCAAAAATTATGGCTCTAGATTCCGTACTTTTCAATTGTTAAGAGAAAAGATAGAAAATTTCATTTTAACCAAAAGCTGCAGTCTTCGTCCCATTGAATTAACACGTGTTTTTCTTTGATCCTGTCTGACAAGAAGAGGAACTAATTAGAACTCGGCAAACGTGTAGATTCGTAGTAGGCATGGGGTGTACATCATTCTGTGAAAGTCTCATTTTCGTCCTCGTTCCCTGTAGAAACTTCACCTGGCTGCCGGACTTATAATCTCTTAATAAGTCATCTTTCGTTATATACATGATTTTGCATAAATATGGACTTGACGCCAAGTAACTTTTGCACAGTTATTTCATTGCACATACAAACCCTTGCGTGTATTGATATGTCCTTGCTTGTCTTATTTTTATTTTCAAATATTCAAAATATACGCTTACTTGCTTGTCATCAACCATTTCAATTTAAAAAGTAAAATTTGCATTTACTACAGTAGGATACATTGCAAGATTGATGTGCATCATTCACGTACATGCCATGAATCAAAGCAAACTTAAAAGTACATACACTGTACATGAAATTCATTGCTGCCTATTCTAAGAATGAAGCTCAAGCTCAGTTGCTTTTGACTTGTGTGTGTTGTGGCGCATTGCCCTACGTGTCATGTTCGCATTAGCGTAATATCACAGCTTTCGCTGTCTCTTTTACTAATATCATGATTCGCAAGTCGATCCTATTCGAAGTTGTCATTTCACTAGTTCAATCAGTGGTAATTTCTGAACAATTCGTAAAGGCGAATGCTGACAACTTGTCTTTTTCCTTTTGATTGCAAAACGTACGTCAAGTCAAGTCATGTGCATCAAGGGTAAGCTCTCGCCTTTACATGATCTTTTCATACAACGATATTAGAGATGGTATTTGAAGGCATTGGAGTAATACTTATAAAAGGTGCCCACTAAAAGAAGTAAAAAGATCGCTGACAAACTTTTAATTTGAGAAATTCAATACCAATCATTACCAATCAATGTGACTGCACTTCAATTTGAACTGTTGAAGTTGTTAACTTAATTTAAAAATAGCAACAAAATTTATGTAACTCAATGTGTTTGTTAAAATTCGCAAGTCAGATTGGGTGAACCATGACAAGGATGGTAATGACTTATAATATGTAGATTCCTGAATAAATAATTTGACATAGATATATCTTTAGCACTTTCAGAAATTGAGAGGTAATTTGTAATGCCATCCTGTGTTTGTGAATTCCATAAAGTAAGATGATATTAACAATTCCATGTACCTGTACTTTTCTTTATCACAAAAGTAATCTTAATCAGTAGAATACAAAATTGAAATAAAAAACTGTTTACTTCTTTCAATAACATGATAAATGCAGAAAAATCTGTCTGTCTTAAGATACATATGAGGGAATATCTGAACATATCTTCAGCATACAACGCACGCGAAACGTTGAGATTGAAGTTCAGGTCCACATGTCGCTTTATGCTATTTTGCGAAGCAGAGCTTGTCTTTCATAATAACCTGGACTGAACAGGCCCATGTATTTTTAATGGCGAATAATGGTTATAAACACATTTTCATTGAATTTTTGGCTACAGGTTTACGTTGGACGTATTTCCTCAATATGATCAGTACAGAAAGCATCTTCATCTCTGTCGTATGAGCTATTATCGTTCAAATCAAATGAACGAAGTGCAAGTGTGGACAGACATCTTGTCTGGAGAGAAAATAGGTTATGCCGTAAAACCTTTTAGCCCTCTCTCTTTGGTGGGGGCCTATCACAGGTGACGTTCCATAAAAGGGTGGCGGTCTATTTTTAAACATCTAAGAGACACGACAACTTGAATTTTAGTGCATGTTCTTTCTACTAAAATTGTTAAGTAGCTAATTGCTTTCTTCTGCAATATACTAATGTGAAAGTGCACATGTATTTACACTTAGATTTATTAGTATTAGTTACTATCTTATGGTTGAAACTGAATATGTTGTGAAATACACATTTTGCTGATATCAATTTTCAGCAAACTAAGTGTTATTGGCAATAAGCATTTAGACCTTGTTTCCCCGCATTCTGGGGCGAACGCACAGAAACAGTGTTAGATAGTGAGTTGCTTGTGTGCAGCAAATCTCTAACAACTGTTAGAGGGTTATTAGTCCCCAACCGTATGGTGCGCACAAAAGAGTTATTAGGAGTTTCACAAAAGAGAGGAATTCCGTTTTTAGCATCAGTTGCCATGTGATAGACTGAAACTCTAGAAACGCATTAGCCTAATGATGTCGAAACAAATTGTCAAGTGTGACAGTAGAAATCCGACTTTTTGTTTACAATGACGATTGGGGCCACCGATGACAGTCAATATGTAAGTTCACATTCGGTGTAAGTTCATATCATAGTAAGCTTACATTCGGTATTAACTCCGGTGTGAGTGCAAACGTAACACCGGACATGAACTCGGGACTCGGGAATACACACTGACACCGGGGTTAGTGTAAATGCAACTCTGGAGTAAACTCTCGGTCGAGAGTTATCTCCGGTGTAATAAGTGCAAGTGTTGCCATAACACCGAATATGAACTCAGGTGGAGTAAACACTTACACCGGAATAAACTCAAGAGTTAACCCCCTGAGTAAACTCCCGGTGTAGAGTTAACCTGAACTAAAGGAATCGAACTCTTTTTCAATTACAAAGTTTGCGACAACCGTAGTACATTACAACAGGATAAAATCTCAAAATTCAAGTCATTTACACGGCTCTTTACAACAATTCGTTTGTCAAATTTTCCATCATATCGTCATTTTGTTCCGGTGTATATTTCTTTGTAATACCGCTTCTTGTATTCACAAATACAGAATTATTATTATCATTATATGAATATACAAATTTCCAGCATCAAATCGCGCTGCTGCATACTGTAGAGAACTCTGACCATGCATGTTAATCCATAGAAGATACCTTGTCGAGTCCACATCCGGTGTAGTCAAGCCGAGTTAAGTGCTAAATTCTACATATTGGGGTGGTCTTCATCATAGAGTATAAATACTTTCTCAATAGTTGTAATGAAATTTTTCTAATTGGGCTGCACAAACGCGTACATGTCAACATAATGAAATGGTAAAGTTGTCTGATCATATTTCGCAACTATCAAATTCTGATAAATTGATAGATTAGTAGTAAGTATTGCGGACGCACTGTTAGTGGATACGAACATGGATAGGACATCTTCCGAATTGCCAATGCGAACATGGATAGGAACATGTAAATAGGAACCGCGTTCCGATTGATAGCCGAATTGAGATCATACTTAATGATTCGGTACACTTATTTGTGTGTTGGGATCGGAACGGCTTGTTCCGAAATTGAATTAGAGTATGTGAATTAGAATAGGGATGCGAATATCTATTTCGGTACTTAAACAGATGTTTGTTTTGAGACTGCTTGCTCAAATGCGACAATTGTAACCATTGTGACTATGATGACAATTTTTATTTACATAATGCGTTTACAGATCAGAAATTATGTTATGAATGTTCTATTATTTGCTAATCAGAATCCCATTTACAGAATTTGCGAAATGAAAACAAGAGGTTTACAATGTGCGTGTAATTAACCATCAAAAATGAAAGAAGGTAAGTCACGTCCCTCGTACTCCGTTAACTTCAAGAAGTCCTCAGCCCATTCGAGGAATGTTGCGTTGTTTGTGAACTCGTGTTCACACTCGTGTATAGGACACTTCGCTGGCAGTCCTTTTCTCTTTTGGAGTGCTGTCACTGTTAATGTCTTCCAGAGTTCCACCTTGCATCCGCAACACAAATTAACCTTCGTATCCAACGCTCCACCCATAATTACTTGGCTTTCATTGTGGTAACAGAACAGTTGTTTCTGGGTACTCATCATGAAATAGATTCGTAATA
Source organism: Prostheceraeus crozeri (assembly GCA_907163375.1). NCBI lineage: Eukaryota > Metazoa > Platyhelminthes > Polycladida > Euryleptidae > Prostheceraeus > Prostheceraeus crozeri. The sequence goes on from CAJQUW010011065.1 coordinate 456,346, forward strand.
GATTCTTAATGTCTACTCAAGTCACGAGGATTAGAACTTGCTTAATTGGAACAATGTCATCCTTATATATCCCTTTAGGGAAAATCGGAACCTCTCTGATTGGCTGTTGGGAATTCCTTTGTTTAAAAAGTATATAAGTCCTAGCTGTGTACCAATTCTCATCAAAGGTTCTTATCCTCAAGTACCATATTATCAGCTATCTTATCTATATTATTCTAATCACATTGAAAATGGAACGTATCACAGCACCTCCCACTTCTCCTGTTGAAAGGATAGAATCGCCATGCGAACCCAGAGTGTTCGTAAGAGGACCTGTAACTCCTGATCCAGAATCATCAGAAGATGAAAGTTTGGTACTACAGAGGAGTATCATCGAAACGCCGGTGGAAGCTCTTATAACAGTCAAGACACGTAGTGGAAGTAAGGTTCGAAATGCTCTACGAAAAACAAACATGAAGCGGATATGTGTGCGATTAGAGCCTGAAGAAAAGAATTTAACAACTGCGCTGGAGTTCAGCATAATGGATCCTGCCACGCCTCGCCGCTGCCCTGGTGCCCCCAAAAAGGCAAGAGTATGTGTTCGAGTCACAGAATTAGATTCATCTGCGCGCGCTTCGGTTTCCTAGAAAGGAAGAGTTATATGTAACCTCAGTATCGAAATGGCACGGAATTAGACAACTTGCTCCTTCTCGAATGGATAATTCGTGTATCGCTTGCTATTGGAAATGGCAAACAATAAGCTGTCAGCAAAGGACAACAGAGCCAGTGAGAGATACGTGCGTGCTGTGATATCACTTCGCACACACCAAAACACACATCGATGCCTGGCTTCGATTCAATGTATGCACTATACAGTGACAAATGCCTAGGAGAGGATGTGAAATCATCAAGTGAACTAATTTTCGTACGACTGCTACTTTCTTTAATAATGATCGGAAGGGTCAACATTATGGAGAAAACTTGTGGGCAATGATCTGAATTCTTCGAATCTGAAGGAATTTTGGCAATCGAAGCACTTCGCTGCAACTCACATTAATCCGCAACCGACGCACGACTTTTTTCCTATCTCTGTAAGGTATTAGGAATTCATTTTTGCCCACCTAATAGGTTCCTCAATGTGCCGTCCATTTCGTATTAATCACACTTCTAGCAAACCGAAGCAGATAAACAAAATATTTAATTCTGTGGTTCGAGTTGACCTGAAGAGACTGATTCCTTTCCCCAATATTGACAATATGTAATTTTTTATCTTTAATAACATTTACATAAATGAACAATCTTGTTTTTATAATTTCACAAATCGAATTTCTGATAGGATTTGAATGGGAACTGGGGATAGATGTATTCATCTCTGAAATAGCTACCTATAAGTATTTCTAAGTTTAATGTTTCGAAGATATATATTTCAAATCACTTGTTTGAGACTTTGAAACAGCACCAAACATACTAGAACAAATTTGAAATGAATATTAATGTGTAATTCAAATGATAGTCAAATTGGATAAAAGTTTGAATAGATTTACAGTGTTTTTTGAATGCTTTTTTCACCTTAGGATGATATCATACATATTGCATACAATACGTCATTAGCTAGAGAATGAAAAGACCTTTCTAATGATATAAGGTATGTACCCATTCGATGAAGAAATCCCTGTTGTATGCAAGTGTATGCAGGAAGAAAAATTTATGATTTCAAATTTCTAAGTTTCTCAACTAAATTCTACCTATCTTTCAAAGGGCTATAGCTGCTTCGGATGGTGTCATACATATAGCATACAATGCATCATTGGAATCAGAATGAAAACAGCTTTCGAATGATATAACATATGTACCTATTCAATGAAAAAATCCTTGTTGTATGCAGGTGTATGCAACTGGAAAAATTCTAAGTTTTTTCTCAAAAATAACTAAGTTTTCAAGCTTTTTAAAATTTTCAATGCAAACAGCGGGGACGGAAATCCAAGGAAGGGAGTGTTAAGTTGAAATTGAAACGCCAAGATGCTCAAATTGACGCGAGAAGTTATTTTAATGCTGACACTGATGAGGAAACGCAAATGCTGTGAATGTGAAATGAAGGTTTCTAAATGTAAATAAAGTTGTTACGGAACATGACTTGTTTTATTCTAAGCAAACTGGAGGGTGTTGGTCAATAAAGCTTTTAAAATTTCAGGATGACAGATTTTCGCCTATTCACTGATCGCACAATGTGTGTGGCCGTACCAAGTCAGTCCGGTAAAACTACTTTTGTAACTAAATTACTACAATTTAGAAATGAGATGTTTAATAAAGAAATTAAAAGAGTTAAATGGTGTTATGGTATATTTCAACCACAACTACATTCTGCACTTCGCCAGAAAGGTTATGATGTGAAGCAAGGGTTACCGACAACTGAAGACATCAAAGCAGGTGACTTAATTGTGCTAGATGATCTATTGCGTGAAAGCAAATCATCGAAAGATGTAACTGAAATGTTTATTCAGACAGCACATCATAGGGAAGCTTTTATTATCTACATCACCCAAAATATCTTCGATGGAGGGAAAGAGCAAAGAAATAGGAGTTTGAATACACATTATTTGTCAATATTTAAAAATCCAAGAGACAGCAGTCAGATACATCATCTCAGTAGACAGATATTACCTCAACAACCTAAAGTTCTTTCAAAAATATATGAAGATGTAACTAAGAAACCACATGGATATCTATTTATTGATCTAACTCAGGAATGTCCGGAACGACTTCGATTTCGAACTAATATCATACCTAATTCCGCTGAACCAATGACAGGTTTCTCGGTTCACAGCTAGTTTTAAGCAATGTACTTTGCTGCCTTATTATTATTACAAACATGTCGCATTCAAAGATGGTAGTCATTCCTCAAGAGGAGTATATATCATTGACTACATTACAAAGTGCACAAGAAGTCAAAAATATAGATCAACCTATTACGAATCAACTTAAGGAACTAACACAAAAGGATATGGAAATTCAGAAGATTAAGGATCCCTATCGACGAATGCAGTTAGCAGCTGAAAACGTTGATGAGAGGCGACAGATTCGTGATAAGTTGCGACGATTTATAACCTTGTCAACACCTCGACCATATTGTGTGCGCGCTGAGCGATTATTTGACTTCATTGATCCACATGTGAAGTTCAATGAGAGAGGGGAGATAATAGATGAAACAACTGGTGATGTTATTAGAAATAGTCACATAGATGACCTTCTACAATATGCTGTCAGAGATGTAAGGCGAAAACTAGGTGCACCACAAGGGTGGACATATTTTCAGAAAATTTTATCTGATCAAAATGTACCTCACAATATTATTGAAGGACCGACTGTGAATGAGTTGGACAAGGGTCACTTACAAGATGGATCAAAAAGTAAAACACCCACGATGGCGGTCAAGCAAGAGCTTCATGATCCCGATGATCTTCAACCAAAAAGAGCTACTAGGCGCTCAATGCGTGTTGGAAAGGATTATAGTAAATATTAAGCAAATATAAATTGAGCTTTGCTTCTCTCATATCAGGTCGCTACAAAAGTTTTTCTGCTGTTTGAAATCTGCCCTCGAAGGTAAAGGAGCAGATGGCATAGAGGTTGATATCAATTGTGTTAGCAGTTGCTGTGCGAGTAATACGCGTGCAAATCAGAACAAAGACGATGAGTACAGCAGTGAAACTCGGAAAGATTTATTACGACTTAAATCACCCCGCAAGTTTCAGTCGTCCGGAGGTTCTAGCTCGTGCAGCAGGTGTGGGAATAGAGAAAGTCAAGAAGTGGTTGAGGAGTCAACCGACTTACACTCTTCACAAAAATGCGAGAAAGCGGTTTCCAACAAGAAAATATGTTGTTAACAATATAGATAGTCAATGGCAAGCGGACTTGGATGACATGCAACAGATATCACAGTACAATGATGGCTATAAATACATCTTAACCGTAATAGATATTTTATCTCGCTATGCTTGGGCACGTGCGCTGAAATCTAAACGAGGACCAGAAGTTGAAGCGGCTTTTCAGAGCATTTTCGATGAGGGGCGTGTTCCGCAAAGAATACACACCGATCAAGGGAAGGAATTCGAAAACTCTCATGTTCGAAGTCTCCTTAAAAGTCATAATGTGGAATTGTTTAGTGTCAAAAGTGCTTATAAAGCTGCCATGGTTGAGAGGTTCAATCGCACACTGAAGACAAAAATATGGCGCTATTTCACTGCAAAAAATACACATGTTTGGATAGGTGAGCTGCAGAAATTTGTTAAGAATTACAATGAAAGCTACCATCGAATCATTAAGATGAAACCAATTGATGTTACCCGAGATAATGCGATGGATGTATGGCTTCGATTGTATGATAGGAAAGCGAAAAACACTTCCAATGAAAAGAAAATTAATGTTGGTGATAGAGTTCGGATTTCAAAGGTTAAGTCTACATTTGAGAAGGGGTATCTACCTAATTGGACTGAAGAAGAGTTTTTTGTAGATGAAGTAAATACAAAATTTAGACCCACCATGTATAAATTAATAGATTATCATGGCAATCCAATTGAATGAAAATTTTACTCTTATGAATTGCAAGTAGTAGACAGAAGTGAAGAGGTGTATATGATTGACAAAATAATTAGGAGGAAAGGTCATGGCAATCAAAGGAAATATCTAGTTAAATGGAAAGGATATCCTGATTCATTCAATAGCTGGATAACGCACCAGGATCTACAAAATGTGGACGTGGGAGACACTCGTAACTTTTAAGCTAATATAGCATGTGACTTCCTCCATATATGAGTTTAACATGTCTACTAACTTCAACATCATTCTTCCAAGCAATAGCAACCCCAAGATATTCCCAAGTAACAAACCATCTCTCTACTCTGTTGAATTCGCTAATCCAATTACTCTGCATGGACCCCATGAAGTTGCTCTAACTGAAATTACTTATTACAACGACATCAGTTTGCCAAAGAACAACTATTTTGAATTACATAAAGAAGTGCGAGAGAAGGATGATTGCTTCCGCATATTTCAAAATAGTCTACATGGTACATGGGCTTTTCATCATCTAACTTTACATCCTTTTTCAACATCTTTACCATCTGTCCAAAACATGATTAAAATTCAAAAGGCATTTGCAACGTCAACTTTTGATTCTAATGTTCCCACAATGAGCTTGCAAGATACAGAAAAGGATATCGGTAGAATGTTTGAACGAATAAATGATCTCTTCAAGCTGACTTTGAATAAATTCTACAAACCAGTCATAAAGGGGTCAACAAAATTGATGAAGGAAGGGAAGCATGTTCTTCTTATATTAGGTAAGGATTTGAGTCATACTTTTGGGTATTCCAGAACAACTTTCTCATCAAGGTATTGGTACAGTGGACGTGGGTGGAATTCGGAGAGGAAAGTCACTGATTTTCAATGTAGAATTGTGCCATTGTATGCATCACAAAAAAGGAACATCCGAGTAAAAAATAAATTTGTGGTCATTAGAAGTGTTAAAGACTTTGCAAGAAAGGCTCAAGGATCAGTGCCAGAAACGTTAATGACTTGTGAATATAAGAAAGAGAAAGTAACTTTGTTTACTGTTGAAACGGAGGCAGAATTTATTGTTTTTACTAAAAAGACACCATTGGAAAAGTCTGAGTCCGCTGTTATTGAATTCGGATCTGAAATGATTGGGATGTTTAAGGGCCTTGAAAGCGCACCTTGGTTGACAGAGTTAAATGATACATTCAAGGTTCAATTGTCCTCTTCTAAACTCAAAGCATCAACAAATGCTTCATGGGATATCCACGTATACAGCGAAGACATTGTGGGTGATGAATTGTCTACTTCCAGTGAACTTGTAAAAAGAGTTAATTTGAGCATTGAAAGCTTGAAAAAGCCATCTAAATTGTGTACAAAGTTAAATGAGTTTGGTGTAGATTACCTTGATGCAGATGAATATCACTTTTCTTATGATCCACATAAGAAACGCATGATTCCAAAGGTAGGGAAGAACTCTCTTATCAAGCTGGATAGCGTGTTAACGACCACATTTGGATTCTCAAAATCAACTATTTATGAAGGCACATCAATAGGCGATACAGACCCATCACTAGAACGTGATATAAGTAACTTATACGTCTATTGTAACATTATTGAATATACAAGGGTTGGCGACATTGAGGCCCCACTTCTGCGCACATTTCCTCTCTCATCCGTAAGGAAGCAACTAATCAATGGAGAATTTATTAGCACGATGTATGTACCAATGAGCAGAAATGTCATCAATAGAATTGATATATCAATTCATGATGACACAGGTGAAGTAGTACCATTCTGTGGCGGTGTTACTGTTTTAACACTACACATCAGGACAAGAGATTAAGGCTTTACGCTATTGTAGGATCTATAATTATCCAGAGGACATAATGTCAGGCATTTACAGTGGTCCATCCTATCAGAGCGGCTATCCCGTGTTTGCTGGAGGTAGACGACAAGTTGGAGGAGGCATATTCGGTGCACTAAGACGTATGGTTCTCCCAACATTCAGAAATTATGGCGCACCATTCATGAAGCGGGTTGGAAACACAGCTTTAGACTTTGGTGCAAATGTTGCAGCTGATGCACTTGAAGGGGAGAATATCGGTGAATCCATGAAATTGCGTGCACAGCAATCTGCCATAGACGCATCAGATGATTTAACAAAGACGAGGCGTACAGTTCGGAAGAAACGTAGGAAGTCAAGACAAGTTGGATCAGGTCGAGTTACTAAGCAAAGGCGTAGGAGAAGTAAAAAGCCCACCAGAGCAGCACGTTCTAAATCAAGACGTCGTGTGAAAGCAAGAAAGCGCAAACGAAATTCCACAGCGACTGGAAACAAGTCAAAACGAAGGAAGACAACATATTTGTAAAGCTAATACGATGCAGAGTATCAATTCGGCTTTGTGTTTCTTTGATTCACCACCTCATCAAACTGACATTATTACCTCAACTATTGTAGACATAGTCCCCACAACAAATATCGATGGTAACCAACAGCCTATTCAGTTTAATATACCTGCTAATCCTCAAGATTATATTGACTGCCAATCCATTGATTTAGAATTTTGTATACAAATTAAGAAGACTGATGGTACCAATAGTGATTCAACTAAGGATAAAGTGGGATTGACAAATCTTCCTATTGCCAGTCTATTCTCAGATGTGTATTTAATATTGAATGACAAACAGATTGAAGGAGGGGATCGAGCATATCCCTATGGAGCATACATAAATACAATGACGCAATTTCAGAAGCAAGCTAAGCAGTCACACTTGCAAGTTGCCGGCTGGTATGATGATCAGCAAGGGAAATTTGATGAGGTTTTCAAATGGAGGCTTAAAAGACGAATGGAATTGACAGCAGATTCAAAGGAATTATACTTGAAAGGACCTGTCTATCTTTATTTCCTTCGTCAATCTAGATATCTACTATCACAGGTTAAAATGCAAATAAAATTTATTCGTGCAAATCCTGAGTTCGCGTTAATGGCTTTTGGAGCTACAAACTATCGAATCAACATAAGTAGTGCCGTGCTCAATGTAAACAGAGTAACAATGAACCCGTCAGTCATCAACGAGCATGCGACAGGATTGAGGAAAAGCAATGCAATATATCCAGTTAATCACAGTGTGTTAACAAACTTCACAATTGGTGCGGGATCATCTTCTCATGCCTACCCAAATCTTTTTCCCACTGCGATGCCGAAGGCGGTGTATATCACATTTGTGGAAAATGAGTCATTTATTGGTGCTTTTGAAAAGAATCCATTTAATTTCCAACACTTTAACGTTAGTAAACTAGCACTCTATCAGGATGGAAAATTTGTTGCTTGCAAAGCTTATCAGCCTAATTTTAAAGAGGGCAAATTTGCACATGAATATGGTTCTACTTTCACTGCACTGAGCATGTTTAACACAGATGATTCAAATGGAATTACAATGGATATGTATAAAAATGGTTACTTCTTCATTATATACAATCTCACAGCAGATGCAGATCTAGGCGGTGAAAGCGTAGGAGTTACAAAGCCTGGTAATCTACGACTAGAGGTGTCATTTGAGTCACCTTTGAAGAAAACAATTACTTGCCTCATTTATGCTATCTATGATAGCAAAGTTGAAAAAACGAGAATGCGAGACCTAACTGTCAGCTATCAGAGATGAGTAACCTAAGCAACACCGAAATCTTGAGGAAAATGGGAAATGCTCATCCCTACTCAAAGTCAATTTTTCTTGATGTCTTTTCTAGAGACAATTTACCTGATTCAATTCCTTTCTATCCTTGTTCGCTTGTAATCGATACGGACAGCAACAATCTTCCTGGTAAACATTGGGTTGCAGTGTACATCAATCGCTATAAAGTGGCTGAATATTTTGACTCTCTTAACCTACCTCGCTTACATGACATTGCACTATGAATGAATAGGTTCTCCTGGACGATTAAGAAAGTTACATCGTTTCCACTCCAAAGCAATGTATCTCTCATGTGCGGCGGTTATGTGCCATATTTCGTCAACGAGAGACCATTGAAAAATAACTGTAAAAGTGTTTTACAACTTTTTTCGAAAGACTGCTATAAGAATGATGTAATTCTTACAAAGTATATTGAAACTGTTTTGTAATAAAGTTTTATTTTATATGTAAATATCCTTGTTTTATGTTCCAAATCGTTGGGTTTAGAGGGAAAGCAAAACATGTTAACATTTCAATATGTATTTACAAATGTACAGTTCTTTTCTAAATATTTACATAGCTACAATGTAGATTTCACAAATTTTTTTCTCAAATCACGTAGGATGGGAGGAACATCAATTATGTCTTTAAGGCCGGTTATCACAATCTTTCCATTATGGAATACATGAACATGATATGGGCGCCAGTTAGTCATCTCTGCTGCTGGAAATAGTTCCACTTCATAAGTGAGACTATTTGATGATGTGACTTTACGAAAGTCATAATGATAGTTCAATTCACATAGCACAGTCATTGTCTTCACTTCCCATTCAGATAGTGAGTCTCTAAGTAAATTTTCCAACGTAGAATGTAGATATGGTAGATCACCATCAGTGAAGCCACCAACACACTGAATTGTTCCATTTGGAAAGAACAGGATAGTCACATATTTATCCTTCCTCTGTATCCCCCATGTTAACATTGAGGGTCTTCCCAGATGTAGATTCGTTGTCGGCTTCATCTTGTGTTTATTAATAACCATTGCTTTCGATTGGGAATGTTGCGCTCGATTTCTTGAAGATTGAGTTTTGAGTTTACTTTTGTAGTGAACATGCCTTTCACGACTTCCATCCGCTTGATGTCCTCCATCCTTAATGAATGAAATCATATGTGGTAGTATCTCTTTTGTAAAGTTTCTCCATGTGACGTCACTGAAACGGAAAAATCGATAGTCAATATCTTCTCTCTTTGGTGAACAGACGTATAGCTTGACGGTAGAGTCACACTTTATCCATACCTTTTGATCGAGCGGAATCTTCATCCGTGTCTTATGGTTGTCAATCAGATCAGCGAAGTCTTTCAGTAAAGATAATGCGTCAGGGCTAATGCAAACGCCACGATGTTTTCCACCACTATTTGTTATTAAGTGACGAAAGACTACTTTCTTAGAATTTGTTATGTGAATGCTTTGTGAGTCATTTAATTTCCATGTTCTAATGTAATGAGGCATGTTTTCAAATATAAACCTAAATTTATTTGTCTGCATAAAGCTTGCTATTTTACATCTCAACATATCGGAATGATGTTGAGTGCTACGTCTTCAATTCATAGTAGGACTACCTATGTTTTAGTGATTATTTCTACACATCGGAAAAATGTAGAAATTTTATTTTATATTTAATCTACCTATATATTATTAAGCATAACTAGGCAGAAATGTAGTGATTGGTTAGTTTACTTTGTTAAATTTCTTAAACTTCTACGTCACCTGTAGCAGGAAGGCATCTCCTTCTCTTTGAAGGTGGGGGAAGACCTAAACTATAGTGTCCATATGGTAGAGATAGATTTTTATTTAACCAACAGCGCTTATCCTCCCAAAGTGAAAGTCCTCGCTTTCTAAATGATTTTGTAGTGACTACGTGATTTGTTGAATTTATAATTGTCATTTCCTCATTTGTATCTTTCTCACTGTAGTACACAGTCCTATAATCATTATGATGTAACTTTTTAACTGCAGCTCTCTGCATTCCTTTTGCCCGCTTGATGCTATCACAAGTTGAATCTAGATATATCATTGAATACATTTTTGGTTTTAGCAAGATCATTTCCTCAAGCAACTTTCCCGCACACTCATCCTTAAAACAACCTAATCTGGCTCTGTTTGTAGTTGAGTATAGTCGGTGATGACTGTCATAGTTTGAAGAGTCAAATTTTTCACCAAAATATAGCAGTACATCCTCCAGGCTGACAGATGGTGAGGTGTACAAACATAGGAAAAAACTATCGGTATCACCTCCACAAAGACGCGTTCTATTTATCAGTGGACATCTTTTCAAATCATTGTAGTATAACTGGTACAATTCCAATTTGCCATAGTCAAGTACCGCCTGACCAACATAAATCAATTTATTCAACATTATTGAAGGTTTATACATTTCCATACCAACTAAATCTTCATCAAATATCTTATGCTGTACATAGAGAGGATGATTTGATAATTTTCGCCATTGTTCCACGCTGTTTACTAATTTGAATTTTCTCCTTCGTCTTACATTTTCAATTGTTTTACCATATAAAGAATTATTTTTCAACTTATAAAATGACTTTTCAAAGTTGGTACTTGATTGAGCTCTCTTTTGTGAATTCATATCAATGTACGTTCTCAACCATGGCTTTTGTGTGAACCTTATACCGTTGTGAATTTCTGTGATTTTCATACCCATGGATAAATAAAATTCTAATATTGAATAGTGTACAACATAATTTTCCCTATTGAATTGATGAAGCAAGAGTTTTTTAGTTGAACTGAGTTTAGTGTCTGGTCTTATTGTCCTATGTAAATCCTTCATATAAGTTGAGAGCATATTTTGTTCTACGGTCTGCATCTCTGGCACTAATGGAAAATCGGCAGTGTCATCATCTATGTTTGCAGGATATTCCAAGTTCAAATCAAAAATATAGCCAATTTCACCATCATCATCGATAGCTTGTAAATTTTCTTCGTTTAGAAAATAGCTTACTTCACTATCACTCAACCATTTAAAATTTGAATGTGGTAGACTTTTACTGAGAGAAGAACCGTAAAGGTTATTGACATCAATGTAAGATAAGTGACGACTTTCATTTGTATTATTTTGTAATTCCGAAATGCGCGCACGTGCTCTGTGAATGTTCGTAAAAGTCATTCCAACCCTTATTCCCCTTTCGAAGAGATTATACATACTTTCATCTTGTATGTAGTGTGGAGTATCATTAGATGTCAAATTTAAAGCTGAAGTAAAGCTAAGATGTGGAAGGCTAACGAAATGGACAGGATCTACTTCATCTTCACTTTGACTTAGTGACATAAAAACTTCAAAAATATCTGCCAGTTATAATATATCCAGTTTCAAATATGCAAGCATGTAATCATCAAAATTGTTACAATTGAAAGCAAACCACGCATTACTAGCGTGCTTATATTCTTCATCTGAACAATGTTCACGAGTGAGATCATTATAAAATTCACATTGTGGTGGCAGACATTTTTCTAACAATGTATTTAGACTTTTGAAATAACAGTAGGGAAACACTCCCTTTTGATAAAGAATATCATCTGTTAACAGGGGAAATTCATTTCTTAGTTTTTCTACATGTTCATAAACTTGCAATCCTCTTGCTAAATCACTCAATGATGCACTTAAAAATTGATAAGAATCTAAGAATTTTAACTTGAAGTAGACTGTTTTTCCTTTGTTTTCGTTCACAGGGACGCTGGCGGATAGAGTTATATACTTTTCAGCTGTTGCTGCTACTACTTCCAATTTCCATGACTTCTTCTTTCCAATTGCTTTATAGCAAACGATATGACTATCATAATTCTTAAAATTATGGAAGAAGATGGGTAGTTCCCGCCTATTTAGTTTTAATAGAAGATTGCATTTGCTGCATATTGTTTGTCTATATCTTCCTGTTAAATGGTCGTGATCTCTTACTTTTATGCAATCATCACTAAATGCAGCTTTACATTTATTACAATTTTTTAAATTTTTATGTTTTTCTTCTTCATCAGAAGAAAGAGACATTGGTTGCCGGCTTATTGCACGCTGATTATCATATAAGTTTTAAGATATTTTCTAGGTGATCCAAGAAGTCCATAATACAATTCTCTCCTTTGAAGACATAATATTTTTTTTCAAATCTGGACTGGAGAACTTTATGCCAAACATGATAAACACCAACTGCTGCCGGTTTGTGTACTTTATTATCGATGTAGCACTCTATATCTGCATAAACAACTAAAGGAGGACTTAATTGATATTCCATGCTACTTGTGCTTACCTCTAGTTGTTTAGGCATTCTTTCTATTTGTGCCTTTACACGAACACAAAATTAATAATGTCGCTCCAAAGTTGTCTTATATATAAACGATTGGGTACATCGATCTCAGAAATGTTTGTATCTTCTATTTATTTTTCTATATACCATTGATAGTTTTCTGATTCCACAATAGTGTGCACGTTCATTGTTTATAATTAGTAGTATATTCACAGTTCGTTTACCAATAAAGTTGCTGCTATATCGAACACCTTTTAGTCCTTTTTCGTACAGGTGAATGTTGATTTTAATGTCATTATTTTTCTCAAACTTAGGAATATCTTTAATTGATACGGGTGCAGAGATGTAATTCATATTTAGTTCAGATGTCCATTTACTATATGATCTTATCTCATTCCTAGAATATGATACATCATTGTAATGTAGCATTGATAGAACTGAATACAAGAAACAGTCATTTGCATTTGGATGTACATTAATTACAGCCTTCGAATCTTTCAGACTCTTTGGTAGATTAAATACTTCTCCACCAGAAAGTAATGGACTAGTAATAACATTGAATTCTATATTTAGTATTTCATCTATAACCCAATTGCTACCCTTATTTGCAAAAGCTTCAATATGACTTGAGAGACTATTTAAGTTATCTTGGAACCATGTATCATAGTCATAAATATATTTTGTGGATGATGAAGTAAAGTGTGCGAGAAACGTTTCATCTTCCTGAGGATTTGATCGCACATAACGAATTTGTACTACCAGACGACCACGTAGTTGAAAATTTTCTAGAAGGTTTGACACTAAGTTCTCTAATATAGATCGCACACTTAATAAAAAGGAAGTTATATCTACTGTGTGTGCTGATGGTGTGATGTTGTATACACGAGCATGACCGTTGAGCGCGCTTTCGCTGAGACTTACAGTTCCATGATTATTTTGAATATTCATCTCACTATTTGTATTATGCATATTCATATGCTGACGGAATTTGCTTATAAAATTATACGTTTTACCACAGCGGGAGCAGCATTGCATAAAGATCAAACTATTATTTATATGTCTAGACGTTGATTCAGCAGTACTAGATTCGGGTATTTGACTATCATTAGCTGAGATACTTCGAGGATTTGAATTTAAATTACAATTACTTGGTTGCTTATCACAGACTAGATTGTGTCGCTTTAGATTATCCTGCCGTTTCGTTTCATATGGACACTTCCTACACTGATAAGTTTTTCCTAACTTACAAAACTTTTCATGGCGTTGCAAATTACCATTAAGAGTAAACGTTTTTCCACATTTAGAACAGACAACCATGTTTATTAAACTGGTGAGAATTATAATTTTTGCAGACTATATATATTTTTTATCATCCTATGACGTCACAACGATTACTAGCCAATGACATTTGTTCCAATCTACGATGAAATAAGAAGACAGGACTTGTAACCATTTCTTTTTCCATTAAGTTAAAAAGTGAAAGTAAAAGAAATTACAACTTTTGGCACTTTATCATGTTACTGTGTGAGAGTTTCACATGATGGCACTGCTCGCAACAGTCTGACGTATCCTCCATCCGAGTCAGTCTTACCCGTGAAATGACACCTTTACGATACACTAAGTGCATGAGCGTCTCACGTTCGAATTGGCGATTGCCTCGGGCCACAGAAGAGGACAATAGCAAGTTTGACTGTGTCAAATTGCGAACAGACACAACCAAACCCCTATTTTTCTCCCTGAGCTTGCTCTCCCGCTGTTCAGCCATCCGAAGTCGTTGCTGACACAACGTAAGTTTCTCCTCCAGTCGCTCATCACCTTCGAACGTTTCATCAAGGACCACATTATATTCCCACAGAGGTAATGGAGCGGGAGCAGGAACAGGGACCGGATCGGGAGTAGAAGCAGGATCAGGAAAAGGGACTGGAGCGGGAGCAGGAGCAGGATTAAAAGAAGGGATCGGAGCGGGAGCAGGATCAGGAACAGGTGACGTAGTGGGAGCTCGTGGTGTGTGAGAACTCCTCGATGTTCGAGGATCGGCGTAAAAGGAAGACGAGCGCTACAATCTGGCGACGCCCGGATCCGCGAGAAGGATATCTCTTGTGATGCGAAATCAATCACATGCTGAAATAAGAAAAAATAATTATTTACTATCTATGTGTCCTTATAATGAGGAGAGAGCAATACAGATTAACAAAATTTATAAAAATCATACCTCAGGAGTGGCACATGATGGATTGTCCCGAATCGAATTGTTCTGAAAATAGATATCACTGCTATAATTTTTGAACCACATTTAACAAGAGAAATCATGAGATTTAGTTAATAATTATGTTATATAGTTATTGTTAAGTTCGATACTTACAAGAGAGCGTCTTGTGTCATCCTCATCAGAAGATGACGTAGTAGACGTCTCATCTGATGAAGACTCCGATGAGGACTCCGATGACGACTCCGATGAGGACTCCCGTATCGTGTACGGACGCTCTTCATTGTCCTCAACTGATGTGGTAGTAGCCGGAGTTGAGGCGATGCTACCAGCCCTGGATTTTTTCAGGGATAGGGATCGCATTACCTGAAGCGGTAGAAAAAGATAGAATGATAACTGAGCAAATGGATGATGTATGATACATTAACAAGTGGCGAGAGGGACTTATGATAACGACTATAACAACTGTACTTACGGGACGTGGGGTACTTGACTCTTCTACCGCACTCAGCTTGGGAACCGGTGGTAGAATTTTGAACAGCTGCAAAGAGAATTAACGCATTATTATACATTGAGGGTGATTAATTTTTATCAACATGTCTTACATTTTTCATTTCAGGCAACTGTTTGACAACCTTTGTCTTCTTCTTCGCTGGAGGCCTCTCACACCGAAATGTTTTTGAAAAGTTAAATTTACTTCATACATAACGAAGCAAATGTTCTTAACATCAATCATTTTCATTTTAAATTTAACTTGTACAGTTATCGGCACTCACCTCTACATCGCTTGATGAAGAGTCACTATCAAGGAATGCTCTTGACTTGAACTTGGGGTTTCTTTTTGTGGGGGGTTTTGTGGGTTCGGAACATTGGCTGAGAACTCCCTCTGCAGCCCTATCCTCCTTCCCGAACAGTCTAGACAATTTACTCTTTTCATCTTTCGAGGTTAAATTACGTCCACCCCTACCGTTTTCCTGCGCGCAGGATGCATGTCTACTGATGAAAGCCTTGGACTTATCATCATTTGCCATTTCCGTGCTTCGCACGTAGGTCCTACATGTGAGGCAATACACGTAGGTGCAGCCCTCCTTGAAAGTACACTCCTTGTGACCACTCTTGCTGGCATGTCTCACCGGTTGCTTACATGTTTCACAAAAGTGAAAGATTAAGCGCTGGCGTGCTAGGCTTGCATGACGAACCATTTTTGTAAGTCATGAAAAACGTTTGTTATTATTTTATCTGTTAACAAATGTGAATATCATTTAAGTAACTATTGCACGAATGTTGGAAAGTAATTATACGGTAATTGATTTCTTTAACTTAGAAAAATATTTTCGAGATAGAAACCGAAAGTCGAAATGTTAAATTTTCCTTGAAAAGGCTTGCTTACATATCAACTTGAAATTTGAAATCAGCTGATGTATTATTAATTTATTTCGAAATGAAATCATAGAAACGAAACTAATGTTTTAAAAAAGATAAACATTTCTGACTTTGGCTGAACAACTTTTAATTTGTAAATGGTCCACAGACTATCACTTTGAAAAAAAATTAGCCTTTGAATTATTTACAAATTTGAAGCACACTTTGGAAATGTTTATCTTTATTTAAAAAAACTTCATCATATAAACTTGTGTGCTTTATAGGTTTTGAAAATGCTATAATTAATTATGAAAATTAATAATTCTGTTTAATAAACATATAGTTTATAATTCTGTTATAAAACAATAATTCTGTTTTAATAACATATAGTGTTCCTAACTTAAAATCCAGCCACATATTTTAAACTATCTTGCTATAAGAACTTAGTAATGTTCCTACTCCCAAACTATATAAAGTAGTGAATAGAAGAATGTAGAACTCACTTCAGAATTGCAGTTATAAATCGATGAAACGGAGAGACGGAGAACGAGGTCTGCTATGCACACAGAATAATTCAAAAATGAGTGAAGAACGGAGCTCTACAACTTCTTTATATATGATTCTAACAAAGGAACCATGAACAAAGACCGGATGTCATCATAACATCACATTGGTATAGAAAAACAAACTGTTGAATTCAAACAAAACTAAACAGCTGATATATTTTAATGATGAAATAGAAAAGTGCCATCAAAGTCTTTGATGCCAGAGTGGTACATGTAACCGCGAAGTTAAACCCATTAACATGTGATGAAGGATGATTCCCTGCAGTTCTAAACATTTAAAAATTCTACTAAAGTTCAGGATTTCATATAATTTGAATTATCATCTAAATTCAAATAATAAAGAAAAAGCCATTAAGTTTTAAGGAGATAAATCCAGACTGCATCATAAAACGCGAAAAAATCGAAATTCAAATTTCGCGCTAAATTTCGAAAAAACAAATTTCGCGCCAAATTTAAATTTAAAGACACCTAGGGTTAGGGTTAGGGTTAAGGTTAGGGTTAGGGTTAGGGTTTGGGTTAGGTTCTAGTTATGCAAAAAAATAGCTATGGCACCCGGAGCCCATGGGTAAATAAATTTTCGTGTGCGCGAAGGGCACTCGAAAATTTATTAACTCTATAATCCGAAAAATTTCGAGGGCGCTAAGCGCCCGAGAAATTTTGAGCCCCCCACGTGTATGAAGGTCAAAGGTCAAGGTCAAGTTCATGTGGAGGTTTATGCATTATGGTCATTTCGAGTGATCAAACTTTAACTTTGAAAATTTTAAAAAACTTGAAGACTTAGTTATTTTTGAGAAAAAACTTAGAATTTTTCCAGTTGCATACACCTGCATACAACAAGGATTTTTTCATTGAATAGGTACATATGTTATATCATTCCAAAGCTCTTTTCATTCTGATTCCAATGGTGCATTGTATGCAATATGTATGACACCATCCGAAGCAGCTATAGCCCTTTGAAAGATAGGTAGAATTTAGTTGAGAAACTTAGAAATTTGAAATCATAAATATTTCTTCCTGCATACACTTGCATACAACAGGGATTTCTTCATCGAATGGGTACATATCTTATATCATTAGAAAGGTCTTTTCATTCTCTAGCTAATGACGTATTGTATGCAATATGTATGATATCATCCTAAGGTGAAAAAAGCATTCAAAAAACACTGTAAATCTATTCAAACTTTTATCCAATTTGACTATCATTTGAATTACACATTAATATTCATTTCAAATTTGTTCTAGTATGTTTGGTGCTGTTTCAAAGTCTCAAACAAGTGATTTGAAATATATATCTTCGAAACATTAAACTTAGAAATACTTATAGGTAGCTATTTCAGAGATGAATACATCTATCCCCAGTTCCCATTCAAATCCTATCAGAGATTCGATTTGTGAAATTATAAAAACAAGATTGTTCATTTATGTAAGTGTTATTAAAGATACAAAATTACATATTGTCAATATTGGGGAAAGGAATCAGTCTCTTCAGGTCAACTCGAACACATACTCTTGTCTTTTTGGGGGCACCGGGGCAGCGGCGAGGCGTGGCAGGATCCATTATGCTGAACTCCAGCGCAGTTGTTAAATTCTTTTCTTCAGGCTCTAATCGCACACATATCCGCTTCATGTTTGTTTTTCGTGGAGCATTTCGAACCTCACCACTACGTGTCTTGACTGTTATAGAGCTTCCACGGTGTTTGTCGATAATACTCTCTGTAGTAACCACTGTTAATCTTACTTATGATTATGATCAGGAGCTACAGGTCCTCTTACGACACTCTGGGTTCGCATGGCGATTCCATTCTTTCTTCAGGAAAGTGGGAGGTGCCTGTGCAACGTTCCATCCATTAGAGACCGACAAAGCAGCAATTTCGCACCATAATGCTTTTTTGCCATAAGGACCGTACTAAACTGGGTTTTCGAACGCGAGAGATTACGTAAGCGTAAGGTATTATCGCTCTCGTTTGCTTTGCTCGCGACTCGTTCTACAACAGTCGCACATGATGACTCGTAGTGACTCACCACAGAGACAAGAAAAGAAAGACAATGGACGACCCGAAGTTGATTGAAATAGTATAGTGTACATCAACATCCTTGCACTTATGCATACTTGTGAAGGTCTACAAGACCGAATGCGGGTAATCTTATTATTGATTAATGCGGCTTGAGATTTTCTAGAAATAATAATTAATGCTACTTACTTGTTTCGTAATGATTCTTTGTGTTGTAATCCTCAAAGCAATTTCAAGTAATATTTTGGCCATACCGTTCGTATTGATATAGCAATCATTTGTTTCACGTTATCGCTTATGCGTGGAATATAATGTCGGTGATGAAGAACTCAGGAAGATTGACACCCTCGCTAATTTTATACCTTACCTGCACATCGAATATGACTGACATTGGATTATAGCGCATAAAGACTGTCAATGTATTAAATTCGATTTTCCGACAGCATCGCTAATTGATATGGGTGAAAGTTATTGAATTGCGGGTGTGCGTGAGAAACCCCCTGATTGCGGGTGACTTGATAGGTATACCTACAATCAACAGAAGCTAAGCCCCCTATGCGATTCTCTTCTGCTAGAGAAGAAAATCTCGTGATCGGAGATCAACCATCTCGCGATCGGTGGCTGTCAGAGACGCACACGACGCATGTCAGATGAACTAATTAGACCCTTTGTTGGTCTTATTCGCATGTTAATATTGAGCAACAAAAGTCAATGCATCAAATGTATTATGATTAAGTAATTCAATAAAACATCTGAATGTAGCACATGTCTGCATGAATGTTTATCGGCTAAAATCATGTTATTCCATATTATACATGTAATTTAGGATTCCGTTATCTGATTCATGCAAGGAATTCTATCATTAGTTTTTTTGTGAGTACCATCAGAGAGTTCGGATGCCCAGCTCCTCCTTCAGCTCACGAACAGAAGCCTCTTAGTGCGGTGGCGCATTGTCGTCCTGTAGGGTGTAATGCTGCAGCCCACCGAACTTTGGATTGGCGAAGGGGACGAAGTGCTGTTGCAGTATCTCCGCATAGGTCTCGCTCGACACGTTCCTGTCCAGCACAACGAGTTTCGTCCTCCCGTTCAAAGCGATTCCAGCCAAGACATAGACGGAGATGCCTTGTGATTCGTGTATCTGGGCACAATCCGAGTGGAATGCTTGACCGGGGCCTCTCCAAAACACGTACTCTGCCGTCGCTTTTGAAGAGGCGGAAGCGAGTCTCGTCGGTGAAGACGACCCTTCTCCATCCACTGCTGGATACGCCAGTGGGCTCGTTAAATGGCACATCGCTCCCTAGCTGCTACGTGGGCTGGGCTAAGTTGCAACCGCTTCCTCATCCTTTTGGATCGCAAACTGGACACTCGGAGACGCGCTCTGATCGTGTCCGAGCTGAGAATCTGGGCGAGGTGGCCCTTCTCACCCCACATTAACCTGAGTAGAGTGGACGGAAGAGTTCGATTGTCCCGTGCTAGGCGTCGGTCGGCCCTTTGCGTAGTCTGCCGTCGAACTCTCCCACAGTTGCCATGAAGAACAGCCCCAGTTCTCCTCCACTTTGCAAGAAGCTCACGAATTGTTTTCAGAGCTCGACCAAAGTAACGGGCAATGGCTTTACAAGAGCGCCCTGCTTCAGCCATCCCAACTGCCCGTAACCTTTCTTCTTTAGTCATGTGACTCACCATGATCAACTCAAGAGTCAAGACCAAGACCAGTTTGATCAAGTTGATTGATTTCATTTATCGATATGTTAATTAGACATCAATTGACCTTTGATGTTCAATATTGACATGCGAATAAGACCAACAAAGGGTCTAATTAGTTCATCTGACATGCGCCGTGTGCGTCTCTGACAGCCACCGATCGCGAGATGGTTGATCTCTGTTTATAAAGCTTCTCGGACGAGATTTTCTTCTCTAGCAGAAGAGAATTGCAGAGGGGGCTTAGCTTCTGTTGAGTGTATGATGCAAAAAATTCACACTACAAGGATGTCAACATACGTGACAATGTATGGAGAGAAATTTCTGATGTAATGAAACTCAAAAAAGGATCAGGTGATTTACTGTTTTTGCTCCTTAGAACCAATTTTTGCGCGGATTCTCAAATTATAGTAAGTTGTAAGTTGCAAGCCTATTAGTATTTCTATCTTAAAGTTATGAGCCCATTCATTGATAGCGTTCAAGCTCACACGCATTAATTTAAAGAATATGACAAGTCAGTCATCAAATTCATCTATTTAGATAATGGAATTAGAATTAAAAAAGTGAAAATAGTAAAATCTTTGAATTGCATTTCATGATTCAGCATACAAATCAGTTCTCTTCATGTTTTTCAGTTGCCATGGAAGTTGCTCAGAGGTTGTAAAATAAGAAAAGCGCTTCCTGATATGAAAGCCCTCAAAATTTCCATTACCACCACCTGCTCTTTAAGAAATCCAATTCTCAGTTGGAGACTTTTCCGAAGTGACGTTAAAGTAGAATTCATTATTCTTCTCGACGTATGCATCTCTGAGCAAGTTGTGAAGACAACATGCTGTCATTGTCATTACATCTGTGACTTCGATATTCACAACTGTGTGTATAAAATATTCGAATCACTTGACTCAAAAGGAAGAACGAGTTTTCAGAAACTCTCTTTGCACGGGAGAGCCCATAATTGAAAGTGTCAGAGATGGTCCGCATGTGAGAAATGTGAGAAACAGGGAAAGATATGCAGAGTTGAAAGTGGGTCGTGGGTCATGGGTCAGGTGGGTCAAGTGGGTCACAAAATCGCGTGGGTCACGTGGGTCACGTGGGTCATGGGTCATGTTTTTCCGAAAAGTTGGTGGGTCAGGTGGGTCGTGGGTCAGACTTTGTTGACCCACTTCCAACCAGTTTGACCCATGATAGATTTGACAATCTCAAAAACAGTAAACTTCATTTATTCGTATTCTTATCAGTCATGAAAAATGATTGAGTCGGTGTCACTGAAAGGGGTGATAGATGCACACAGTCAAAATATGCAACACTATTGACTTTCACAAACTTCATACAGTTTCGAAAGGGGCGGAATTCACACAAATTAAAGGCTCGAAAGCAATTGCTGCTGTCTACTGAGAGATGTTGGTTGTTGTTAATTGGTGGAGAGAAGTTGTTTGAGCACAATTGTGTATGCTCGATTCTGTGTTGCTATGTCTGACAGAGATACAGCTACTGAAGAAGTCAGGTATTCAGAGGTTTTATTCATCTTGAAAATTTTCTTGCAATGCCAGCCGACCTTCGCTTTGCTTGTTTCGTTTGATTTTGTTGGTCTTCCGTATAAAATATCCTCTGGTAGAGATTAGAATGGTAAACCTCGGGTAAAGATTGATCAGAGCCTAAATATTTTCGAAATATGTAATTGATCAAAATATCTTGATGATATACCGACTTGTATACATGCTTCATATCTAAAGTATTTAACCGTTCAATCCACTTTCACATCACACATGTTCCATGATCTCATTGCTCATTCGATACATGATAATCTGAAATACGATAATTCAAACAACGGTCATTGATCTAGACTTATCCATTTCATAAAGACTTATTACGGCAGAGCTCTGTGAGGAGATATTTTTTGGCACTTCGTATCAATAAAAAATTTCGTTTTGCTATTTGATTTGGTATCAATAAAAATAGGAATATGTTACATGATGTCGGTAGTGATTGTTATCACAACGTACTCGCACATGTAGCGCCACTCAAATATATCAGTTCATCTATATGTACATTGTAATCTAATTCTTGAATTATAATATTGTCCTCGTGCAATTTTCTACTCACGCGTTACGCATGCTTTCCATTTGCTTTTCAATGAATGTCACTCTTACATCAAATATGCAACTTTTTACTTAAATCTAACATTAGCGGAAGTTAATGAAATTTGAATCGAAATCCATCTGAAACAACAAAATCAAAATATTAGTTTGATGATTTTTCTGTAATAGCTTTCACACATGTAGTATCTATCATAATAAATGCATGAATAAATGATTTAGGTCTACTGCAATCTTGTTTTTTAACTTCAATTGATTAAGGAATGTAAAATTTGGAATTCAGTCTGCATGGCCCTCAACTTAACTAATTATCTCTCTACGAGTTAAATAGGTGGCACAAAAAAAGGATAGTCAAGAATTATAACACGAAACAGAATCGTTTAATTTTTTAGAACCTTAGGCATTTGAGGTACATGAACTTTGATTATAAGATAATTTTGATGAGGTCGCATGTCTATTTATCATGTGACAAGTGATCTGATACACTTGAATCTTCATAACAAATCTTAACAGCAATTTTGATACTGTGAGGCCTCTACCTAGATAGACCTAGAATCTTGAATGAAAATGAAACTAAAGATGATGCCAGAAAAGGAAATTGCACTCACATCATACACCCTTGCAGCACATGGGTCAGGTGGGTCAAGTGGGTCAAAGATTTGGTGGTGTCAGGTGGGTCGTGGGTCACATATGCCGTGGGTCAGGTGCAAAGTTTGATCAGGTGGGTCATGGGTCAAGTTTCGTTGACTCACTTCCAACTCTGAAGATATGCGAGAAAATGTGAGAAATGCATCTTTTTGAGAAAATTTGTCTTCAGTTCTATCCGATTAAAACATTTCATCAGATCTGCATCTGTGCAATCATCATAAAGTGCGTGGTTGTAATGTTGATCAACAAAATGCATTAATTTTTTTTTGCTTCGTTCGACCACATGCGTTGAATATCACTTCTCCCTCTACATGCAGCCTATATTAAGTTCAAAAGGTTGTAAATCCACGTGCTTCTTCTATTGGATGGGCTGTAATAGGACACCCTGCTTTATTTGGACATATCATCTGAGAACAGAGAATAACCCACCAAAAATTCCTTATAATTTAGACACTAAACACCCCTACTTCGGATATTTTTTCTTGCTTTTTGGTATGGATTTAAGTTCGACCTTAGCGCTCTTTCCAGCAGCAGCGTGTTCTCAAGGTTACTGTTCTCATCAAGAAAGTCTAAACTCGAGTTAAATAAACAGAAGCGTTGCTTCATCACGAAAATGTGCTTCCATACATCATGATTCATTGAAGTGAATCCGTCCGTTTTCTCAACGAAGAGAGTAGCGCTTTGAATGAAGAACTACGTCAGCTGGAAGAAAGTACTCCATGCAGTGCAAATGTAGAATGTGTGGAATGAAAATTGTGTCATCACACTGTGTCGCGATGAACAAGATGACAAACGATTCCATCGTGTAAGTGGAAGTGATGAAGAAGAAGAATACCTGTCGGGCGATCCAGAACCGATGGTCAGGGAAAATAAAGTTCATCAGAGCGGTTACTGCGCCTGTAGGTATGGGCACTGCAGAAAGGTAGTGAAACGTGTGTACATGCACAGTACTGAGTATTGCATAAGTGTTCTTTTGTGCTTTGCCTTAGTATTATGAATTGAATTTTTTGAATCAAAAGGTTCACCAACAAATGGAAATCAATTAAAAGCAGTGGAACCAAGTGTGCATAGATAAGCATTATTGACAAATTATGGCCCAAGGGGGATATTCAAAACATTAAGGTGTTGTAGAATTGCAGTGAATGTGGTTTACATGAGAGCTATCAAATTGTCTGAAGCAGATTACTTGGGTCTCGAATTCAACAATTTTATTGTTCGCTGTTGAGTATGAGGCCGGACCCATTCAGATCCAAGTTTCCTGTCTTATTAACGATTGCAAAACAAATTTTTGTCATCCAAGCGTCAGGCACAAGATCCAAGCCCTTAATTCAGTTCGCTCGTTGAGCAAGAAAGGACAAGGGACAGAATCTCTCCACTTGTTTCGGAATCTTCAGTAATTATTGCAGATCATAATAGACAACTAGATTACTATTAGAACAAATAGAAATAACTAAAATAGAACTAGTTTTTCAAAAATTTACCTAAAAAGAGAGAGAGATGATGCATATATTGAATCACAAATTTGAAATCAAAAATCACAGATCAAATGTAACTTCGCAATATAGAGCATGATAAATTCTAGACAATTCTAAGACATTTACGACAAAATAAAAGATAAGCAGGTCAAATTAGTCATAAAAGGTAGAAGCCAGTATAATACTTATAGCAGGAAAAAAAGAATTACGACGAACTCATGTTCTACAGAAAGGCACAGAGATCCGGCCACTCGGTAAACGTTGAGGAATTGCCTTTGTTATTGCAGTATCACCACGTTGAATTTGATCAAAAACTTTGATCGCAGCCATAGTCCTTCTTGATGACAGATCAGATTCATCATTGCAACCTTTAATTTTGAGGCAGCGTCTCTGGATCGATTGGAGTCGGTTGTAATCGCCTTTGGAAAGACCGATAAATGCAGGAGAAGCATACTCTAACAGCGAGCGGAGAAGAGCTTCATACACTTGAGTAAATTGTTCCACTGAGGTGAAGGCTTTAATGCGTCTTAAGATATATATACGCTGAGCGCATTTTTTCTCGACAAAATTGATATGCGATTTCCAATTCAGGGAAGAATTCAAAATGACTCCCAAAAATCGGACATCTTGGGAAAAAACAACATCTGGAATTAGCGTCTCAACGCTACACATTTCTCTAAAATTACCACTATTACCATTAAAAAGCCTATAGTTGGAAAAATACTACAACTGATGAAAGGCATGAATCTCATTTTTTTGCAAGATGATTTGTGGATGTAAACTGAAGCTACATAATGGTCTGTAGATATTCTGAAACGTTGGAATATACCATCAATGTAGAGTCCAGCAGATATTACACAATTAATCAAGCTTCAATATATTGTGCCAATAAGTTTACATTATTAGTTATCATTGGACAAATTCACAATGCCTGCGTTTGAAAATTAGTCATGAGGTTGCTGATGCAAATAATATAAAACTGCATTATATAATAATCAAATTGTAGGCCTACTAGTACACAATACTCGCATGCCACTGCAATAAATTTATATGCTAGTCATTATAAAATTACTCGAATTGCATAGTACTTTGCGTATTGTTCCCTCCTTCAAGCCTTAGTTTCAACTGGGGTCTGTGTCCAAGATTTGGACCCAATAATCATCTCTGGTTTCAAGACGAATGTTACGACAATCACAAACACGTCAGGAAACTTGTGCTGTTGTATGAATCATGAGTATTTCACACAGTTTTGATTACTTTATCATTATTATTGGCGCTGAGAGAAATTCGTCATCATTTGATGTGAGAAATTTGTTATTTTGTGATGTGAAAAATTGTGAGAAATTCAATATTATGTGATGTGAGAAAATATGAGAAATTGATCGTCGGAGCGGACCATCCTTGAAATGGTTTTTGAAATGTCAAATCGGGCAATGTTTCTTGGATGCGGTTTCATCATATGGGTTGACAATTTAAACGCTTCATCAGCACCCACACACACATACGGTAATTCAAGATCATTAGGAAGTTTCCTCGTAAGTGGGCAGAAGCCGTCATTCTTTATCAACTTTTGAATGTTAGATTTCTCGATTATACCACTAACGCACTCTTTTCCTAATTAGCCAATTTGGACAATCACAAATTTGTAATTTGAATTTGCAAATGCCAACAAGTCTAAAGAGAAATAATTCTTATAGTTATGAGATTGTCAGCCACTTTTCCCGGTACAATTCAATCAGATATAATGTAGTATAAGATTGAATTGGTCAATATTCAGGCGAAATAACTTTCTAAATATTGTTTCATCTTTCATCAAATGCCTTTCTATTAGAATACATTGAAGTCCTTCGACTTCTCTTTTCACATAAAGTTCATGTATACCTCTTCTTTTCATCTTTGCAATGAGAACCATTGTTTCTTCTTCATCTTCCTCCTCCGTGAGAGCAGCTAATAAAGCTCGTCGTTTCGCCATTTCCATAACACAGATAATGAAATAATGGCGAAATGAAAGCGGCTGCAATCGTTGCTCATTAGTTTACAGTCGTGTCATTCGAAATCGATGACGTGACTACAGCCGTACAGCTCCAGTCGCACGACTCCAGTCGCGTCATTCGAATTCCACCTTTAGGTATTAAACGTGGAACCGCATGGTCCATTGTCCGACGACACCAAATGCTTAGCTCAGTATCTTGGATTCGAGGGGATCGCGCAAGAAGATTGACGAGGAAATGACTGACACATACGTTAATATGGTGCGAAATCACCCAGAATGCACACTAAATAAAATTAAGCGAGATTCGGAGCTACTTTCATCAAATGAACCTCAGACAAGCACAACCGCTATTTTATTAATACTGCAATAATCGGCATTTATTCAAGTAAAGACAGCTGTGGCTGATCACAATACACAAGAAGATAAAAGCATGCAAAAGGACATTAATTAAGTCACACATCTACGTCCTTATTTCCTTTATTCCTCAGTATATGAGACAGAAATATCACATGAGACAAAAATAGTCACACCACTACCAATACGATCGATCGTCGACTAACTTTTCTGAATATGCGATAACCATTGACGTAAATTGATTCATTCATAATGTCACTATCTAACCAAGTGTCAGTGTTGCAAATAATTTCAGGTATATATGCATTCGTTCATTTTATGGATAGTGGATACCATACACGTTGGAGGTCTTCAGTCATTTGTTTTAAAACCGGAACTAATCGCCGTTGAATAATTTTCTCATCTTCTTCTTGAGTCTTTTTATACATTTCTGATGTGCTCTTCGTTTCTGAATGATTTGAATATGGCGAATACTTTGACAATGAAGTTGTATATTTTTGATCTTAAGAATGAAAATCAATCTTTTATGTTATGCGTGACTAGACAGAGACTCATAGACATTCAAGATTGTCAAGAAGCTTACAAACTACATGTGCATATTGGAGAGACGCAGAGCTATCCAGCCTTGACGGCAGCCTGATCGAATGTTTCACGGGCGATTGAATACTGAGGAGTTAGAGGAATCGTAGAAAATCGCAACAGAGTGACCGTTGAGGCGGATAGGCGATAGTATGCTGAATGGCTGTCAAGCAATGAGAGCCTTGAAATAGGGCGAAAGCGGATTTCTATTGACGCAATTATGACCCTCGCGGTGCTCGGGTGCTCACAAGTGTGCGAAGGACAGTAAGGATAGTAGGTAGAAGATGCGGACCAAAAATTTTGCGTCAGAAAGGCTTGTAATGAGGCTTATGCCATGACGGAGGATCATGCAGCTCTCTAAGACAATTTGAATATTTCATCAAAAGACGATGGAGCAGCAGAAATGTCGAGCTTCTTCAGCAAAAGTGAAAAGCCGAAATAACTTCATTAATTTTGAAATAAAATCAGGGAGCAGACATAAAAAATGTTGTAAATATATAAAAGTGAAGGGAAAATATAAGCTCAAATGCACAAGTTAAAACAGCTTCAATTAATACGAATTAAAAAAGTTATAGCGATGTGCGTAAACAATACATAAATAGTAAAATTGTAATATAACTATCTAATAACAAAAATAAACACAGAAAGGAATATGAAAATTGCATAACTGAATGAAATCGAACGAATTCAAAGTCAAACATTTTCATAAATTTGTCCTTTCTACACTTGAATTGAAATTGCGGTTGCTGAATTGAAAAATTCTACGTTTGATCTGAAAATGTCGGTTATCGATTGAAATTGCTGTTGTCTTGGAAATGCCGGTAAAAATTGACACTTGCCGTTGTTGAAGTGAAGTTGCTGCTATTATCCTGGTAAGTGCCGTTGATGACATATAAAGCATGTATTCAATCTACAGACATCTGGCAAACTACTCTTTATTACTAAAACAAGAAATAAATTCTCCTAGTTATAAATCTCTTGCAAACACCTGCGTCACTTTTGGCCTGCGGCCTCGATCAGTCACTTGTTCTGTATCCTACAAAAATTGCATTTACGACCCATATCAAAATGTCTGTGATATGGTGACATCAGTCTGTGAGTAAGGCCTTAGTTAAACTGAAAGCAAAGCAAAGCACGAGCGTCCCGAACAAACGTATGTCCGTAAGCTATTAATCGCTCTGATTTGCCTTGCTCGCTGTGTGTCAGTACTACTCGTGCAACGATGACTTTATATTTGCTACAAAACGCTTTGAGATGACCGCAATGTGGCTGAGGCTTAACTGTGGTGCCTGACATTACGTCCCGTGGATCGATCACAAGCACTGTTTACCAATGACAATTATGGACAGTTGTCCACGCTGTCCCTTGCATACACAAATATCGAAGAGGTCTTATTCCATCACAGTGTCAATGACAGGTGGTTCTTCATGCTGACGAGATGTATTATTTCTGATTGGTTAAACACAGTTGATGGCTAGCGAGATTGTATACGCCTAACGCGCTTCATGCAGCATACTCTAACTTGGTTGCCCCCAGTTAATGCGCGAAACGCGTCTGACATGTACATAGACATAAGATGCTGGTATGGGCATATGGGTTGCTTTTTACCAAGGAGAGATGACGCACCTTTTAAACATGAGTAGTATGTCACAATGTCTCCATGGTAAACACAAATTCCTAGCTATTTATGAAAGACAAACATCTGATCTAGCAGACATGCACCTTTGAGTTGTCAAGAGATGTAGGTACAATGCTGCATGGAAGTTTCAGTTTCGAGCTCTTTCAACTGAAGAACTTCGTGCCAGCTCCAAGACTATAAACTAAATTATGCCAACATGCATGCAAACGTTTCTCATGTTTTTCAACTTTGTGCATTATCAAAAGAGCCATATAAAACCCAATGTTGCAAAGTTTAGTGTACATAATGACAAATTTAAACATTCTTCGGTCCTTTTGTGGTGAGTCAGTAGAACATTGTATAGTCGTTTTGGGCTTCTTTTGCTTTTATGGAATCAATAGAATCAATAGAATCCTAAATGAAAGTGATCATCAATGATTGAGCATCGGACTCAAGCTCGGCACAGGTCTTACCTTATCTCCAAGAGCTGCTAAAGCTTATCCTCTTTGATAATGACAATTTACAATCAATAATTAAGTATTGACGGTATTTCGAGAATCACAATATTTATGATATGCGAATATCATATTCATTAATGAGGAGATTTTCAGTGTCTCTCATCAAACAGATATCAATGATAAACTGCTGATATTCAACATGGATGGGTTTAGTAGTTGTCTTTTGTTGTAGTTTTTTTTGAGGGCATGGATGCAATGTGTTTGTCGGAAAATGTGACGCTGACCGTTGCTGATGTAGATACCCGAGGATGTTATTGAAACAAATAAACTCCTAATTATAAGGACACGTGAGTGTGAATGTGACAGACAAAGACTCGTAACTCGCTAGTGAGATGACGATCATTTGACTTTTTCTCTAATTGCATAAAGAGAACGAAGCCCTTTCTAGGTGGGCTTCACTTTTAAAATCAGTAGTCATGCTGCCCATCCATTCATGAACATGTGGGGTAGATTATTCGATAATCCCGTCGAGCGAGGGAGATGATGCAGTAGCCTATTTCGGTACATCTTGCGAAGCAGATTTCTTCAGATGTTGTCAGCCCTGAAGATGGGATGTGGATTCGTCTCGAAATATATCGACAGAAATATTTAAAGAAATTCAAATGCTTGGCCCTTCCCATTAAACAAATTTCATTAAATGGTATATCAATTCTTTCAGACCTCATTTTGATGGGATATTAATAAATTTTGTGTCACGTAGACATTTTCATGGGAAGTTTGTTTTCATCTGCTAAAATGTTCCGTAAAATGTGCGATTAAAATTATAACACTGGTGACTTTTATTTATTAGCTAATGAATTAACTGTTAAATAAAATGGCAGAATTGTCCTTTTTCCTGGATGAGTGGCTTCTCGTCGCAGAATACAAGTATTGCTCCACGGTCCCTGAAGATGCAACTTCGGATTTGATTCAATGTACTTAGCACAAGTGAAGAAACTTTCATACATGTGGGTATAATAATATGAAGCCTGTGTTAATCGGTCGCCAGTCCTTTTAATGAATTCATGATCACGGGCCTGAAAATCGAGGTCTGTTGCTCCATGCTCCATGGGCCTGATCAAAGGAGAAGAAAGTAAATTGGAAGAATGAGGATATCAGAAACTAATTGAAGATGTACAACTTTAGAAAGTACGGAAGCAGACTACGTTGCTACGGACATATGGTGAGTGTAGAGAGTGAAAGTCCAGGAGATGCGGTTCTCAATTGACCGCTTCGCGCAAAGAGTGGGAGAGGACGATCACTCATGAGATGGATGGACGAGGCCAAAGAAAATCGGCGAGGAAATGAACCCACAGAGCTCACATGGGCTGATCAGAGAGAAATGGAGGGGAGTTTGGGTTACCGACCAAGACAGGAGCTGGTGATTCACAGAAGAAGATAAGACAGTTATACAGGCTGCTAAAAGATGTCCATTTTCAATTATTAATCGTTCGCTGGATTTAGCTGATTCATAATTTATAGATGCATGCCGCTTCAAAAGGTATTGCACAACTATAGAATTACAAATATTTGATCTATAGACTTATCAGATGTGATTGCAAGCGTACATCTTATTAACATGATTAAGTAAATTACTAAAGAATATGTCATTATTTCAGTAGAAATCTAATACACACAATTTAATGTGCGCTACATCGATTTAAAAAGTTGGCTTTGTTCTTCAATTTTGGCAATCACAGCATTGTTATTCTTATGTAGAAGACAAGCTAGCAATTGATCTTCCCATGAATTGGAAAGTTATTCAATGAGAAATTTTGGGGTCAGTGAAGGTCGATTGAGAGCGTCATTTCTTCCAATGATTACACATTGATAAAACAAATCGATGCTTCTCAAGAAATTGGCAATGATCATTATCAACTGACAGAAAGGACTTAGAAAATGATTAAGTAAATATCAAATATTGAAGATTTTTGAATAATTTAGATTTCAAAGAAATACTCCAAATTGGAAAATATACAATCTATATTCGCAGAGAAATTTACAGCTGAGAATAATTTGGACTCCTCTTACGTGCTATCAATATGTTCATAAAAGAACAGGAAGATCTTGTGTTTACAGTCATCGTTGTGCAATTTCCCGCAGAACGAGTAGAGTACCATGAATAACATGCTATATATTTGATGAGGTAAGTAGCCCAAAATCGTGATAAAAATTGATACTCAAAGAAACCGTATTTCAGAAAACGACGCAAACTATGCGTCAAGTTATTGAAATAAATGAATGCATAATTTTTACAACTAAGAAATGAGTTGCGCCATTTTCGAGGAACATGGTTTGGCAAAACGGTTCGGCCATTTTCTCAGTTGATTTTTGTGTATTAGTGAAGATCCACTTGCAAAACAGTTGTGAGCAGGTGGTGCTTAGCATTCATAATTTGAGAATGAGATTTCCCGATGATGCCTCTAGATATCATAAGGTGGCGAAAGTTCTCGAAACAGGTATGCACTGTCGACGTTTCGCGGACGCTCGTCCTTTGTCAAGGCACAGAAAAATTCAAAAAGTATGGACATGTACACACCAACAAAATAAGATTATAGTCATTTTCATGATGCACAGTTAACAAATCGATCAGAAAACAGGCATTTCGATCTTTCTATTAAGTTTGGACTCCAAATACCTGATTTTTCGGGATTCAGACCATTTAGTATCAACAGGATCTCAACATTGTCACTAATATCAAAATAATAGAACCGGTGTGACCTTGATGTTTCAGTCATCATTCAGGAAGTCAAAGGGATGGCAGTTTTCATGTACTGATTAGGGTAACTTTTACATCACATTTGTACATAGGCTTATGGATTTGCTTGGTTTTCCTATTCATATAGTACGTATATTAGGTAGTGCAGCAACTCAGCATCTATTAAATCCCCAATAGGTATCTATCTATTGTATCTAGTGTATCTTTCTAATTTTTTACTCCCAATTTGTTGAATTTCTCCGACTGTTCCCTTGCATGACAATACTGAGATGTCATTTCGAGGATGGCCCATGTGTGGAACATCTGCAACGATATAGTTTCGGTTAGTTAAGTCAGCGATTGTGCGATTAATCCCAAAGTTGTCGGTGAAAAGGCTCAAAGAGGAGGAAGTGTATTGAATCAGTGATTCCAATTTGTGCCCTGTCCTTCGAGAGCACTGGAGCCATGACGGAGACAGACGAAGGTAAACGGACAAAAGTCGCTACACCATGTGGCTCTTTCTAAGGCCACGTTGCCAGCGTCCACGTGAACACCACTGTCTTCATTGGCGCTGTTTTCTGTCCATCTTGTTGCTTCTTATACGATTAAAGAATTGACTTTTAATTTCTTTGTAATTTTGATTCGCATATCTGTATCGAGCGGTATTTGTTCACTATAAATCTGAAACGCCATTTTATTAATCTTTTCAATATTTGCTTTAAAATTTCGATGTATCAAAGGAAAATTCTACGGAAGTTCAGAATGTGCATAAGGTACATGCGAAAGTATACAGCTCTCTTGTTGGAAGTACACACCTGCAAAAGTCTACTTTCATCCGATAGTACAATATGGTCACAATATGTCGAAGTTGATGAAGATTATGGCTGAGTAAAGTTGTCAATTTGTTGTGTAGTTGATTATGTGAGGAAGGGCCAGTATCTGAGGACAAAGATGAATTAAGTAGGCCTAATCCGTTTTCCACATGAGAAATACCGGTATAAATATTGGTATGTCATTCAGATCATTCCTCTTGGCAAACAGGCAATTTTATATGTAAATGGGATAAATGTGAGCTAAGTTATAATCATAGACATCGGATATCATCACTGAGGTTTACATATAGTTGTTGATGTTCGATATCTATGACTAGAATGCTACAAAATATTCAATGAAAAATTAAGGGATAATCAACCAAGTTGCTGATGACGTGTGCGGTGTACCGTCCATTAGGTTCTAGGTTGCAATTAATCATCTTCATGTGAGAATATGGCATATAATCTCTAAGCTACAGCTTTAAGATGATGCGTGCCCCACGAATGCATTTGAAATGGCTGTACGTATACTGCCTCCCCCACGCGCGATTCGTGCACTTCTTGAAGACTCAATTAGGTTTGCAATAATCGTCATCGCATAACTTCACTCACTGTTTTATGCTATCTTTGGCTTAATAAAAGCAAATATGCCATAGCCTTAAAAATTTCGTATGTAGCTGATAGCTAATTGAAGAGCAACCGGTTCCGGACACAAATGCCGGTAGGACCCCTACGCAGGAAGGCGCGATCGAGTAGGCCAACACGAAATCCACTTTCGGGTACAGGGTGGGGTGCGGGAAAATATATACATGTAAATAGCACTATGAATGAGTTGATGCGACGAGTATAGACAGGCCTACACAAAGACAGTGGACAGGTGGGCCGACTTATTTCTAAATTTCTGCAAGTCGAGCTCCTTGATTGCCCGCAGCATTTCTCATTCAACGCTTAATGAGCTTCCGATTTCATCATTTCAGATAAGAAAATTTGCAAGGGTTCAAGAAATTAATTAGAAATTATGTCACGTACAAGTACGATTCAAAATTGTACAAAGTTTCTTTAATATTGTGAGTTCTTTCCATAGAAGAGGAGCGAAAATCGCAATTCATTTATTCACCATGCAGAATTTTCATAAAAAAGTATTTTTCTTGAAAATGCACCAATTTTCAATGACATTTTAGTGGTTGTGAAATATGATCTGATAGCGCTTTGCAATTTCATTATGTTGACATACATCTCTGTAGTACAACCAATGTGAAAAATTTTAAAACCGTGTAAATATGCAGAATTTAACACTTTACACTTTACACCAGATATAAACTCGACAAGGAGCCTCTAGGGGTTGACTTTTTGCATGGTCCGAGTTATCTATGTAGGTGCGCGATTTGAAAATGTATTTTCAAATTGCTACTAGAAGTGTGTACTTTCACATAATTCTGTAAATGACTTGAATTTTGAGATTTTATCCTGTTGTAAAATATTACGGTAATTGAAAAAGAGTTCGAGTTAACTCTACACCTTGGGGTTTAACTCAGGGGTTAACTCTAGAGTTTACCCCGGTGTAACCGTTTACTCGACCTGAGTTCATATTCGGTGTTGGGGTGACACTTACACTTACACCACAGTTAGTGTTTACTCCGGAGTTAACCCCGGTGTAGGTGTTAACTCAATCCGAGTTCATGTCCGTTGTTAAGTTTACACTTACCCCCGAGTTAACTCCGGAGTAACACTAGCACTTGCACCGAATATTTACTCACATAATGTGTAAACAGTTTTAATTTTATTAAATGAACTCAAGATGATCAGAGTTGAGTAGTGTTACCAAATGTGAGATATGCAAATTTTTGCAGTTTTGAAGAAATTACCACGGAATTTACTGATCATGACAGTAATGCTGGAGGAATGATAATATTTTGCAGATCCTCCGTGTCAGCCTTAGAGAGGTAATGTTTGCTAAATTAGCAATGCGAAAGTTGCTATTACTTTAATGCACAACCTCAACCTTCTTAATGAGTATTTTCTTAAGCGTGATTATATCATAACTGCTACCTGCCACTGGAAGAGCATATTATCATGATCAAAAACCATTAAAAAAATTATCGCAATTAACTTTAAAAGATGTACATTACCAGATTTAAGAAAGGAAACACAAGTATATTGAGTGAATCATACCGATACAGACGTAATTAAAAAACTAGAAATTTCGGCCAATAAGCACATTGTGATCTGAAGTTTTCCATGAAGACTTGCATCATAATGCAGTTCATGAAATTCCCTTGATAATCAGCTTAATTTCCGCTTAATTATAAAGATGCTTCTTGGTTGACATCCATTCCAATTGATATCCAACATGTTTTATGCTACCTATATATCGTGTTCATGTCAATAGTATACATAATTTGCAAATATTTATCTTTTAAAAAATGCTCAAATAAATTTTTGGAACACAGGAAAGTAATCTCCGCAAAAAATGAATCCTTTCATATAAAAATGTTCACTGTATACAGATACCTTTTATATTACTTCTTGTTA
Organism: Prostheceraeus crozeri; assembly: GCA_907163375.1. NCBI lineage: Eukaryota > Metazoa > Platyhelminthes > Polycladida > Euryleptidae > Prostheceraeus > Prostheceraeus crozeri. The sequence goes on from CAJQUW010011065.1 coordinate 492,011, forward strand.
TTCTTATTATAAGCTAAGAAGCAAATTATTATTAAAGCTAAGAAGTAAATCTCTTTTCATTGAATCATTTCAAATCAAATTCAATGATGCACCTCGCAATCTCGGAGACGAAACATTTCACAATATCATCAATCAGTCAGTATTACTGTTCATCTCAGAACTTTTGTCTTTAGAAAAGCTTTTTATTATACTAGAGCTTAGAATCGTTGACCGCTCAGAACATTCTTGCGGAAGCGGGATCTCAATATGCGCATTGTCGTTGTTATTACTGTATCATTGCCATGCCCGCTTGGGTCATCATTTTGGTTCACTGTTTTCAATTTACTTGTATATGACTGACTTTGAAAATATCGTTAACATTATCAATAACAATAATAAACTATCTTTATTGGCATGCATTTGAATGCAGCGCGCATAGTACACTATGAATCACAAAAATGACAGACCGAATGCATTTAAAGGAAATAAATAAAGCTATTAACAAAATCTACTAAAGGAGTTAGCAAATCGTTTCGTCTAAAGTCAAAGTCAGTGAATTTCGATGTGAGGGTATTCGAGAATCGAAAAGAGGTCTTGGTGGGTGATTATCGTTGCGAGCTATCTTCTCGAACAAGCGTTTGCATATTGCTTCTCCAACAGCGTCGATATCACCTCAACTCGTCGAACAGTCTTGAATTACATGTAACTGCTCAACACGTTTTTCACCTTCAAGAAATCGTTTAAATGTATCTTTGCCGCGTTGCAGAAACTGGGAAAGGCATATCATATTATTGGTAGACCCTCATGATCACATCGCTGTTGCAGTTCGATCTCCTTAAGTTTCGAAGGATGCACAATTGCTTTGATGCCTCTTTGGTGACATCGTTAATGTGAGCCTCCCATCTCAGACTGTCGGTAGATTCACTGACTCTACCGTCGGGATAGTCCACGAGTTAGTAACGATCTGTTCCAGGTTGAGGTTGCGCTTCGTGGTCATACTCATGACTGAGCACTTTGAGGTGTTGAGTGGAAGACCAGTGATTTGGGACCATTCAAGAATATTATCCATCTCAAGTTGAAGGAAGTCGTCTTCGTCGTTGCGCATGAAGTGTAATAGTGTGACGTCGTCAGCGTACTTCAGGATCTTTGAGTTGCTACACTTTGGCTGTAGGGAGGCGACGGATAAGCAGAACAGCAAAGGACCAATAACACTTCCTTGAGTCACTCCACTCAGTACTTGATGCTATTCAGATGACCTTGAGCCAGCGGATGTGCGTTGAAGGTGATCTTCCAAAAAGCTTGAGATCCAAACGAAGGCCTCCATAGGAAGTTGGAACGAGTACACTGCGTCAGTAATTGTTCTGTGAGGCAACTTGTCAAAAGCCTTAGACAGATCAGTTATAAGCACTCGAACTGATCCAGAAGAGCAATCCAAAAAACTATCGATGTAGAGATACAATAGCGTCAACGTACTGGTCGTGCCTCTTCCAGAATAAGGGTGTAGGCAAACTGAAAGTCGTCGCGTCGACGTGATGCATGTAAGGAAGGATCCAATATTATGCGACTACTTTTTCCAGCAACTTTGATAGTATCGGGAGAAGTGAAATCGGTCGGAAATCGTTGACGGACTTGGAATGGCAAACCCTGGGAACTGATGCAATTTTTGCAGATTTGAAGTACTTTGGGACATGTCCTTTAGACAAACTTGCGTTGAAAATGAAAGTCACGGCAGGGGCAAAAAAATTCTTGAATATTCTTGGAAAGAAGGAGCATTAAAAATGAAAAATTATAATGTAGGTGTCAATAGATTTGTAAACATGTCATTATGTGCAACATGCTTTCAAAGCATGAATAGTTGCATTGCACAATATTGTTCTACAATAGGTTGCTTATCTGGTCCGGAGTACCGTTAGGCCCACCATTCTTGAATGCCATCTGGAATTTGAATAATTTATGACAGCATAAGATGACCAAATAATGTCTATGACGATCAAAGTCCTAAACAACCGACAAAGAGGCGCCAGCGGACGTCCCACACTCGCCCGGCCGATTTTTAATTAGCCGGCCACTGACCGGTCACCAACCCGGCCCCGGCCGGTTCCAATCTTGGCATGCTCCATACAAGTACGCTATCAAATATGTAGGAGGTTTATACATAAGCCTACTCGCTCATAGATTAAATACAAAAAAATGTTCTATGACAAATGATTCGTAAGTTATTCGTTGCTTCTTAGTACATGAAAAAATAAAAGTATTTTAAGAAAAGAAAATTCACTGGATAGGCAGACTACTAGTTGGTCTTAACTAATTTAGACTGCAGAAGTTCATAGATACGCTCGTTAATAGTTTCTGAGATGTGAAGATATTGTTCATTTTGTTAAATGATTGCCACTGGGAATATGTTTTGAATATAGCGTTTTAAGCGATATTATATTCCCCTATTTCGTATATTGTCCTAATAAATGCTATGTGAATGCTGCATGGTGGTTAAATAAGTAATACAAACAAGAAGATAGACAGAATTAGCCTGTTCGAATGACGATCATGTAGCTTTGATCTTAAGTTTATTAAAGGCCAGATTTCCAATGTGGAAGAAGTTGAAGCAAGTCACATTTTCTTATTGAAAAGGAGACTACGTGTGCCTCTACATTAATGTGCAGTATGTGATGTGCGCCAGAGACGCGGGAACAGCCGGGATATGTCAAAGCTTTTCTTAATGCAGTCGTCTCCTTAATGTGACAACACCGAAGTAGAAGTTTGTGATTTTCTATAAAAGCAACCAATGTAATTTCAGCATTTTTATTGTAGAATGTACATGCAACCTCATCTTATTTCAGATAAGCAGTGGACTATTCACCCTCTTCAGTGGTTCGACAAATTGTGCGATAGTAGTTGCCGACGTCCCAACCAAGATGTAAGCAAGCCAGCAAGCTAGCATATCTTCTTGGTGAAGTTTGACGAAGCACAACGAGCAATGTACGTCAGGTTAAATCATGAGAGTTTTCTTCCGTTTCACTTCTTTGAGAAATTGCTGGCAGATAAGTACAATGAAACAACAGTGAAACTGTGAAGACGTGATTAGGTTGGTGTCTTCAAGCAAGTCAATCTATTGAAGTATACTTTGGTAGAAATGTTGCTATGATTTTTGATTGAGAACTCTCATGAAACCCCGTTATTACGTTGCCGCTCCAAATTACTGAAGAGTAAAATTTTATTCATCAACTCAAAATGAAAATAGATAAAAGAAAGAACACAGGACAAAATTGATTTCTATATTATGTATAATACGTGTATATGATGCATTCATGGATGAATTATGCAGTTACAGTAGATATTCATCATTTAAGGATGGCGTTGGAATAGGAATAATCTAGAAGACAATAATGCAGCAGATTATCCGAGTTCATCAGTCCATCAAAGTTTAATGGAGTTGAGCATTCTACTTAATAAATATAACTGTCAGATGCTTTCGAACAGCACATTTTCTGTTAGTCTTATTCGTCGTGTCATTATCAAATCCAACTAATTTTAAAATCAATTCAATTCATCATCAGAAAATCCATAGATGCATGGTACTATCAATTAATTTTCACTAAAAAGTCAGCTGTCTTCATATTGAAGTCGTGCGTCAAAGAGACCTTCGATTTTTGTCGGATCTACTGACCACTTATGAAATGAAAATGTATGCCAAATAATCTATGGAACATGAGTTTTCACACGGAAAATTGAACCAGACTTCGATGCGAAAGTTGCGTCTGAAAATGGATTGATATTTTTGTGCAATTATTGTTGAAACGGTCTGAACTGCGATGTGATCTGATTGCTACACTTAAAATCAATCAGAAAGATGCGTAAAGAAGCTCTACCTTCTCACTCCAAAACTCTATTTGCTTCTGATATTCAAAAAATCAGTGTAAATTGTAATAATAGAGGCTCGAGCACCTGTTCGTCCGTATCTGGTAACTTCGTCCGGTGCATGTCTGGCTTGATATTCCACTGCCATCAGAAATCGGAGGAACTGTGCTGCATGAAACAGCATTGCATGAATAATTCAATGTCTGAATTGGTAGCCTACCGCATAAGGCAACGATGGTGTGTGGCACGGTGCGGACATTGCATAGATGATTCATTTACTGTTATTCATTTTCCATCAGTATTCAGTATTGAGATTTTAAAATAAGAAATCGGGCAAATAAGTTCTATCTCATAAATGTCACTCAAAACAAGATTATCTAACAAAAGAAAAATACGTTGTCGAAGTTCAATTTACTTATTACTGCAATAATACTCATTATAAGCTATATGATAGTGATGGGGTCTGGCTGCCTTTGGTCATCGAAAATTGAGTATAACGCAACAAAAATGTTCAGCAAGTGATCGTGATACTTCTGGCTCGGAAGACAGAACGAGTTTTGCAGGGAACGAGGCTTCCAACGAAGGTTTCCCAATAGCTATCGCGAATACTCGCGTCTGTCAAATTCCATCCACCCGGTTCCTCTTCTTGTCAGACCGCATCAAAGAAGCAAATCCAATCTGATGGAGACCGGGTCCTCTTCTTGTCAGACAGGATCAAAGAGGCAAATCCAATCTGAAGCGGACATTTGAGATTTTTGCCAAAAATGAGATGTTATGTGTACAGTAAAAAGTGCGATGTCTAAAGTCGCAATTTTGACAATAAGTCTTCATGTCAATTTCTGTTGTGTATGTATTTTTTTCATGGTTCTGATCGGTGATGCTTGCGAGAACCTGAGCGATGCAAGAGACTGAAAGTGATCACAATGTTGTGCTTGCCGACGTTAGGAGGCTTGTCAAATTTGAAAGTGTTTTACTTCTTATACAAGGGTGCCTCACGTTAACACAGGAGCTAATAGCCTGAAGGCATTCCATGTCAAAAAGTATGACTATGGAATTATTTTTATGGCTGCAGGGTTCCCCTAAATCAGAGAAGACATAGAAACTCTGATGTTCACAGAAACTTCAGTCTGCTTCCCATTGGATTTACATGCGTTTACTTTGATGCTGTCCTATAAGAAGATGAACTGGGTAGAACTCGGAAGACGCGGAGATTCGTAGTAGCCACATGTTACACATCATTCTGTGAAACTTTTACCTGCGGCCTCGTTCCCTGCAGGAACCATTTCTGGATTTCAGACTACAAATAGCATAGCACCTTCTCTTTAGAAAATGTAGAAATTTTATTATTGATAGCATAAACATCAGAATAGATGTTGCTATTAGGAAAAGAATAAGAACAAGTATACAGAACCGCACAGTAAAGCCAACACTTTATTGTTCAGTCCTTCAATTGTCCATCCATTCTGGATATTAGAACTAGGTTGTCCCCTTCAGAGCGCTTTGATGAGTCGTTGCAAGACGAAACGCAGCGTCTGCGGCTGCTAAGGAATGCAGAATGATAAAGTCTGAGGACATCTTTATATTCTATTCAGAGTTTCTTCAATCTAATCATTTTCATTTACTGACATTTAAACATGAAAACACTTACATGAGTGCACTGCACCTGTAAGGTAGCATCTTGAATTACTCCAATTGATCTAGAGACATTAGACTGAAAGCAATTTGAATTTGTCATCATGTCTCACAGATTCATGTACTTCGATGTAATCTCCAATGTTGCAACTTTTCATTTACTGCATGTATCATCTCGCAATAGTACATTGCTTCAATATTCATAGCCTGCTATTCGCGCCTACAACAGGATGTAGAGTTCGCTAAAGGTTGAGATAGAATGTCTGACGTTGATGCAGGCTAGATCTATTGAGAAATGTTATGCTTTCAACCTGAAGTTTTGGTTTGTAGTAGCACTTTTGTTGAAAAGATGCAACTATGAGTTCCTGACAACAATTGATGTTAATAATTCAATTTTGATAAATACAATGAAGAATTGAGAATCGGTCACAGCTATGTGATGCTGCATCGCTGAATGCTTTTAATGGACGGTGGTATTGACAGAAAAAGTGCTTTCATGGCCGAAAATGTCTTTTACTTTACCAAGTGAATCGAGAAAACTCTTTTAACAAATTATCATTTGACAAATCGAAATTTCCTTGTTGCACCCAGCATCATTTAAGCTGAGACATCACAACAAGGGGGGTAAGTGATTGTTGCTTTCAAATGGTGCGTTAAGTCCCTACCGATCATAGACCATTGCTGAAGCTAGTTCCAGAGCTCGAAGATCCTCCGAGACAACTTGTGAGTGTGACAAAGTTTTCTTTGGTCTCCCGCCTCTGGCTGAAATTACTTTTTCGTTTAGCGTCAGTCATCATCCCATACCACTGCAATTTTCGTCTTCGCAGGGCATTTAAAAAGCTTTCTATGTTTACCTTCTTGCCTGCCTACATGTTCATCATTCATGTGTCCATCAGCTTCACACACCAGTGCCCAGGCCATATGCCAGTGCCTTCTTAAGGAATTTTCCGTGAAGCGAAAGAAAGAACCGAGAATTCGGAATTGCAAGTTTGGTCAATGCGACAATGCCTCTACGAGTGCCTCAGAGATTGGTCAACCCTCAAGTGTGCATTGATGATACTTCATCTGATGATTTGGCACCTGGTCACGTGGGCACTAGTTGATTTTAAGTTATCGGCGATAATAAAAATTCGATAAGTCTAAAAATTCATATCGATAGCGATTATCGCTTGAACATTATCTTCATCAATAACGACCATAAAGATTCGATAACTTCAGTAAAAGTTGCATAAATGTGCTCAATATCAAATTCATTCACATGAGTGGTGCGCAAGATATATTCCAGTTACTACAAAACAAATCATATAATTCAATTTGAAGTCGTGTTTATAATATCTTGTAGTAGAAGAATCAATGAAAGCAGTTTACGCAGCTTGTGCTTAATGTCAAATGAAAAGTATGTGTTTGCAGCGGTAGTGATTTACGACATGAATTAACTGCACGCAGAATCAATTGAGTTATACAAAATTGCAACTTTATAAATGCAATTTGATACAATGATAGAATTCCGAATCTTGTCATCAAAGTTCAAATATTTGAGATAATTCGTTATTCGATCGATCATTGAATTAAAGATCTTCAATCTGCCTTCAGTTCAGTTGCTGGTCAAAATGGTCCCCAAACTTGGCTTTATAAAACTGTCCCACGAACAGTTTCAGTGCAAAATTTAAACAACAGCAGCGTTCTAAACAACATCTATAGACTTTGTTTCTGTTTCCAGAAATTAATAGTCTTTGACAGTTTGTGGAGATAGAACAAACTAGGCAGCATGTCTGATCATCTCTAAAAACCTCATTGATTACTATTTAAGTTTGTAAAGTAGTCGCAAAGCAACTATCTGGTCTTCTGATTAACTAGCTAGGGGTCGTTCAATAATTATATCACCTGGGGGAGATTATTGAAATTACTACGGGCGATTGTTGAAATTACTACGAGGGGGCAGGGAGGGTTTGAGGCTGCGATTGCATCATCATTGGGAAAAAATGATATATTTCGCTGTTAATCCATTTGCAGCAGTTTGGCATGTCATAGGTTCAGTGCTTTAGTTATTGCCAATTGCCAATTCCTTTGTTAGTTATCCGATATGAAGCTCTTTCAGACTTTTTTAGGAACTCTTTTAGAACGATTGTGATTTCAAAGATGTTAATTGATAGACTTCATTTTTCCATGTCGAATGACTATATATATTTCCGACATCTATTCCGAGTCCTGTCACAGTACGAACGTGCTTGTACATCAGTGGTGGGCAGCCCGCGGACCACTTGGTGGCCCTCCATCCCTTCCCATATCCAAAACCCACGGGCATTATTTGAATCGGTGATGGAAAATGACCCTCTCCGACTTTGACCTTTAAAAGGCTGAACTTCTTGAGAATTTGCGAAAACATTATCTAATAACTTACTGATCAATATGATGGCATAAAAATTTTCGTTCGAATCCTCAAAATATGTTCCGTTAGTAATGAATCCTCTCAATATGAAGGTAAGTGACATAGCCATCAAATGCGTGAGTGCCAAGTCACATGGTGTTCGATACCCTGTTGAGAATGTTTCACCACGCAACAAGCAACGTTGCAATTAGCCTGTAGGCAACGCATGAAGGAGTCGGACTGCATGAAGATAATTGATATTTATAAGCTTTTCTTTCAAGTATTCTTTCCAGATTTTATTTGTATATTGTACCAATTTTGTACTAAACTGGCATTATCGCACGAGTATCTTTCGGGGAGCCTCACAGTTTTCGAAAGCCGTTTGTGTTTGGGTGACGCATGCTACATACACTTAGGAGTATATAGTTTAGCAACATTTTGTTTATATCATTTTACATTAAAATTGCATAGATAATTTACATTAAATTAGAGACCGCAGTCATAGACCATCATTTTTCGATGAAATAGGGTAATATTATCATACTAGTTGTATTACCAATAAGGTCATATAGACGTTGGTTTGGCCTATTCTCATTTCATTATTCATATAGATTTTAGAATAGAAAATACAGTTCCTTAAAAGATAACAGCTTAGATGGATACAACGTTGATGTATATATTAACAAATACAAATATGTCTTGTACTACCACTATGCATAGTACAAGAGTCCTTAAAATTACGCTCAAAAATGCTCATTAAAGGAATTTTCAACAAACCTATTTCGGCTTTTAAAATCGGTGGCCCGCGAGCCCTCTCGCGTGCCACTCCTTGTGCCCGCTATCCCAACTTGGTTGCCCACCACTGCTGTACATTGACTTCACGACTGTTACGAGTCACTCCAAGAATCAAGCACTTCGAATTGTCCAGCGAACCATATCCTTGGTATTCGACCAAGTGCTTCCTACAGCTCCACGAATGCATGCGATAGCTGGAACGTAAAGCCTCGTAATTATGGTTATTACGTGTAGTTAACAAAAGACGTTAACATCACATGATTGAAGGATAAACATGTACGTAGATTTTTGATACAATGTTAAAAAACATGTTTAGTGAAAAGTCTGTGACTCATTGATGATTTCATAGAATAACGCAGCACCATCCATCGTCACTTAACTCGTTGAAATCAATTAACGGCAATATTTAATCAACTATGGGGCCTATTTACCAACATAGATGAAATTGTGCTGCAAAGAATCAAATGCTTTGATGTTAAATTATTATAATTATTATCACATACAAAATTTTTCGTCCAACATCCACAGACAATCTTCTGGTAAAAAAGGGATTCATCAAAGGCTTAGTTGTGCTATGCAAGCAATTCAATGTGTTTTAATTGTAGTCCACTTTAATCTTAAGTCAGATAAGCTTAAAATTGTACTGTATAAATAAAGTCTTTCTTTTGAATATTTTAGTTGATGTCACTTATTTACATCTGAATACTTCTTGAAGAACACTACTATGATTTAGATTGTTTCTATAATAATTCAATTACTTTTCAATTCAGAATTACTTGAAGCACTTTGTGATAAATGTTCCTTTTTATCAAAGGTTGTCTGAGAGTTGCTTGTAACATCTGAAAGTTGCGCGAGATTCAATTAAAAGGCAGGCTTTGTGGAACACATCCTTCCGCATTTGCATTGATATATGCTTCTCTGAGTAGTTCTAAAGGACAAAAGTTTCTCTCATGTTCATCAAATTTCGGCAAAAGTTGTCAGTTGCATTGTATTGGAAGCAGATTCAATATCGTCTAAATATATTCTTCTCATCGTTTCATATGACGATGCTCTTTCAAATTGATATCATCTTTTTATGTAAACAATGGAAAGCGGAGCAGTTCTCCCTACCAAGTTTCATTAAAAGTATTTTAGCTCGTTGACATATTGTCCTCTGGAGTAATTCTCTTCAGTTTTGTTTTACTGTGACTTTGCTTTCACAATTAATGCTTCTTATATTTCGCTTTATTGTATTTTACAACTCGTAAACATTGCTTAAAGAAGCTTTGATCTTCCACTACACTTCATAGCATCTGCAAGTTTAAAATATTCATCTATATTTAAGAAGATATGATTTTGTATGTACAAGCTACCGGCAGTTCAAAGACTTACCAGTACTTCAAAAGGCTAGCGCATGAGTTTTAGGATCAATTGAATTGTGAAATAGTAACAACTTATCGCTATTCGATAACTAAACTTTGAGAATATTCTGCTTAATTATATATAATTATTTATACTTTTGAATTATATACTCGTACACTGCATATTCATGCATTCTCTTTACATCTCATGCATTCTCTTTACATCTCTTAAATTTGAAATTACCCTTGAAGTGGTTTGAAATGTGAAATTTCAGCAGTAACTTTTGCAAAGAAATTATTAAAAAAAATGCAAATTACTACAAAGCATCATTAATGGCCAACTAGCTTGACATTATTTTTTCAATCAGTAGGCAAACATGCAGAATTTTTCACTTTATTTCACTATTCAACCACTCATTATTTAATTAATCAATCCACTATTTCACAATTTCTTGTGAATCGTTCCCAGTTTCTGACACGATAAATAGTCTATGCCCCTTATTACTGTAATAAACGCTAGCGTCATTTTTTTTATTTTTACACCCATTTTTACAAATAACAATAAATACTAAATTTCAAAATTCAAAAAGTTTATTTCCAATTAATTTGGACAAACTCGCGTTAATAAAAGAGAAACAGAAAAAATATATTTCTGGAGCAGCTTGGAAGTCACCTTGAAGGAGTGCTCGCTCAGCATAAACATTTTATGTAATGGAAGGAGAGGATATAAGCATGAGTCATCATAGTCATGTGCATGTATGGTTTATGTCAATGCTTTATCAAAAGAATTTGCATGTACGGGATATTGTTTCTTTTTAGTTTATATCTTTTTACATAACACGCCTCAATTATTTAATTCAATTATTGATGACCTATTATCTGTTATTTTTTTAGAAGACTATTATTTATTCATTAATGAAATATATTAATAAATTCATGCATGATGAAGCACCTTATTGGCAAAAGTTTACAGTAAAATTTATCTGGGGCATACAAGCGAAATTCAAATCGAAAGGACTGGCTTCCTGTCCGCCTGAATAAGTTCTTTACTCCATCGCTGGATGAATAGAAAATTAGATTGCTTCGTTGACATCAAACTAGATTTAATAAAACTTTGTGAGGCCTCTTATTAGTGGCAATGAAACTTTTCATGACATTACATTGGTAGATATTTCAAAAATGGGTGGACAACCTTTTCATAGAGCGGAACACAACATATTTCCATAGGCATTTTTTGGCCATGAAAAATGCGACTATCTTCAATAATTACTTATTATCCATTAAACAACGTAACAATTCAAGTATTAATTTGAAGGTTGAAATGGCTTATTGAAGCAGCCAAGACGTGACGGCTTCAATAATGATATTAAGCAAGCGTCACGTCTTACATGCGTTGTCCAAATTTTATCCGCTTCTGCTTAGTTCATATGTGCCCGTCCATGCTGCCGGTTTATCTACCTAATATTGACTGCAGCTTAGCCGTATCACAACCAGCCAGCACCTCAGGTTTACTCGCAACCAACAGCCAAAAATAGTCTGTGGATAGACGTTTAATAATGTGTCGAATAAGATGGGCACCAGTATTCCGGGGAATTTAATGCACAAATTAAACATATGTTTGTCGGGTCACAGGCGACGTCAACGTATTAGCAACCTGTGGGCCGGAGGTTGCCCGCCCCTGATCTAACTCAGGAATAAAGCTCTCCATTTTGTACTGCGAACTACAACTTGTCTAAAAATATTGAAAGTCTCAAAATATAGTGTGAATGACAGGAACGTTCTTAGCAACATCCAAATTTTCTAATTTTGTTAAAACTTAAGTCGGAAATTATTTGCCTCTTACAGTTCGTGGAGGTATGCTCTATGGGTAGGCTTCAATAGGAGGTCAGCAGCAGACTTCCAACTTTCGAACCTTATGAGCATCATCAGTCAAAAAACTCCACCAGTCTACAAATTGTGTCGTGATAAAGATAGACTGACAAGTTTGTGCTAAACGCTTCAGTTAGGCATTTGATTTGGGTCTAATTTGTAACTCGTCTGTTTCCCGAAATTTTGTTGTTCACTGGATCCTTGGCGAATAGTCATTTCCACAGACATCAGTAGAAATGGTCACTTTATTTCAGTAAAGTATAAAGAATGCTGAAATTCAACGATGTAGTCGACATTAGAACTCTATTGTTAAGTGTGCATCCTTTTTATTCTAAATATTCTGAGATAATGTATGTTAATTCAGTAAACTTGTAAGTCAATATTTCCTACATCCCACGAGGTGAATGTGCTCTTAAGTGAAATGTCTACCCAACAGCTTTCTTGAACATATAAATTTCGGCATCTACGCAAGACATGAATGATGCAGCAAAATTCATCAACGAAACAACTTCATGTTCAAATACCTATTGAAGCATGAATCTGATCACCATGCAATAACTGATCCACACAGCAATGATCAATCAGAGTTCAATCGACAAAAAATGTTATTTTGCTTCAAAACTGTACATGAAAGCTTTGCATCTAGAATTGAAACTCTTGCAGATACATTTCAAAATATTTCAGTTTCTAAACAAGACATTTTTTCCAATTACGATAATGAACAAACAGCATTTGCACAATTATTCAGTCGTCACTGCCATCAGAGTAAGTTACCGGAAGCTATTATGTCAACGGGCTAGAAACGGAAGTCAATTTAATTGACGCTGTCAGAAATAATAGATCAGCTCACTGGTGGAGTTGTATGTAATGATATCTTGTAGATTACTCTACAATCGAATTTCAGAATGGGTACTTAAAATCGTCATCCTCTGATTGTTGGCAGCGATAATTCTATATGCATTAAGTTCAATAGAATTTCATGACTAGAATTCGAATATCAGTCATGTAATTTATTGATTGTCCATGAAGTCAAAAGCAGTAGACATCACTAATAAAGCACAACAAAGTAAAGCAAAATTAATGATGATTAATGTGCAATGACCAATGCACAGGTCAGGATTTTGAGATATTCAATCTGATATTTCACTGCTACATATTCATTTTAACAATATTTAATAATCATTTCTTAATAATTTTCTGATTATCGCATTGAAAGTGAAATAAAAATCTTCTGTGTGTTAGAATCGATCATCAATCATGCGTTTTTCAAATAACGAGTACCCCCATTTGTAATCATAAAGCCAATGATTGGACAATCCCACGGCTGCCGTGGAAGAAACTTGATGACTTCCATTTCCTTCCCATCTCCACGGGAAATGCAGGGAAATTTCCATTGATATTTCAATAGAAATTAGAATCAAGCAAAATTTCCATTTGAATTGCCATATGCGAAACATTAGCCAATTTTCACTTCTTTCATTTCTTTCACTTTAAAGATCTGCACGTTGGTTCACACGTTGTTGTAGACTGTTTTTAATGAAAATGTCATTTAATGATTCGATTGTGGGTTGTTGATATCTTGAGATTTACATCTGATAATGCATCGTGATCATTTTCAGTTAATTATGTGAATAATTCTACATTGAAAAAATAAGTGAAATGGTCAGTCCAATTTGATATGACACATTCATAACTAAATTTGCAATTTTTAAATTTAAGCGCATGATCATAAACCGACCGATGAGAAGCTTACTTTCTCAAATCATAGGAAAGCATTTGATGGAAGCTTCAATCATCATCGTCACGTCGCGTCATTTCCATTTTCATTCTGTCTCCATATCCATGTAATAGAAATAAGCATTTCCACGACAAACCTGCCTTATACCCCACATTACGAAAGTTCGAAATTATGGTGATGTCTTACTTTTACTTGGGTAAAGGAAGCATCTTTTGTTTTAGAACCAGCGGGAAATCGGTCAAGAAAGTCAATACATGTTTATTTCCAGCAACATCGGGAAAGCAGAAGCAGAAAAAAGGGATTTTTCTGAAGCATCTTTGATAGTGGTGAGATCTGAGGCCCTTTCTTCTTGAAAACTTATTAAAGTCATCAACCACAAGCCAAAATGCCCTTCCTATTTCTTATCATGTTTACGAACCGGTCCGTAAAATAACAAAATTAATAAAATGGCGGTGATGATAAATATAGCAGGCATCATTAATAATGTGATATTCAAAAGTTGTTTTGATGTATTGTAACTGCATGCATTTTAGGAAACTTGAGTTTGGGTTAATTACAGGGTGGGTAGTGTTTTAAACAAATAGTTTAAGGTAGTGTTCAAAGCACGCTGAAAAACATTTTTTAGCATGTTTCCTTAAAGATACGATTATTAATGCAGCTTTTTCAATGGCTTACCGAAACATTATGCAATCATATGACGGTTTGCTGCCGTCGACCGTGATGTTCTGGGCGCCGAATGCCAATCTTGCAAAGTGAATTTCTAACTGAAAATAATTTTTGACTGAAAGTTTGGAGAGTTTTCTCTATCTTCACATCAAATCAAAATATCACCTATCGAGTGGTCAACTATCATGCAATCTTTTGAAATATCATGAACAATACTTGTATATCATTTGAAAGATTATCCGCACTACCCTTGCAAGCTTTGAATCTTGTTTCAACTTTCATAGAGAAATTAAAAGGACGATAAAACTATGGCAGAAGTGGTTGATAAGTGAAATAACTTGCATGAAAGAAGACGCTAATTATAAACATGTGGTCGAAATACGAACGACAATGACAGTACTCGTACAACAACAGATACCTGCTGCGAATCCGTATAGACAGACATAATTGACGATGACTGCAATTCCATAGCAGAGCAAATGAAACTTGTTCGGAATTTCATCGTTGGTACTGAGCCTGCTGCCTGTGGAGCACTAGCCCATGACGTTGTGATGATAGTATCTCCTTTCGAAGACTTTTCGAAAACAACGTTCAGTTCATCCTGAACTTTGTAGAAGAAGGTAGTGAGAATGGATTTTGATGCGGATCGTGTTGCAAAAGTATTATTCTGTACTCATGTAGCAGAGCAGCTCACGAACGTCAATTTAGTACAATAGGGTCGACGTATGAAATACTGCGCACAAATCTCGGAGTATAAGCGGGAGACGTGCTTTCTTTTACATATATATCTGAGCAGATGAACTACAAAGGATTACTGTATAACAGTGATGCTGAATTTATTGCATCACGAACTTATTCCACATTATTTCAGCATCATGCACTTTGTTATTTCTCAAAACACTAAGAGTCACTTGATTTACTTCATGGTCAACATTTCCATTCATTCTTAAATACATTATTTTCACGGGACAATATGCAATATACGTTGACTATAGTAAAATTGCAATAGTCGGAATTCGCACTGCTCATAGGCGTATTTAAGGGGACATGCGGGGTCTAAACTTTAATAAGTACATAGCAGGCAATTAAGATGTTCAACTATGATGACAGCACTTCATCATTAAAAAATTTCAGTCAATTTTTTTGTTTACTACAGTTCTCATATACACATGTGAGAACATATAGAAACTATAAAATATATTATATAATATCTTTTATATTTATATTATATAATATACTTCTATAAATATACAAACATACTCACATCTCATGTAGACTACACTCGTCTCCTACCTTTCTTAATTGCAATCCTGTTTACGCTCATGGTACTGTTGCCAGCATGTGGGCGCCAGCCCCAGGACAAATTCACGTATTCAGAATATTCAGGCCAATTCAGAATATTTTTACATGCATACTCTGCAAATATGCATGATAAAATGGAGGAAAGTCTACCAACAGTGCTATCGCCATAATGCCTGCTGATTCGTCGAAGTAGCGGAAAGATGAAGCTTGCATTTCTCTCAATTTGACCGACTGAAACATGTCGAGGTTTCATACCGCACCGAAGTCATCTCCATCAAAAGTGCACGGGTTGAGAAGGAACGTTGTCACCGCAGTTCCATGTTTTTCGAGCTCTCTCAGAAAGCTCGAATTCCTTTCCTTAGGTGCGCCGGTCAATACTGACTTCGCTTGAAGGAGAACTTCTCTTTTCAGTGATAGACAATAATATCAAAAAGCGAACATGTCAAGATGGGCTCGAAGAAAGGAATACAAAATGTTACACTAGAGAGAATTCGTCGTCGCAATTCTTCAAGCAAAAACATTCCCGGAT
Organism: Prostheceraeus crozeri; assembly: GCA_907163375.1. Lineage (NCBI taxonomy): Eukaryota > Metazoa > Platyhelminthes > Polycladida > Euryleptidae > Prostheceraeus > Prostheceraeus crozeri. Next base: position 508,084 of record CAJQUW010011065.1, read on the forward strand.
TTCGACATCTCCGTTATAGACAGCAAATTTTTTCCATTTTCTATCCTAAAACTTTCATTACTTTTAAAACAATACTGAATTCATCTTTCTTGTGATTTGGACATATTGACGTATTGTTCATGCCTTTATAGCTCCATGAAGTTGACGTGATATAAGTAGGCCTAGTGACTTAATGGATATTTAGATATTTTTCCGATAAGTCATTTTCAGATGAAGATATTTTCAGTAGCGGAATATCTCTATTGTCATCGTCTATACTAACACTTAGTGATAATAACAAAACTGAAATAACAAATTGAAAAGATTTCAACACTTATGTCAGCAATGAGCAGAAAGTTCAGATATTATAGGCTGCATTAGAGATATCAGATTATAAAATGAAGTGATTATTCTATTCTTGCAATTCGATTCTTGAACATATAAAAGAATTCAGAATCTACATACAAGAAAATGCTTACAAAGAAAGCAGTTACTTATATTTTGCATCCTTTTATGCACGAGTCCTGGTAGCGCGCAGTAATTGCCCTCAAGCATCTTTGCGATCGTCGCAATCGGTCACTGCAGCGACTGAATGATGTGCAATAGATGAAGTTAGTCGCAGTCGCGATCACTTTGTCAGCCAACCTGCTTCCATCGCTTAGCGAAAAGCGGACAAATCAAGACACTGAAACCCGACACAGACTGTTTTACTCAATTCTCGAATGCAAGCAACCTTTGAAATTTGCTATGTTTTCATGCAAATTTCGCAGAATTCAATGTCAGAATCTAGTTTTAAAATTTCTAAATTATATTTTTTGACATTTCTAATGAAGTTGACAACGCAACCAGATCTGAGATGGAATATAAAGAGCGATATTTTTTCTAAATTGAAACCTCGTCACAATTGCACGTTTGTACTTCACTCCCATAATTTTGTGTGTGTCTGACGAGGTGTAGATGCTCTATATAAATACAGCGAATACAGTTATATAGGCGAATACAGCATATGCAGCACAATAGCAATGGAACTTACAGACAGACTTAAATTCTAGTTAATCCTTTCCGGAATATTTTCTGTGCTCTACAGTCTTCAAAAAGCAAATGACTCTGTTCCTTTCAGTCGCAAAGGGCTTGGAAGCTCGTCTTTTCTGTTGTGGCTCCAACCATTTATAACAATTTGCCTGACGAAATCCGTCATTCTTCGATTTTTGTTTTCATGACTTTTTGAAACCTCATTGTTGTCTCCTCCTCCCTCTTCATTGATCTGTATTTGCAATTTTTGTTGCTTGACCATATCGAAGAAAGGATCCCCACTAATGTATTTCGAGATAAAGTTATCATTATTATAAGAGTAGCTTTCTCAAATACAGGTCAATCGAGATGACTTATCAAAGGAAGCGACCTACAGAACTGCATAAAGGCTTGACGAATGTTGAAATACTTGATTGCATGCGAAACAAGGTTTCAACTCATTCACAACCAAATGTGATTTTGAAATATAAATATGCTCCCGGTAGATGCAATAGAATTTTCCATTTGTTAGGGATGCGCAGTAATTGTCCACTACAAAGCACTTGAAATTTTCAAGATCACTAAGTTGATTGTAGAAATCCTATTGATACCTGTGCGGGCGCACGGACAATAGAAAGAGCAAAAATGCAATACAGCAGTTGGGCAAGAGAGCAAACGACAAGAGAGCAAAGGACAAAAGAGCTGGAGGACAAGAAAGCAAAGGACAAAAGACCAGATAACAAAAGAGCGAGAGGCAAAAAAGCTATGAATAAAAGAGCAGATCACATAGGAGCAAAAAACAACTGAGCTGGAGGGCAAGAGAGCAAAGGACAAAAGAGCTGGAGGACAAGAAAGCAAAGGACAAAAGACCACATCACAAACGAGCAATGAATAAAAGAACAGATCACATAAGAGCAGTGGACAAAAACAGCAGGACGACAAGAAAGCAAAGGACAAAAGAGAAGCAGGACAAGTCAGCAAAGGACAAAAGACCACATCACAAAAGAGCGAGAGACAAAAGAGCAGATCTCATAAGAGCAAAAAACGCATGAGCTTGAGGGCTAGAGAGCAAAAGACAAAAGATCACATCACAAAAGAGCGAGAGACAAAAAAGCAATGAACAAAAGAGAGAGCAAAATACAATAGAGCAGGTAGGTAAGAGAGCAAAGGACAAAAGAGCTGGAGGACAAGAAAGCAAAGGACAAAAGACCACATCACAAAAGAGCAATGAACAAAAGTGCAGATTACTTAAGAGCAAAAGAAAAAAGGGCAGGAGGGCAAGAGAGCAAAGGACAAAAGACCACATCACAAAAGAGCGAGAGACAAAAAAGCAATGAACAAAAGAGAGAGCAAAATACAATAGAGCAGGTAGGTAAGAGAGCAAAGAACAAAAGAGCTGGAGGACAAGAAAGCAAAGGACAAAAGACCACATCACAAAAGAGCAAAAGACAAAGGCGCAGATCACATAAGACCAATGGACAAAAAAGCAGGAGTGCAAGAAAGCAAAGGACAAAAGAGCAGGAAGACAGGAGAGCAAAGGACGCAAGAGTGAAGCACAAAAAAGCAGAACAAGAGAGCAAGGGACGTACATGTATATCAGATGGCATAAGCTGGATGGCAAATGAACAACTGAGGATACACTAACCTGGGGTCATTTTGGAGCAAATGCAAGATACAGATGTAAAAAAATACAAATACCTGGGTTTCATCATTGAACACACACAGTCGTGAACCAGGTGATTTGTGATATATTCAAGATAGGTCTCTATTGATTTTTTTAAAAATGATACTGAAAGTCTTTAGTAGCGTTGAATATTTGTTTTTTGAAAAAAAGATGCAACTGTTTCTTAGATAGGCTCTTCTACTTCTTAGGATTGCTACTTCGACAAAGAGCTTTGATAATAACAATCGCATTTGTACTTGAAATTACTAGTGTGTTTCTGCCACTACGTGTGAATATCTCAGCTCTTAGAAATGAGTTGCAACATTTATTGGGAATAATAAACAATAACAGAGTGTTCTAGTAATATAGGCTAAAAAGTCATTTGCAGAATGCAGAAAAAAATCTGGTAAGCATATCTAAGAATAAAAAATCCTATGAATTGTATTTGTATGATTTTAGAGATTATTTTTAGTGAAATCGAATTTTGAAGAAGCTCCCTTCACGTCACTACGTTAAATTACAATTAAAATCCTCAAAATGCGGTAAAAGAGGAAATAGACATATTTATGAGAAGATATCTGGTATGCTATACAACTATATTATATACCTAGAATAACATGGCATAATGAATCCATTACATGACATAAAAATTTAATACCAAAAATCTGATGAAACTTGTGAATAGCCTGCTACAAAATGTGCAAAAAAAGTAGGCCTAATTTTTCGACGCCAAAGAAGCTTGGACTGCTTAGATGAACAATGCAAAAAAAACTATCAATGTTTGCTGCACCATTCATATAATTGAAAAAGGTTATTGACTTCACAATTGGTCGTCTTATACTGTTTATTTCGACGAACGAAGTATTCCCCAGGATGATGAGCTGCGCTGCCACCTGCAAAATTTTTGTATTTCTAGCATCTTCTTCTCGATGAATTTATTCGATTACCTAGTAAATGCTGAGTGTATGACGACCGAGTGTACGTCGAATGGTTCGATTGATAGAGAAAGAAAATTAAAAAAAGAGAAATAAATTAACCTGTTGCCTTTGTGTCCTCCTGCTCTTTTGTCCAATGCTCTCTTGCCCTCTTGCCCTCTTGCTCTTTAGTCCTTTGCTCTTATGTCCCGCTACCCTTTTGTCCAATACTCTCTTCACTTGACCCCCTGCTCTTTTGTCTCTTGTTCTCGTGGCCTCCTGCCCTGTTGCCTTTTGCTCTTATGTCCCTCTGCTCTCTTGTCTTTTGCTCTTGTGTCCCTCTGCTCCCATGTCAGTCCCTCTGCTCCTCTGCTCCTCTGCTCCTCTGCTCCTATGTCCCCCCTGATCGAGTATGCCTTGATGAGCGATGCGGGCCTAAGCCTGAATATTCCCGATAAGGCGGGTCCTGGACAGAAAACGCAGACTCATTTTCAAGCCTGAGTGTGACTTTATCTGAACAAAAACAGCTCTGTTGTCATCGTAAATTGTGCAATTCAAACTCAATATTGTTTTATTGCGTAGAAAATATGCATTTACATGGCTTCATTTTTAACTGACAGCCTTCCTTATTCACTGTTGCTTCAGATTGATATCGTTTTCAGCATGTCAACAAAAGCAGTTGGCAAGTCGGTGAAGCAAATCGAAGTAAGCACATTTAAATTAATGTCTATTGTATGATGCGTGTATGCACCCTAATCACTCAAAGTCTGTGACATGTTCCTTTGATATCTAGCTTCATTGGTTGTATTATTCTTTCCAAAAAAATTGTGGCAATCTAATTTTCCCAATGACATAAGCTTTGAGATCTTCTCTAAAATGTGGGTAGAAATCGACCCCACAACGCTCTTGTGAGAATAACGAATTCAATAAATAAATATTTCAAGAGACGGCAGCCAAGGATGAGTGTTCTTTTATTATCATCAACTATTGAATTATTTGAATAATTAGTTACTTAGTTTAATCGTGAAAATCATTTGTGGATTGGCTCAAGTATAGGATTCATACAGAATCATTTTAACAATTTCATCCTCTTCTAATGGAAATAATAGTAACAATCAGCAAAAGGACAACTTATTTAACAATTGCTACTGTCTGTGATGAATTTGAGCTCATTACAGAGGCGCCGACATAATTTTGTCATACTCCTGTATTTTGTGACAACTCATCTTCATTGATAACAACTACAATTTTTATTGTTTCCTTTCCTAACAAAATTATCTACGTGTTTTGAAATTTTTCCATCAGCAACACGCATCTCAAACAGTTCGTTCACCGGAATTCGGACTAGCTTCTTCATTGTATCTTTTCCGTTATTAGACATTGAAGTGCAAAGATATTTAATGTCAATGAGCGCGATGTATTGAGTTATGAAGATCGATCGAACACAGTGCACGCATACATTTTGCTTAGAACATCATTTAGATGAAAATACAAGAATATGTTAGATAGGATTCGATGCAGTGAATTCAATCTCGAGATTTCAACCATTTTTAGGCGTTCAATATCTCGAGATTCCAATGCCGAGATGACTTTCCATCGGAAAGATTATTACTCTTTAATATTATTCTAACTGCCATGATCATTAATTTCAGACATAAATTGATTTTTATGAAATAATTTTTCTAAATCTTACATGTTATTACAAAATGTTGATTGACAAATAAAACATTGCGCAGGCAATTGTGCGCAAAACTGCGAATTTCCTGACAAATATTTCGACATTGACAGAGAGACTTTGATATACAAAAGGAGCAATTGGCACGCCTTGATTAAGAATCATGGCCAGAAGATAACGGGCCTCTCGTCATGCTTGCGGGAATTCAAAGAGCTTTTGTGTCAATGGAGACAAAGAATATTTGCGTGCACGGTGCACGGAATACTGTGTTATTCGGAGTTGACTAAGGAATACCGACCTCTTCCAACCCACTTTCATACTGAACACAAAAATCGTGAATTTGAAATGATTTTGCACCATTATTGATGCTGTGAAATATTCAAAAAAATATTTCTTTCGGACGACATAGTCAATTCCGTGATAGCGCTAATAGTACCTATTTGGATTTAGGTTAGGAGAACTGTCGACAAAAAGTACTGTGTTGTGTACAAATGTGCACAGTAACAACTTTTATATCCCTGAATCTTCATTGAAAAAGATCATCTTCCGGCTTGTAAGAGCCTCTTTATGGAAATGACTCACTAAAGTTTGATGTATGTTGTGCACTAAATAGTATTATAGTCGTAGTTTCACATGGCAAGCTCTATATGCATCATAAATTTAACTAAAGAGTGTATAGCCTGTACATGCACATTATAAAGCGCGCTTTCATCATTTTCACTAATTGCCCTAGTGAATTAGTTTTCCAGATTTGTTGCATTTCTTCCATTCAAGTTTAAATTTCTCATAACTTTTAAAGCTCAGTTTAGACCAAAATAGTCCCCATCCTTCATTTGAGCTTTCTTGTATAGATATTAAGCCTACCTGGTACCGGCATTAGGCCCTACTTACAGAAAGGTCATCCACTTAGAAGAGATGAGACATATTTCGGCAAGAGTTGAGTAGCTCAATTGCTTCGATTACTCAACTATTTCAGTCAAGTTGTTTTGACATCACTGTGAAGGTGACGGATTCTATTTACTTTCTGTATGCTATTTTGCCCACTTATTGTCAAGAATCCGGTAATTCAATTCATCCGCTAAGTTTTCGCCTGGTCCAACTGAACATTTAGAGTTTAGATTAACAGAATTATTCTCACTTGCGATAATGAAGTTTTAAATTTTTGGAGGCATTATTTTATCGTAGGGCCTATTACTAAGTAAATAAGGATTGTTCACTAATCTGAAATGAAATATTTCTACAATTTTGAATAAAGACGGAATAACGAAATTAAGTCATTGTCTTGAGTTCCTGTTGAGTACTGCATTTATAGAGTCATATTCTGGCGCCGATTATGTGGTGCGAACATGACAATCTTGACATCTGTACTTGGTCATCTTACTTGAGGGTCAATCGGAAAACCGAAGTGTGGCACCATTCAGCAGGTGCTTGATTTTGAAAGGATTGGTGATGAATTAATACCCATACGAAAAAATTAGTACCGGTGCTTCAATAACCTTTGTCATGCTAGCCTGGGAGTCCAGGTGACTTCGTTATGGCAGAATACAATTTTCAGGTCCGAGGATATTTTAATGCATCTATGTACTAAATTGTGTCAATGAATGCCAAATGTAGTCCAGATTTGTGTTGTAATCGTATTTTCAATTCCGAACAGGACTGCGTAATTGAATAGGGCCTGCAATAAGATAAAGTGTACAGTACTCGTAATTGGTAATTGCATGTAATTAATTGTACTTTCTGAGAAACTAGCACAAATCTCTGCAGGCCTGTTTGCAATCTCGATTTCAAGATCTCGAGATCTCAGTATTTGGAAATTTTAAACTCGAGATCCCGGGATCGAGATTGAATTCACCAATTCGATGACCACAAAAGTTCGATCTTGAAAAGACAATCGGGTTTCGTGTCGTGGTGAGCCTTGTCATTCGTATTCGTGTTCGCGTTTTGACAATTAGAGTCGTGCTTTAATCTCTTGTTGACAATAATTCATTGCAAAATTTTAAATCGAGATAGCTTATTGATTAAATCTGTTCAAGCTATCTAGAATACATTATTTCACTACGATAAACGATAAATAAACAGAATTCCTTCAAACTACTTGCACAGCTAAATTGCAAGACCAATACACGTGCATTCTGTATTTGTATATGCATAGAATTGACAAATGCATGGGCCACGAGCATCAAATGTATTCTGTGTGGTCCCGCAGTAAGTTGGTGGACCGAGCGCGCTACCTACTACCCGATTTTGAGCATAGCAGTGTACACCTCGTGTACGCCATTTGCAAACCCAGCCATTTCCGCTACATGTGACGTGCATTTTCAACTGTCGGGTTTGTCATAAACAATAAACGGTGTACTCTGAATCTAGCATAGCGTGATAAGCGGCAGATTCCTATTACTTTTAGATCGGCCACTGGTCTCCAGCCATTTTTTCTTCCAAGTCAAGCGATCACTGATAAGCAAATTGCTTCATTTGTGCATCATAAGTCCATTTTATATATTCTTTCTTTTCTCAGTTGTTCCAGAGGAACTCATTTATTAATATTATTGCCGATTGTCCATTATGTGAATAATACATAACACTTTAAAGTATGAGCAGAAAATATGATTGCATGGCAACACACACTGCAGAGCATAGGCTATAGTGCACATCACCAACCATCCCCTCATATACTCGTATGTTCTACAGTTCGTTGTTCGAATGTGTGCTGATCGCAACATGTACATGAACAGCAATTAGCTGGAGAATATATACGGTATTCGGTAGTTGTTGACGCGTTGTACTTTAGCATGTGTGCTCTGTATCTTTTTTTAAGAGTGTAACACCATGTACTCATATTGTGTTAATCTTATACTGATAGGCATCCTGAATACAGATTTGATAAAACTTGTTCATCAGGAATAAAACCTGATGACGCACGGGAGTTAATTTTGAGAAAATTTATGACTGAAAATATTTATTCCAAATGAATAATGTTTGACTTAAGATTTGCGTGTGCATTTTTACGACATGGGTACAGTGAAGTGAGATCAAATTCCTATGCAAAATGTGTACGACAATTGGGACTGGAGACCATAGCCATCCAGGTTGCTTGGTGCTCTACCAAGTGAGTTATAGATCACATGCATGATCGAATTCAATCGGCAGAATCAAGTACTTTCAGTAAACACTCAGTATTTCAGTAACAAAATATATTTTGTCGACATTTATAAAATCTTTGTTGATTTGTTTCCGCTACCTTTTCAGGTAAAGTCTGACAAGTGTCCTCTCACAACACATTCGATAAACCTGCTTAAGTTTGACATTCAAGGATGAATTCTTCGATTTCACGGGGATAGGGTTGTTTTTTACAGTTTTTAATGCACAAGTTATTCAGGCATTTGTATCAGCGAAATCCTGATGATAGGTCGGCAAACATGTTGTGTTGTTTTCCAAATTACTTGTTTTGCTTATAAAAATGCAGAAGGAGCCAGTTAAAGAAAAATCTAAGTTGTAAATTACTTAGCCCATGCTTCATGAAGATCAACAACGAATTGGCATCTATTTAAGATAAATAGATCAATTCAAAAATTGAGGCTATCTTTGCAAATACGAATAATGTCTTCAATGATTTATAACAAAGTCAAATAATTGAAATAATGGAATGAATATTACGAGAAGTCGAATGGAGTTTCAAGAACGTTTAAGAGTGATGTACCTGTTTTAGTTCGATATTGGTTATATTATCGTGCTTTTGAAATGTCACCAGTCATCACATGAAGTTTTCAAGTAGGTAACATCCGAAGCACTTCCGAATCTAATTGAATATTTCGACGTCGATTGATGCAGTTATAGAAAGCTTGAACGTGAATCAGTCGTAATGGAAAATACGCTTATAGTTAATCGCTATCTATTTGATTGTGAGGTTGAAGATTGCATGCTCTCAACCAATAAGTAGACTTCATACTTTTGCTGTTTCGCAATTGTTGCGCGCATCTGCTCATAAGTTCTTCGGAAGCATGCTGTGAGGAATATTTTAATTTATCATCACTCTAATTATTCTTCGTTCACATACAAAAAGGTTCGTTTAGTGCGGAAGTGTTTACAGTTTGCTGTGGTCAGGAGCTAATACCGGAGCTTCCCAAACCTTTGACAATTTCCCGTTAATTTAGAGCAATCACATGATTGCGTAATGCTCAAGTAGTGCTAACCCAAATAATCAGTCGTTTCTTCAAATGCTCAAACATGACGCTTGAAATATGCTTGTACTGGTAAGTTGAAATATTTTGATCTTTCGACTGATGTAAGGATTTTTCAGAAGACAGCTTTTCATCAGTTTTCAAATGCTTGTTGCGATGCAAAATGTTGGTGAGGCGATATAGGAGTACCAATTGTTGCCTTCACCTGTGAAATCATGGATAAGGAAGTCATAAATTCACTCCCACGCTCGAGCTCCTGTGAACCTACACTAGAAACGTGTATTCGTATCTGTTCTTTTCTATCAATTTCAGTGAAGATTCAATTTTAAAGACAAAAAACAAATGCAGATTAGCAGCTGCAGTGATTACAGGCCATAATCTGAAACAGATTTATAGCGAGCCGGACTGAATTGGATATGGGCTGACCGACACGGGCTGATATTTTTGGAAAGAAACAAGACCAGACTGTAACTGAAAATCCATCTTCAATTTTTGTAAAAAAGGATGAAACTTATGTAATCATGTTTTGATTGCTATTAGATATCTTGATGCAAATCACATAATGCTGAGTCTAATGACGCACATATACGCCCGTAGAAAAATGGAATTCACAGAAATTTAAGGCCAAATTATCTGTAACTGGATTTTCTAATATATACATGTATATATCGATTTCATTAACAAAGTGAGCTCTTGATGCTGGTGTTATATGACTCATATATATTCTCATCATTTGAAATATGTTCCGAGTTGAATCGATCTTACCTTCGCACTGAATATATCTATCGCTTGATTATGTATAACCAAATTTTAATTCTCCTTAGCTTGTGATAAAATTGTTCTAAAATTTATCAAGTTAACAGATTCAAATATAAGACACCGTGAATGTTTAGTAGGCCAACAGCATATCCCTTACATCACTGTAATGTAAGTTGTGTAGCTTATGTTCCAGAAAATGATGACCTACCTCCAAAATGCTTCAATTTTATTGACAAAAAGAGGTCAAAAACCGTGGAAATCTAGATTTTTCAGCTTTGCGCTTTTAGAAGTACGTGTATCTGTATCTGACTGGTTTTAATTACTTCCTTTCGTGATCTGTTTGAGTTTTTCTTTGCAGCTCTGTATTTTTGCTATCTGCTTTAATAATTGCTATTAGCTAAATCCGACAGATCTTCGGCGTCCAGAGCCTTCTGATTTTTTGCAAGATCGGTCACTGAAGGCTGGACGCCGAAGATCTGTCGGAATTTTTAACTGAAGTTATTATAGAGGACCGAAAACTGATTGAGTAGTTTTACCTACCTTTTCTACCAAAAATCATATGATCTCCGGTCGTGTGGCCAATTATGCAAAAGATAATTGACCAATTGACAGCAATTCAGATTCCCAGCGGCTATCACCAGTTGAGTGCCCGTCCAGCAGATGGCATAGACTTTGACGAAATATTGTCTCAAACGGAAGGAATGCTGAACCTCCATTGAAAATCCGATTTTATGTCAGGTGACAGTCAACTAAGTCCAAAAAGTTATCATGACCCTAGATGATACTTTCATGAAAAAATCTTGAGTCTTGCCAAGTCTTGCGCACAATGCAAAATGACACACAAAATTATGCTGCACATGGATTGTATAAGAACATTTGTTAGATTTTATCAACGCACTAGGATAAATGGAGAAACCGGTTTATCGGAGCAGTAGTGGCTGAATGTGCACCAAAAGCTGAGTTTAAAATTCAAACACTTCAAATTATCATCATTTTCGTGCCCTTTCAATTCATCATTTCCTGTCCATTTATTTTTCATGAAGTTCATGCTTGTCTATAAAGTTCAGGTTTTATTAAATATTTTGTTTAGAATGTCTTATGTTGTTAGCTACGCACTGATACTTAAAGGTGGATTTGCTTCGACTGACAGCTTTTGGCCGGGCTGCTTTCATCGACATTCTTCTTTAGCATTGGCTATTTTGCAGGTACCTAAGATTCATCAATGCATATTCCCAGCTTCCATGTGCATCTTTTTTATGTTTATAGATGGATTTGAATGAAAAATTACACAATTATGCAATACGCCTAATACCATAGCCTACACATTAGCGCAGTGGTGGGCAACGAATGGACTGCCGGGACATTTTGTGTCCGGACCGCATGTCAACCGCAAGATTTTGACAGGCCAACATCTTTTTCAAATTTTTTTGCTGAATTTCATTTGTATACTATTACACTAATATGTATTTCGTATACTCGATTGGCATTAGCATGCGACTTCCATTTGTGAAGCCCATACACGGCTTCTGAAAGCCGTATATGTTTGGGTGACATATGAGCACGTATGTATATGTAGTATGATCTACAATTGTAGCAAAATCAGTGCGGTTTTCAGGCGGACAGTCACACTACACTTACACGTTTTTTTCGATGAAATAAAGTAATGTCGATCAAATCACGAAAACAGTCAAATTGCCGTTTAATTACACAAAATAAAAGCTTCCATGATTTGTTATACGCGTATTCGCTCGTCAATGCTCACATGAATTATAGAAAGTAAGTTATGAATACACATTTTATTGGCGTAGCACTTCACAAATAAAAATCTAGCAAGAATACTTGAAAGAAAATTTGGTTCCACGTCAAAATGGTCTTCGTGCAAAAAGGTCTCCAAAATAGTATTTTAAACTTTCCAAGAGGAAACCACAAAATAGAATTTTAATAACAGATGAGTTTTCTGCAACATCTAAAATCTAGAGTTTTGTTAAAATTTTAGCCGAAAAAGACTATTGACTTTCTGGCTATTGTACTTTAACAGAATCGTACACTGTCAACTGCTCACTACCAAACACACACGAACGTTGGAAACCAAAGTATATTTTGATATGTTGTTTTTGATCAGCCAATTAATCAGGGAGTTGTTCGTATCGCTACATATCACTAAGCACACACAATTTATCCGAAATGAATTCAATATTCGAATGCAAAACATGCCAAAATCTTTGTAAATAAATATACCAGAATCTCGCATCAATAGTTGGACTCAAATTGCATGCGAATTTGGCATCTAGCAACTTACAATATAGTTTTAGTGCTGCTGAAAACGTTCCTGTTGTCAAATTTTAAACTTGTGGCTTCCCTTGGACAGTTTCAAAAATACCATTTTGACTTGACGCCAAAATTTTGGATAGTAAAAATCACATGTCTTCATACGATTGGTTTCCTTCATACGCAGCCTACTTTATGTATTTGCTGTATAAATCTATTGCAGCGTGGCTTTTTACATAGTGAAACATGCTCAGCAAGAGCACGATGGGACCTATAGCATAAGCTCACAGATAATTACTATGTCACTAATGCTTATGCTGAGAAGATATTCATTGCGCAAGGAACATGATTTGAGCATTTGAATATGAATTTTTGTGCCATCTTGCTGCTCACATTGTTATTAGCAAATGATTTTTTGCAAATTCTAAGGAAGGAATCCCTTGCCTCAAAATCAGAAGCACCTTTTAAAGATCAAAGTCGGAATGGGTCATTTTCACATCATAGATTCAAGTAACGTGCAGACGTCAGATATGAGAAATGGTGGCGGGCCACCCAATATGTTCCGGCGGGTCACACGTTGCCCACCACTGTTTTAAAACATAAACCCATTTCCAGCTACCTGAATATTTCTATTTTGATGGTTGAGTTTGACACATTTATGTACACATGGAAAGGCCCTTGTATTATCTTTATTTTGGGCTCTCATGTTCTGTTTAGAAAGTGTTCTGTTTGGTGTTGTACATGTATATTTGTGACAACTTGATAAATTGAGCTGAAAAATTCACTTGCAATAGCAATTTAGTTTGACCGGTGAATTGGTGCTAAACATTTCCAAGAGGTGACATGCTAATTAATCTGGTGACTAAAGACAGTAAAGATAACCTGTTTCTTGGTGGAATTCCGCCGTTCCCTCCTGTGGAATGTACTTTATTCATGCGGTGACAAATCTGGGCTACCTTGGGAAGCGTGATGCGTGCAGTCAGCGTTATATGGTACCACATAATTTATAACTTACATACCACGTAGATAGACCAGTTACTGTCACCATTTGGTCTACGTTTGGCATTGTTTTTGTAATAAAATTCCCCTCATGATAACTTCCAACAACGATCATAGTTGGATCAAAAACGCAAATTAATCATGATTCGAAACAGAAAAGATCACTCCCTTCTTGAGTAAACCACGATATATTGTAATAAGATAAATAGCTAAAACTTTGTACAGTGGCATACGTTTCGCGACTCAGTCGCTGCCTCAGTGCCAAATAAACTAAAACGGAAGGTGACAGAACACTGTGTGTGGACTTAAATAGGTACGGATCGATTGCTTAGACGCGAGTATTCATCAGCCAACCAGCTCGTGCTTCCTATTCAGACCCGGTGACTTATTGTTGATGTGCCTCGCTTCAGCAATACGGCTTTCAATAGGCGAACTTAGTTTGTCTAAAATACAATACCTGAAATCGTTAATGGACATGTTACGATTGTGGGCGGTCTTGGCATGCTCAGTAAGAGCGCTGGTATTATTAAGACTCCTTAAGCTACTGGCGTGCTCCTTAAGGCGAGTGACAAAAGGACGGCTAGTTTGCCCAATGTACGATTGGTTACAAAGACTACATGTAAATTGATATACCACGTATCGATCATCGCACGCATAGCTACCGTTCAAACCAGTACATATTTCGCAATTTTCATGTTTACGACTATTTTTCTTATTATCTAAGCAGTGTTTTAAAGTTTTATTCGGTTTGTTAACTAGGGTGATGGGTAAGTTGTATTTTTTCACGAGTGATTTAAGTTTTCTATTACAGCTATCGCTCACATAGTCTACAGTAAATTTTACGTTAGTATTATTTGTTTTCTCTTTCTTGCTCTTGTTTTTATTGAAATCTCGGTTGCTAAACCCATTCTTACGAAGTCGGTTTTGTGCCTTTTTTAAAGACTCGTCTTTCAAGGCCGGATTCGAACATATGGATGCAACCCGCTGTTCAGTACTCTTCATGAATTTATCCTTAATGTGACGAGGCACCCAACTATCTTTTTTCAGAGTGATGTCGGAGTGGGTAGGTTTCGAGTACCACTGATAGCTAATATCATTATTTTTTATTCTAATAGATATATCGAGGAAATTTAGGGCGGTATTCAGATCTGGAACTTCGATAGTAAACTGTATACTTTTATTAATGGAATTGAATACTTCTATTATTTTTTCAAAAGTTTCTATGTCACGGGAAAACGGACCCATAATTATGTCGTCGACATACCGTAAAAAGATATTCGGAATGATACCACTTTTATCGAGGTGCTCCAACACTTGTGTCTCAATAAAATGAATTGCGATGATCGCAAATGGAGGAGCGAAGTGGGAGCCCATCGGACAGCCGTGTATTTGGAGGTAGGTCTCATTTTCGAAACTTATTTCATATTTAAAAGCTATAAAAGTAAGGCAATTTTTTAATTGATCTAAGGTGAGACCAAAGTTTTCAATTTTATTCCAATTGTTTTTGGCAAAGTTGATCACACATTCAATGCCAAATTGAATTGGAATGCTAGGGTAAAGGCTAATTATATCCAATGAAATAAAGGTTTGGTTTTCATATAGGTTACTACGGTCTATGTTTTGAATTTTATCAATTAACATTTCACTGTTACGAAGGTACGACGGAACTAATTCTACAAGTTGTTTTAGAACCTGAGTAACAAGCCAGTCGATCTTTTGTGTAGGACTGTTTGTGGTTGATGCTATCGGTCTTGACGGAAAACCACTGTCTGTCCGGATCTTGTGGTCTTTCACGCAAGTCTTAACCATCAACCTTCTTAATCATGCCTAACAACCTCCCGTACGCCACAAGCAAATTAATCATCAGCCTCTATTTTGTTAAATCCTCCAATTGGAATCCCTAATTACAATAGTTGTTCTCATTAAGCATTGTGCGTTTCAAGAAGTTTGTTCATCATGAATAATTCGGAACTATTTCATACAGCCACTTGAAAAGGGTCTTCAAGTATCCTTGGTATAGGAATTCAGCAATCAAATCTGTAAATTTAGTTTCTTCATCGCACATTATCAAACAACCACATCAACAACCACGATCAAACAACCGCATTATCGAGTCACTGCAGTGGATGCATTCTTATTTTACATTGTTCTCTTGCGGCTATGCATGTTGGCCATATACCATTTTCTGTATCGCAAGATATAGTCAACCTAACTGATTAATGGACAACCGTATTGATTGTGATGATGTGATGCTGCTTGTTTCATCAATGTCCTACCTGTTTCAACATTTAGTGTAAAAGCAGCCGACAGCGTCTAGTGTATCGATAACTGATGCGAACTTACAATATTGAAATTACATGCAAACGCGCTTTCGACGGGGACCTTATTTGTTTGCTCAGTTTATTAAGACAACAATCACATTTCCCATTGAAGGCTTGTTGTTGCTTTGTCAGGAAATTGTGAGAACATTCACATCAGCTGATTCAAAAATTTCATGGATATCAGAATAATACTTTTCAAACAATATTTCATGTTCATCTTTCATTAAAAATGGGGATAAACGTTCAATTTTACAGGGATAGTCAAATTAACTTCCTAGTTGTAAATCAACATGTATGTAATCTTCATTGCCCCCATGGTATCTCAATGTGTGAACTCATAATTTATTATTTAATTTCATTAATCCAATAATTGAAATACATTCAAGTGTATACTTATTTGCATACGAACACGTTTTTGAAAGGTTAATGAGGTGGGGCGTTTTGAAAATGGTTGAAACATGGTTTTGAACATGGTTTGAAAATGGCGGCATGAAGATACCAATAACTTCAGACAGAACGAATTCCTATAATTTACTTATATTTTGGCACTATGACAACTATCATGACGAAATTTCATGGAATCTATGAAACCAAGATCAATATAGAGGAGTTAGATTTCTGACAGTTAATACCCGACAGTGAACCACGTGAAACCAATCAAGTGAAGAGATGCAGATTTGGAAACTTCCCCCGATATGATTTCGCTCACCTGTTGTGGACGAAGGATGAGCACAGCAGGTCCCTCTTATTTTCATTAAACTGTCCTGTTGCGTATGTGGAAATCAGCCTCAAGTGCCGACGACGTGCTGCGCTCGTCCTATTTGTATTGAATCTGCGGCTACTCGACAGCCATTATAGAGCTGATCACAGGACGAGCATGGTACTTGCGACACTGATAAACATTGCTAGCCCGTACTCTGGAGGTCGAAGATCAACAACCAAATTTAATTGTGAAATGTTCAAATGTTAGCAGTCAATACTAGAAAATTTGCATCATGTGGCCAAGCTTAGTTAGTAGGCTTGTTGGCATCAACTACAACAGATTAGAAAATTCAACTTTACAGACACTTTACAGACACTTTACAGAACTTCGCAGATTTTCCGACATGCATATAGACTGCAAAATATAGGTCAGTGATCTCAACCAACATGATATTGTTTTAATTAAGCCTGCACCGGAACCTTCCATGGCAAACTGAATTGTAAATACTTCTTGAGAAAATCTTTCGATCATTATCTACTTCGCTAAAATCAATTTATGCTTTTGCATTCTTCCCTCATTGATAGAGAACATTGAAATTGCCTTTGGACTCAGCTATGTCAATATCGACAGTGATACATTTTCAAACATCATTGGACAGCTAATTCTTAGATAATAAATCATGGATCATTGGTTCAGAAGAAAATGAGTGAGTGGCAGAGATTTGTTCGCTGTGCGATTGAGAACCAATGATGTGGACCATGTAAACGTTAGAAATCTCTGTTGATTCTACCTACAAAAAACGCATTAAATTGATAGTGGGCCTACGTGAAATATGTAACCAGGCTTCTGAATTTATGTGCCTTGACGTTATTAGAACTTTCTGTCATGATAGATGAATTTATGATAGAAAAAATCAGGAATTTCTTTAGCAATAATTACAAGCAAACATTTTTGTGGGCATCAACACTCTGCAGGTCATTGCAGGTAGAAAAAAATTTAAATGGAAAATATTTTAATGGTTTCTCATATTATAATTTGTAATACAAAGAAATTGAAAGACTAATGTACGTGCGTAATATTATATAGCTTTCATTTATCAGACGTTCCATGAAAGTAGTGATCTGCAAGAATCTCTTCATTTGTTAGGTATGCTGCTTTAAGTGCAATCGAAATAAGACTTGAGTCAAGAATGAAATAACTTGGCCTGCTAAGACTTGCAATTAGCAAGTTAGTGACATTTCTACGGGCATTCAATAAATATCACTTTAAACACACTGCTTGCAAATCGCCTAAGTTAGTGCGCCTGCAATAATTAATAAATGCTGCTTTTGCAAACACAATGTAAATAGAATAGTTAAATATTGTTTATCAATACATTTAATTATTCTATTTACATTGTGTTTGCAAAAAGCAGCATTTACTTATTATTGCGGGTACAATAACTTAGGAGTTTGACAGTAGTGTGTTTAAAGTGATATTTAATGAATGCCAGTAGAAATGTCACTAACTTGGTGATTGAAAATCTCAAAGTTACCCGCGCATGGCTGCAACTTTAAATAGGGAGTTGTATCGATGTTGAGAGATGTGAACTAGGTTTGCTGATGATTCCTGATATTGGAAGAAATGGCAGCTATTCAGGTCAATCCCCATTTTTCAATTGAGGATGCAACTCAATATTTAATTATTCTATTTACATTGGCCTGCTAGGGTTATATTCACAGATTTTTGAGAAAGAGTTTCCTGTCCAGGTGCTAGATATTTAGATTTCCATGGTAAAGAAGCAATCATGCACTGGTTGTGTAAAAAATGAAAATGGAGGGCACAAATGGGAAGCTGCAGCTAGCTCCATTGAAAGCACATTGAAATTGGTGGGTAAAAGCTGGAAAATTTCCAACTTTTACCCGGCAAGCAAAATAGAATGCTAGGATGTGAAAGCATGAATGAGCCAATTAACACAGTCCAGAGAGTAGTAAGTAAAACTCCACTTCTGGACCGCGCAAGATGGCCGCCGTCGCTGACGTCCCCCCCCCTCTGGAACGGCAGAGTGTCGTGGTCGGCCGCCGTGGTGCTTTGGTTCTGACGTCCCCCCCCCTCTGGCCGACCGTCGTATAGCGCGCGGTGATGTGGTGTCTAGGTTGGCGTGGTGTGCCGGCCAGGTTGGCGTGGTGTGGCGGCCAGGTTGGGAGGGTGGACTGTCGTAGCTCACCTGAAAAAAATCCTAAGTGTCAGAGTGGCTTTGTATGGGTAAAATTTTGAAAATTTTCCAAAGTGTGGAATTTCGACCTGGGACCTTCACCAAAACATTTTTCATCAAATTTCACTGACCTCCCCCCCCTCTGGACAGCTCGCTTCGATCTTGGCTTCTAGTGAACGGATTTTGTCTTAAGGCTACTCGTTTGAAAGAGGAGAAAAAACTGCTCGACGACATTTTTTGTTGCGAGTCAATCGGACCAGCCGTTCAAAAGTTAGAGCTGTTACAAGATTTTAGGTCGGAGCTCGCTCACCTGAAAAAATCCTAAGTGTCAGAGTGGCTTTGTATGGGTAAAATTTTGAAAATTTTCCAAAGTATGGAATTTCGACCTGGGACCGTCACCAAAACATTTTTCATCAAATTTCACTGACCTCCCCCCCCTCTGGACAGCTAGCTTCAATCTTGGCTTCTAGTGGACGGATTTTGTCGTGTAATAGCTCGTTTGAAAGCTAAGAGTGAGACAAATTCAGTGAAAGAAACGCCTTGTTCATATCTGTCTTCGTTCAAAAGTTAAAGCGGTTACAAGATTTTAGGTCGGAGCTCGCTCACCTGAAAAAATCCTAAGTGTCAGAGTGGCTTTGTATGGGTAAAATTTTGAAAATTTTCCAAAGTGTGGAATTTCGACCTGAGACCGTCACCAAAACATTTTTCATCAAATTTCACTGACCTTCCCCCCCCTCTGGACACCTAGCTTCAATCTTGGCTTCTAGTGGACGGATTTTGTCGTGCAATAGCTCGTTTGAAAGCTAAGAGTGAGACAAATTCAGTGAAAAAAATCCTAAGTTCAGAGTGTGGCTTTGTATGTAAATTTTTTGAATTTTCCAAAGTGTGTTTCGACCTGGGACCGTGTCACAAAACATTTTTTTCAAATTTCACTGACTGACCCCCCCCCTGACGGATTTTGTCGTGCAATAGCTCGTTTGAAAGCTAAGAGTGAGACAAATTCAGTGAAAGAAATGGCTTGTTCATATCTGTCTTCGTTTAGATGTGAGACGCCATTTAAGATTTTGGGAGATTGACGAAAAACGACAGAGTTAGAATTTCCCAAGAAACAGCTCCAGCGGGCGAATGAAGGCTCGGATTGGTAAACGGAGACCAGATTTGGAATCAGCTTGATGTTATTGTCCAATGAGGATCATCATCCAATGAGAATCAAGCATTTCTATATAAATAGCGAGCCTTCCACAGTGAGAATCATTCCATCGTTGAATCGCACGAGTGACGGACGCACATTTTCTCTCTCTCTCTCTAGTTCCCTGTTCTATTATCCAACTAAAATGGTAAGTCGCTACTTCCCTCCCTCTCCTCCCTTGAACGTAAACTTAATACAATCTTTTCCATTTTCAGGCATCTACTCCATCTGCTGCACTAGTAGGACAAAATGGTGGTCAAACGTTACAAGGTTCGCTACGATCAGATCATCTACAACTGAGGCCAGTGGAAGAAACAACCAAGGTACATAATCCTACACCGCTACAGCGTAAATTTAAACAAGTCTTGCGTTATGACGATCATGGTGTAGTACTCCAAACGGGAATGCTCCCTTCCACGGATGTCAAGATAATGCACAATCAGTATGGGGACTACATACTGATCCCCGTGAGTCCGTACATTCGCCACCAACTTGATATTATTGAGGAGTACGTGACATTAAATATGGACATTCCTACTCCTCTTGCTCAAGAGTGGAAGGCGAGAGATGACAAGGATACTCCCTATAGAAAGATTTGGGATGGTAATCAAATTTGCCTACCGGTATCGCATTGGTGAACTTACTATAAGAAGGAGGGAGATCATTCAACACACATCACATGCGACGAGCTCGGAGAAGGTACTTGGGATATCCTTTTCAAAGTGAATGGGCTATATTATGGTCGTCACAAGGATAACAAAATAGCCTCTCTCTCCATGCATATGGAATCCATCCTATATATTCCAAAACCACCCAACGTGGACGACATAATTGATCAAATCCTTAACAGCAGTGGTACGAAGCGCAAGTCGGAGAAGAATGCTGCATCAAAACGCAAATCAAAGAAGGAGAATTACTAGCCCTTTCCTAACTCTACCCTATGACAATCCGCTTATGTGCTTTGAGTGTCGTAGACGTGGTCTTATTAGATACATTTTACTTCTTCGTTGCCATCATATCATTTGTGTATTTTGTCGTGAAAAGCATCGATGTAATTCTTCATTTTGTAATATGTTATAGAACGTTTCCTTAGATGTGTAAATTTCCGTTTTAGGCTTCTATCATCATTTTTATGGATTGTGAGGGTGAACCTGTACAGGAGCTCAGTGCTATTGCTATGAACAATTGGACATATCAGATTGTCAGTGTCTATCATCAACATGCCAACTGCAATCCCAATGTTGATCAATGGGCGAGAAAACACATTCATGGACTTAATCTGAAATATTTGCAAGACTATGGCTTTTCTTGTGAGAGTGCTCTTCTTATTGACTTTAAACGATGGTTAGCTGCTTTCAATGTTATACGCATCTTTTGTAATAATCCTGGTAAGGAGAGGAAAGTATTTCCCAATCTAATCATTGATGATATTTTGCTCCCACCTTGGGATAGTAGAGTGAATCAACATTATCATGAAGTCACGAAACGTTTTAAGGATTTGTCTGTTCCTATTTTGTCTGTTCGTTGTAGTAGCTACGTTCATAACCAATGCTTCTTTCCTCCTTACCTCA
Organism: Prostheceraeus crozeri; assembly: GCA_907163375.1. Lineage (NCBI taxonomy): Eukaryota > Metazoa > Platyhelminthes > Polycladida > Euryleptidae > Prostheceraeus > Prostheceraeus crozeri. The sequence goes on from CAJQUW010011065.1 coordinate 529,508, forward strand.
GCACTGCCAAATTCCTGTATGGTTATCATTGCTCGCTGTATGATAGTTACCAGCTGTATCTATTTTATCTCTTTCAAACCATTGATTTATAATGCATGCTTGTTACTATTATTCAATAAATGTTACTATGAGAAGAGTTGTTGTTTTCATGCAATGGATGGGTTAGATAAAGGGCGATCATGTCTTTCTCAAACGACTGCGGAACATTACATTTTCATAGGCAAAGTTTAAAAGGAGCTGTTCAAGATTATGTGATAAATTTTCATAAAGATGAGACCGACATCGAAGCAGTGGTCGATGATGCTAGCACTCTATTTCTAGAGTTAATGAATACATTCTCTGATAGCATTGTCATGGCGCCATTAGTTGCGAAAATTAAGTTTAGTCATTTTGGAAAGGAAGAGGTGGAAAGTCGCTCTTTCCATTTTGCTTCTTATTCAATGGAAGTGGTAGATCACCCCGAAGAATTTTTTAAAAGACATATGATAAAAATTGCTGAACGTCTTAACGCATTTAACCATCATGGTAGCAGTCTAGTGATTGAAGCGATTTCAGATATTCACATTCAACTTTCCATAAAGAAAAATTGAAAATGCAGTGGTACTTGATTGTAGCACAACTGGTTTTCGAGCTATGTCTGCTCACTCTCGAAGTATATTCCTTCTGTACATGTGTCTATTATTTAGAAAAGGCTAGCAAATTCATATCTTCAAAAAGACTTGCTATAGACATCAGTAACGGTGAAACTATGTGTTGTGATGTATGTAAGCGAAAGGATGGAAATGAAAAGCGCATCTTCAAGAGATGTAAGCATGCTTTTTGTCAACGCTGTTTCATACGTAATTGCATTCAACTTTGCAAATGTAACCACTGTGACATTGCTCATTTCGAGTGTCACTTATGTCGCAATAGTTAGTACCTATGCAAATGTGGTAAAGATGGGTTTTAGCAAAGACTAACACGGAAAATGGCGAAACGTAAAATGGCGAAACGTAAAAGTCAAAAGTCTTCAAAGTTTTCTTCAGCCATTCAAGCTCTCCGACGAATGAAAGCAAATCAGCGATATAATGCTATACGACATGCCAACGATAAATTCATTCGTGAAATTATTTCTCATGTCAGAAAGTTGAGGACGAAGACATTAGCGCCAAAACAACGAAAGTTACTTAAGCGATATGCCACAAAATTGCGTTTCATCTCCAATCCTAAAGTCACCCTTCAAAGAAAGAGGAAAACTCTAACACAAAAGGGCGGTTTCCTTTCAGCAATACTTCCAATGATAGCTCCTGCCGTGGGCAACCTATTGGGAAATATCTTTGGCTCTAAGCGTTAATTATGCAAATGTTGAGTCTCAAAGTAATAAAATGGATTTCAGACTTCAATGTGATAAAGTTCTGACTGTATCAGGTCCATCTCATGCAGGTAAAACTGTTTTCACGCTGAATTTATTGGATAAAAGAAGGGAGTTGTTTAAGGAACCTATCAATCGAGTGATTTGGTGTTATGGTATTTATCAACCGTCGCTGTTTCAGGAATTGCAAAGTCGCAACTTTATTCGATATGAAGGAATTATTCCAGTGGATAAACTTCAGTCTAATGATGTTGTTGTATTGGATGATTTATTAAAAGAAAGTAAGAATTCAAAAGATGTTACAGATATGTTCACTCGCGCAGCACATCATAAAAGGTGCTTTATCATCTATATCACACAAAATTTGTTTCCTGATGGAAAAGAAGCTCGTACACGAAACCTGAATACACACTATTATGCTATTTTCAAGAATCCGCGAGATAAAAGTCAATTTGAAATTTTAGCGCGACAAGTTGCACCCAGAGGATCAAAAGCCTTAATTGAAATTTTTCAAGCAGCTACTGAAAAACCATACGGTTACTTATTCATTGACTTTACGCAAGAGTGTCCGGAAGAATTTAGATTTCGAAGTGATATTTTGAAAACTCCCATGATTATCTACAAACTATGAGTTCTTATTCTCGCATGATTGTTATTCCTCAGGATGAATATGTACAATTGACTGCCATGCAGCAAGTAAAGCAACCTCTTGCAAATCAAATGTATAGGAAAGAAATAGATTATCAGCAAAATGTTCACATCAAAGATCCACATCGTGCTGTATTATTACAATCGGAAACTGTTGAGCAATTGAAAAACTTGAAGAATAAGATGCGTGACTCTGTATCGACTGCTACACCTTTAGCATCTCGCGCACATGCCATATCTCTTTTCAATAGTATTGAACCCCATCTCAATGTAAATGATAGAGGAGAAATCATTACAGATGAAAATAAAGTGATTGACGCTTCACGTTATGAAGACTTGATTCAGTATGCGACACGTAGAAAGCGCCGTCAGGGCTATGTTCCACCTGGTTGGTCATACTTTCTTAAACTATTGAAAAAGCATAATGTACCAAAATTTGCTTTGAATAATGAGACATTGAAAGAACTTGATTCAACAGTGGCTACTGCTCCAATGCTTCAGACGATGAAAATGCCAACAAATTGGTTTAAGACGTCACCTGCTACATCCCCTCCCACACTCACTAAGCAAACAAGAGGAAGAACTCGACGTAGATCTACATCGCCACTAAAACTAGTAAAAGGAAAACGTAAAACCGCTCCTCCCAGGAAATACATGTTCTCAGACTATTAATATGAAGCAGATGTGTTGCTTGCCATGTAATGAGCCGCCAGAGGTGAATGTCGTTGTCACTTGCACTTGCTGCGCCAGCTCTCACAATGAAACCCCTAAGCAATGTGAACACGATCGCAAAACCGCTAAAGCTAAATGCTACAGTTGTTGTAAATGTAGAAAGGCAAGAAAACAAAAAGATGAGAAGGAGAAAAAAGAGTCAGTCGTCATCGACTGAACGTTTGAAGTCAATCTATTATGATGTAAAGCATCCGGCAGGATTTGCATCTATCAAGAAATTATCAAAAGCGAGTGGTCTTCCACAATCACAAGTGAAACAATGGTTAAAGGGTCAGGCTACCTATACACTCCACAAACAAGCGAAAAAGAAGTACCGCACCCGCCATTATATTGTTCATGACATCGATGAACAGTGGCAAGCAGATTTGTGTGATGTTGCCTCCATTTCAAAACATAACTCGGGCAATAACTTTATTTTAACCATCATTGATATTTTCTCGCGTTATGCGTGGGCTCAACCTTTAAAAACTAAAGAAGGGAAAGGAGTAGCAAAAGCATTCCAAACAATTTTTCGAGAAGGTCGCATTCCAAAAAGAATTCAGAGTGATCAAGGAAAAGAGTTTGAAAATCAGCATGTGAGAAGATTATTTGAGAGGCATGACATTGAGTTGTTTAGTGTAAAGAGTGCTTATAAAGCTGCACTCGTTGAACGTTTTAATCGCACATTAAAAAATCGCTTGTGGCGACATTTTACTGCCAACTTGACACAAAATTGGACAAAGGTTCTACAAGATACACTCCATGCCTACAATCACTCTATCCATCGTTCTATTGGACTCAGACCAGTAGATGTAAATGCTGACAATGTAGATAAAGTGCGCGAATCATTCCAACGTAAACGCACTCATGTGAAAAGTGATGTGAAAATTGGCGATAAAGTTCGTATCTCAAAAGTGAAAAGTGTTTTTGCTAAAGGGTACCTTCCGAATTGGACAGAGGAGGTATTTACAGTATCAAGGATTAATCAAAAAGACTCTCCGACCACCTACAAGTTGAAAGATTACGATAATGAAGAAATTGAGGGTAGCTTTTACCGCGATGAGATTGAGGTAGTCACTGAAAGTGAAACATATTTGGTAGAAAAAATCATTCGATGTAAAAAACGGCAAGGTGAAGAATGGTGTCTTGTTAAATGGACTGGTTATCCTTCAAGTATGAACTCTTGGATGCGTCGTGCCGACATCTTTCATCTAAGTGATCGACAGTGATTCATGCAAAGTTGTAACTAACAATGTTTAGGGTTTGAGCTATGAATCCAACTGCCTCATTTTATTCACGACCCTCCTATGTAAGTGGTGGAGGACAAATTTACATCGGCGCTCGCCGCCAACGTGGAGGTAGCATACTTGGTGCACTGAAATCTGTTGTAGCACCTCTCATATCCAATGTCGGTAGATCTTTAAAACGAAATGTTTTAAGTAATGCCGTTGGCTTTGCTGGTGATGTTGCTAGTGATCTTTCCAGAGGTAGAAGTTTTAAGAGCAGTTTGTTGAATCGTGGGAAGGAACGCGGTTTAAAAACATTGAAGCAGACCTTTGCTGGTGTTACTCAAGGAAAGAAATCACCTAAACGAATGAATAAAGGAAGGAGGAAACATCGCGGAGCTGGTAAGGTGCGATCTTCAGTCAAAAGGCATTCACGCAAACGTCGTAGAGGCTCTAATCATTCATCAGGCGCTAAACGACGACGCTGCTATAACTTCTAATCATGGAGTGTAAAACTTCCGGTTTTTGTTTGTTCGATCAACAAGCCATACAGACAGATATTCTTAGTTCAAGTATTGTAGATTATCATCCTCGAACAGCTGAGAATGCTGGCCCCATTGAATTTGTTATTCCTGGTGGTAGTGATGACTACATAGATTTGAGTTATGCGATGGTTGATTTGAGGTTTAGAATTCAGCAAGCAGATGGAACTGCTATTGACGATGCACATAAAGTTGGACTGAACAATTTACCATTGACTACATTACTTCGCGATGTTTCTCTAACGATTGGAGAGCAGCAGGTGGAAGGTGGTCAAAGCGATTATCCCTATAAATCATATTTCAATCATGTATCACAGTTTCATCCAGCAGCACAAAAAAGTCATATGGAAGCCATGGGATGGTACAGAGATGAAGCAGGAAAATTTGATGTTGAAACAAACAGTGGCTTTGTAAAGCGATCTGCTATGATTAAAGATAGTAAAGTATGTCAGCTATATGGTCCGCTGAATTTAGACTTCTTTAGACAGTCCAAGTTTTTACTCTGTAATACCAGCATGCGACTCAAGCTGACATTGAATAAGCCTGAATTTGCGCTGAATGCATTTGCTAAAGTTGACAATTTTAGAATTCATGTGGAAGATATTGCACTTTACATTCGTCGAGTAGTACCGAATCCAAGTGTCATTAGAGGGCATGCTGAAGGCCTTAACCGCCAAAATGCCATTTACCCCGTTCAGCATACAAAGCTTCTCACCTTTACAATTCCGAAAGATCAAAAGAGTTTCATGAAAGATGGCCTCTTTCCATCGGAAGCACCGAAGCTCCTCATGGTGGCAATGGTTGAAAATGATGCATTTAATGGTAATATAAAGAAGAATCCTTTCAATTTTAAACACAATCAGTTAAGTGAAATTGCTTTACGTGTAAATGGTGTGAGTCATCCTGGTCCACCCTACAAACCAGATTTCTCTTCGGATCAATTTATGCGCAGTTATGTTGATTTTATGGATGTCTTTGGCTTTTACAATACAGATGACACCAACGGACTCACTATGAAAGAGTTTAAGAGTGGATATACTATTTATGCATTTGATTTGACTGCTGACAGCGATATTAGTGCCCCCTATCGTCAAGCGAACGTGCCTCATAATATTCGTTTGGATTTGACGTTCAAAAGAACACTACCTGAGACGATCAATGTATTAATTTATGCAGTCTTCGATTCAAATATTGAAATTACAAAGTATCGTGACGTGATTCTTCAGTATAATCGTTAATGAGTTGGTTGACTGCTGACGATATTAAGACTAAAGTGCAGCGTAATGCAGACGAAGCGACGTTGAAAGCTTTCGATAATGTCTATTCACTCGACACCTTACCACCTGCAGTAAATCACTATCCCATCTTTATTGTGCTAAACACTCATTCGCAGAATTTAGGCGGTGAGCATTGGAAAGCGATCTTTATTGGAGAAGACCGACGTGGTGAACTATTTGACTCTCTTGCTCAACCTCCAAATATACCAACACAGCAGTGGTTGAGAAAACATACGCGTCAATATCAGCGAGCGAAATGAACGCATACTACAACATCCACTTTCATCAACGTGTGGTGCTTTTGTACTGTACTTCATCTTAAAACGTTTACATGTATCTCGATTTGCATCTATTATTCAAAACTTTTCATGTAATCCATCCTCTAATGAAAAAATGATTTGTAAGTTCTATCATGATTTGAAATAAAAACATCATGTTGGAAAAATTGTTTTTTATTTTACAATCCGCTGGGTACGTACATACTCAATGAGATAGTCTAGGATCACATTTGCTTGTACATGAGATTTTAGTCCAGTAATGATCACTTTACTATTATGAAAGATTGCCACATGCACAGGTAACCAACAACTAATGAGAGCTGCAGGAAAAAGTTCGGGTTCATAACACAAATTGTAACTGCTGGTACGAATCTTCAAAAATGAAACACTTTCACTCAATTGAGTAGAGATCACCATATTGTCCACACTCAGATTCGACATCACACACCTCTCCCTCTTCCATATCCGACGTAGTAGTCTCTGTAGCTCTAAGCGCATTGACTGCGCCGATGAATGAGAAAGGGCGCCGAGAATCTGTACAGTCCCATTTGGGAAGAGTTGAAGATTCCGTGAATTGTTCATCTTCACCACTAACATTTGAGGACGGCCCGGGTAATACTTGCTGTTTGGAAGGTGTTGGTGTAATGTTGTGAGATCGATTTTGGTGTAGAGTCTGAAGCGACGGAGAATGTTGACGATGGTGTAGCGATGGCGCTTCATGATGAAAGAATGAGTAAATTGAGCGATGCACCTTCCTTTTATACTTTTCCCAACTACCTTGATGAAATGTGAAGTTAGTATGAAGTTGGGAATGATAGAGTTGAATTCGCCGATTGTTGACGCGCAGCCAGATGCGATTTCCAATACGTGAATGTCTTTTCATATAGAAGTATTTCAAGTCCTTCATGATATGATGTAGAGATTGAAAATGACGATAAGATAAAGCAAACTCTCTTCTCACATTTCCAGTTGAATCTTTGAAATAGACGTTTCGATCATGATCCGTTTCAATACGTTGTAGGGAATCTAATTTCCAACTCATGATGTGTGGTAGTCATGTCTGATTAAGATTTGCATAGTAGGGCGATGAACTCACGACGAATAAATGTCATGATGGAGCGATGTATGTATCTTCTATACTTCTCCCAATTGTATTTGCGAAATGAGAAACAGTTTGCGGAATGAGAATGGTAGATTTGAATTTCATTTCTGTAATGTTGAAGCCAAACTTGATCACCCAAGGAGATGAATCTTAATGTTTCAAAATATTCCAAATCCCTCATGATATCATTGAGGTTGACAAATTGTCGCCATGTTAATGTAATACCTCTTGATGTATGACCATGAGAATTTTTGAAATGTACGTTTCCATCACGATCAACTCTGATATATTGTAGAGAGTCCAAAATCCAAGTCTTCATGATGTTATGCAAAGTCGCAGATCAGCAATATAAAAATGTCGTTTTATCATATTTTGCTTAGCAATGCGGCTACAAAGAGATTTGCTAGTAATCGAGCCGCACTCTTTTCTACTCCTATTGATCATGTACAACAGCTAAATGGAAATTGGGAAGTGGGTGTCACTCAACTTGTTTATAGCAACTGTGTCTATACTTTTGATCATGAGGTGATGACTATTAATATGAGACGTACAGCTGCTTATCAATGTGAAAAGGGGTGCCGAGTATACATTCCACAGTGGCCAAAGAAAGATCTCTTATCATGTAAAAAGTTTATATATGATTTCTTGAATAAAGCGAGTAAACATATTGTCCAATTTACTCCGCACAATGATGATTATAATTATGTACATCATGTAGTTGAGAAAGATTGGATTGTTGGTTTAAGTCCAAGTTTAAGAAATGATTTAGGTTACCTCGCTAGCGCCTTAACAAGCTATGATAATTTTAACGTTAATTACCACATAAGTGGTCATAAACAGTTAATATATCGAGAGGAAGCTTATTATGTAGATCTTATTCCAAGAAATGAGAAGACGTTGGTGAAGAAGATTGTGATTAAGCCAAGAAAGACAAACATGACTCCTGAAACATTATTGAAGAAATTTAATTATCTCCTTCGAGTTGATGGTAAACAAGTGGCAACATTGACTTATATCAAATCATCTAATCATATTGCAATAAGTAAATTAAATGATGATGATCTAGTATTAGTTTGTTCAAAAGATTTTCATCAGTTCTTACGACATCGTTCTGCAGCTGTTCATGGAAAATCTGATATGCAACATTTACCATGTGAAAGGTCAAATCAATTTGATACAGAATGGACCGTATCTTTATACAGAAAGTGTGTAGAGCCTTTAGGTGGTATCTTACATGAAACAAGAGTGTTGATGCCTCGCATTATTACTTCGGTTAAATTGGTTGTAGATTATTTAAATGAAGTGATTAATGAGCAACATATTTCATTTTCTGAAAAAGAAGGTACTTTGTCTCTCACTATAAGTGGAAAAGGTATTGAACTAATTATGGATAAAACTCTAATGGACATTTTGGGTTTTGATCAAAATATCTTTAAAAGTGGTACTGTAACCAAAGCTAGCGCAGACATGTCGCTATCGCGTCGTATTAACTATTTTCAGATATATTCCAATATTGGTGAAGATGTACGTGTGGGAGATGTTGAAGCTCCATTGCTAGCAATGATACCATACCAGCCAAAAAGCTGCAGTATTTTATCTGAGCATACTTTCAAGAAAGTGCATTATACAAAGCTGAAATCAAACTACATCCCACAAATTGATATTGCCATTTATGACGATGCTGGTGCGTTGATTCCTTTTCATAAAGATGCTGTGACAAGTATCACACTCCATTTCCGAATGAAGAGTTAATGCAAAAGTATGCTAATATATTTTTCCAATGTGAATAATATGGAAAGTGAAAATAAGGACTCGTTTCTAATCTACTTGCCCAGTAATGCTTCTATGAATAAATTTCCCAAAAATAAACCATCAGACTATCGAGTAGAATTAAATCGGCCACTGCATTTAGAAGGTGAATGTGAGGTTGGCGTTTCTAGTATTTGCTATGATGCAATATTCAGAATGTGAATGATTTGGAAGAAATGATATTGACTCCTCGCACCCATGATGGAATAACGATGAATAATGCATTTCAGTTCCCATACAATTTAACATCAGATGGAAAGTGGAACTATGAATGGATTCAGATAAAATCAGATTCTTATGAACCATTTGGGAATGAGAAAATTATTAAGGCATTCAACAGTGGTAATACTTCCATCATGAAGAATAAAAATCAGAAAGCTTATGAATTTACTATCTATCATTGGAGTGGGAGACAGTTCCTCCGCTTTCATTCTTTTACTAAAGGTCTTACGCTGAGGTTGGATAATGAATTCTATCCACATCTTGGTTTTTGGTCATGGACTACATCTAACATCAATTGCTACTGCAAATGTTAAAAAAGTTTATTCAAATCGAATCAACAAATTTCATTATAGATTTAAAATATTTGATGAAGATGTTGTAGAATGCGAAGAACGCATCATTTTGAAAAAGCGTGGTGTTCAACCTTTATCACTTATTGAGTTAGTAAAACGATGGAATGAGACTGTGGGTAAGAAGTATGGAGAGAAAATTATGGCGAACAAAAATAAGTTGGTTATTCAGAAATATAATGACAAACTTACAGTTTATTTCTCTCCAACCTTGCGTCATTTTGTAAGACATTATACACCTATTAATGGAAGCGGTGTGGTGTATGCTTCTCATGAATATCACACTAAAGCTGATTCAGTTAATGATGAATGGTGGGTGGACATCTATGGCGATCGCATCAAGAAAATTTACCAGTCTTATGAAGAATCTAAAGTTGCTATCAATATAATGCCGCGTCTATATCATACAGTTGAAAGCTTCATTCATGTAGTAAATCCTTATATACAACAGAAGTTGAAGCATGTGATGAAAAGTAAATATGATGTAAAGACACACCACATTTCGTTTTCAATTGAAAATCAACGCGTTGTTCTGAAACTGGGTGATGACATTCAATGTCAATTGAGTAAAAATTTGAAAAAACTCTTTGGTTTTTCAATGCTACAAACAGTGTTTGCTGCTGCGCATACGATTGGTATAGAAACACCAATGACACTTGATAAACATGAACAGCACCTTTACATTCAAAGTGATTTGATTCTACCTATTTCTGTTGGTGAGAAAAAAGAATACATTTTACGTGATTTCATTCATGATAAAGACGCTTCATATGGAATAGTCGAGAAGATGTTTGAATCTATTTTCTATCATCCCGTCGTCAAACAAACTATACCCTCTATTGCTATCAAAATTACCAATGGTTTACAAGAGTGCATCCATGTGAAAGATACTAAATCCCTCGTAACTTTAGTGTTTCGGAAAACAAAGTGAAGTCATTGTGATATGTTTATTGAAATAAAAATATGTATATGAAAAAGTCTTTTCACAGATATAGGGGGAATGGGCTGACTGTAGGCATATATTCACAAGGAAGAAACGATCTCATGCGATACATAAAACAACCATGTATATCTACAAAAAGCAACATCAAAATACTGAGTTAAAGTTGATTATGTCAATACATCTCCTGAATGTGGTAGCGTGAGTTTTATTCTTTTGGGTGGAGGTATGTTTGTGTCAGGATGTCCATGTGGAAGAGATGTGTTATGTCCTATCCAACACCTCTTATCCTCCCATGCTGAAAGTGCTCGTTTCTTGAACGTGTACGTTTTCACAGTATGAACTTGAGATTTTAAGATTGTCATATTGACAAACGTTATATTTTTATTTTTATAGGCCTTCTTATAGGACCGATGTTTCATTTTATGAACAATGGATTTTGATATACCTTTAGCACGCTTAATACTATCTGCACATTCTTTTAATTTCATGGAATACATTTTAGGACGGAGGAGAATCATTTCATCTATTTCCTTTCCTGCTGTTTCATCCTTAAAACAACCAAGTTTGGCTTTATTCTGTATGGAATAGAGTGGATGAGTGGGATTGTAGTTAGATGTGTCGAAATATTTTTCTAATGACTTGCCTACTTCATTAAAATTTAAATCTTTTTGAGTGGTAATTCCTAAAAAGAAACTATCTGTATCACCACCCAGCAAGCCAACCTCTTTTACGAGAGGGCATGGTTTTAATATTTTGTAGAAGAGTTGATACATTTCAAGCTTGGAATAATCTAAAACGGCTTGCCCAATATAGATGGGTTTGCACAACTCAACTTCTGATTTTATCATTTTAACACCTACAAGATCCTCATCGATGATGTCTCTATCAATGAAAAGAGGTGATGAGGTCAATTTGTGATATTTTTGTTCATCAACGACTAGTTTGTAATTCATACGTTTTCTAACATCCTCCATGGTCTTTCCGAATAGACTGTTATTCTTATATTTATAAAAATCCTTTTCAAAATTATTTTGGGCGAGTGCACGTTTTTGACTGTTACTATCTATGTAGGGTTTGAGGAAGGCTTTCTGTCTAAATTTGATAATGCGGTGAACTGACTTTAGAAGCATGCCCATTTCTAAATAGAATTTTAATATGCAGAAGTGTACGAGATAATTTTTCTTATCATATTGGGTGAGTAAAAGTTTGCGGCATGGTTTGTACCTTGGCTGTCCACACTCTGTTAAGTTATTATGAAATTGTGACATGAATGGTGAAAACATATCTTCAGTCACTTCACCAGATTCAGGTGCGAGTGGGAAATCAGCAGTTTTATTTTTAATGCTATTTGGATAAATCAAATCCACTTCAAAATAATATCCCCAATCACCTTCATCTGGAATCTTCAGTATGTTTGAAGGGTTGGAGTAATACTCAAGCTCATCTTGATTTAACCAACTAAACTCGGAATGAGGTAGTGGTTTAGACAGTGAACTGCCATATAAATTATTTTGGTCATAGTACTTTAGGTGGATATGATCATCACCTACTGTTTCAGATTTTATATGATGTTTATTTACAAATGTGAGACCACCGCGTATTCCGCGCTCAAATATATTATACATCTCGGGGTCTTGTAAGAGATGAATGGTCTCACCAGTCATTTTAAAGGCTGATTTAAAGGACATGGCTGGTAGACTGACAAAGTGGACAGGATCTAATTTGTCTTCTTCTAATGCCACTTGTCGAAATTCCTGAAAGACATCAGCCAGCAAAATGACATCTAATTCTAAGTAAGCGATCATATAATCGCCAAACGTTTTACAATCAAATTTTAACCATGCCTCTTGAGCATGTTCATAGTCCTCTACTGGACAATCTTCACCCGTCAAATCGTTTTTGAATTTGTCAATGGAAGGAAGGGTTGTTTCATTTAGTTTAGACATTGAGCTAAAATACGCATAAGGAAAGACTCCTTTGCGAGTGATTATTTCATCCGTTAAGTTTGGATAGTGTTTCTTCAAAGTTTGACTATGGGGAAGAAACTTGAGATTTCGAACGAGAGAAGCTAGTGACGCTGACATGAATTGAAATGAATCTAAAAATTTTATTTCGAAGAAGACTGTCTTATTTTCTTTAGTTTTATCTACTGGTACTTTTGCTGTCATTGCCATGAATTTTTCTCTCGTTTGTGCTATTACATTAAACTGCCACGATTTCATCTGGCTCAACCCTCCTTTTATGAGCATATGACTGTCATAGCCCTTAAAGTTATGAAAAATGACGGGTAGTACACGACGTCTCAACCTAAGTGAAAAGTTACATTTGGAGCAGAGTGCGTTTCTAAATTTACCAGTGATGTGATCATGATCACGCACTTTCTTAATTTTATCGTCATCAAACGTTTTATGACATTTAGGACAGGATGTGCAACTTTCAAATTTTTGTTTGTCTTCATCTGACATATGTAGTGACTTACGCTGCAATTGGGAATCATATGATTGTTGAAATTTAGCAGCTTTATCGAGAAATTCTAGAAATTTTGAAATGCAATCTTCACCTTGCCAAGTATGCATTTTGTTTTGTCTATTCCTAAAGTGGTCATGCCATACTTCATAGCAGGATATGGCTGCTGGCTTGTGGATGATATCATCAATGTAGCATTCTATGTCTGCGTAAATGACACGCAGGGGACTTAATTCGTCACCATTATCCCTATGTGAAAATATTTTATCTTTGGGCATGCGTTCCATTTGTAATTTACCTCGCTTGCACCATTCATAGTGAGTTTCAAATTTATCTTTACTCCAAAAGGAGCGGATGCAGCGGTCGCATACAAAATGTTCACCTCTTTTAGAGTGCCCCAAGTGAGTGTACAAGCGAGAGATTTTGGGAATACCACAGTAGTGCCATTCCTCGCTATCATCTTGTTTTACTAATAAGAGGTTGACTACACGTTCATAACAAGTTGAACGTGAATTATAGCGGGCACCCTTCAACCCCTTCTCCCACACGTGAACGACAATTTTAATCTTATTATGTTTTTCGAACGTTTCTACATCTTTGATTTTCATGTTGTTACTATCACAACCTTCAAAGTCTAGTTCATCCTCCCACTGTCTATAGCTATAGGTGCGATCTCGGTGCGCGTTGATATCATTATAGTGAAGGATGGATAGGACTGCATATTTGAAACACTGTGATTTACAATCGACATTGATGACAGCTTTCTTATTATACAACGTTTTTGGTAGTTTAAATGTACCTCGAGCTGCATGACTTTCTAATAGTGAAATTTTGAATATGGCTGAGTCCACACCATCAAAAATGAGAGCGCTGTCGCGTTGATTGAATTTATCTACATTTGATTTTAAACATTGAATGTGAAAATTTAGCCAAGACTCGCAGTCTACAACTTCGGTTGCGGAAGAGGAAGGAACATGAAACTGTATTCTCTCCGTCACTTGACCCGTTTGAAAATCTATCTTAATATATTTTAGTTTAAGGTAGATGAGCGCCTTCATTCTAAAATTGTCTAAATTGTTGAAGAGCGCTTCGATAATGTTAGAATTTTGAAGGAGCCACTCAGGAAAATCTACTATTTGAGTATTGGACTCCATGCAGTAGTCGCGTACTAAATTATTATGTGAAACATTAATGAGGGAGATGGTAGAGGTACCGTTGGTGTAGTGATGATTTGCATGCGTGTGTTGAAGTCTGTGCGAAGATCGCTGAAAGTGACTATCAAAAGAAAGAGGGCACAAATCGCAAGGAAAGGAGATGTCATCGTCAGAATCAACTTCACCTCCGGAGATTGACGCCGCTTTGCGTTGACACACACGTTGTTTGATGTGTCGAAGGAGACTGTGCTTCCTTGTAAACATATGTCCGCAGTCGGCACATTCCCACTCGTTGCCTTGTCGCGAGAGTCCTGAGCTGGAACTCACATCACCTGAAAGAGAAATCATTCTATCATCTCTGTTCAAGTCTCAGTGTATTGTTACAACCTACCTTGACTCAACGACTCTAAACTTTCCTCGAGAAGGGAGGGCGTTGGTGATGAAGTTGATGGCTGAAATTGAGGAAGATGCTATTAGCCACACGTTTGACGGAGATGAGTGAAGAAATTTTCAACTTACCATTTCAACGAAATCGAGTTTAAGGTTGATACTTCAACAAGATAGAGACTTCACGAGAGAGCAGTTTACTTGTACGCCTCAAATATAGAATTCGTCAGAGAACACTTCACTTATATGTCACAAAGACAGAGTGAAATGACACGAATGTCACTTTACATATATACTTTCGTATTCATCATTCATTGGCTGTTCATTCTGATTGGTTGCTTGTTGATACTTAAGAATTAGAAAACATTTCAAAGTTATTATTCACAGTCAACATGACAAGCCCTCCGACAACACCAAACACAAAATTCTCTGCTCCATCCTCAACACCAAACGCTCCAACGAAGGTAGAGAAGGTGTTATTACCAGCGGACAACGAAGAGAGTGTATGTGAGAAGGAGTGTCCCGACTTAACAGGCGTGAGGTGGAAGTATCTCCAGTACGATACTGACGATGTGATGGAGATCACCAGCACGAAATTCCTCCACCAATTATGGGAGTGGTACACCCCTAACTCCCAGCCACGAACTATGGAGGAGTGGGAGTATATTGACAAAGTGAGGCTCGCAGTGGAAGAACGATTAAAGCAACTGAACTGTTTTTGTTATCTATGTGAAGCCAGACTCTGGGACGATATTGACGATGAAGACCTTTTGAAATACATGCCATAATAAATTTTTATTTCGTATTATCTTTGCTTTCATACTGACTTACTTGAATGGGGCTTCAGTGGATGATTTAACCATGTATACATTTTCATTTGGAAATAGTAGCACGCTTAGTCTAACTTGTAAATCTTAAAACATTTCATATGGACGATGATGGTAGATGAAATAGTGTCAAATAAATTAAGATAGCTTACACTTCTGATACAGGGATAGCAATCGACTGCGATCCATGTGTAAAGAGCTTGTTAGACTACGGATGGGCTTAAGTGGATGATTTAACCATGTATACTTTTTCATTTGGAAATAGTAGCACGCTTAGTCTAACTAGTAAATCTTAAAACATTTCATATGGACGATGATGGTAGATGAAATAGTGTCAAATAAAATTAAGATAGCTTACACTTCTGATACAGGGATAGCAATCGACTGCGATCCATGTGTAAAGAGCTTGTTAGACTACGGAAGAGAGAAGTGTGCTATGTTGCGTGTGGCGCGTGAGTGTCCTCCCATTTCATTCCATTCATCAATTCGTCTCATTGATAGAGACAGGTAGAACTCATGGTTCTCATAACGTATGCAATGGAAAGTTTTAGGCAACCTTCGACAGTTGGCTAAATGTCGCCCTGGCGCGAATGTATACTACGTTGAGACAGAGGCAATCACTTGCAAACATGACGCAGAGAGGTTAAACAAGACTGATCATTGCCGAATGTCCCTTGCGGTATACATAGCTACGGGTTTCACCGCCGCCCTTTACAGGAACGCCCGTCGAAAGGAAGTATTACACCGAACTTCATTTGCAACGTTCAAGTTGACTGATAGCAGATTCAACTTAATGATAGTATTCGCCAGTCCGAAGACTGCCCAGGGCAAACCGCGTGGAGGTTCTATCATGTCTTGCCCCATGGTGGCCCTTAAGAGAGCCGATGGTTCGTTCTCGGGGTGTCAATGGTGTCAATTAAGTTGACTATTGGCTGGAATAGTCAATGGGTATGACGGTTAGGTTGTCATAGATCCTATACCGCCGAGGTCGTACTGGTGCATCTGGCACCTTTCGGATGCGAGTGGTATTTGGAGTCCACACCCCATCCGTCCAAACAATCTTTTCGATCTTCCCCTTCTTATCATCCTCTTCATCCCACTCGTCGAGGATGACGAAGTCGGGAATAGCGTTGTCTTCATCGATGAAGACGGGAATGTTGTCGGCAGATGTCGCTTCCATCGTGACTTCAAATTGAATGAGAAGTGCTACAATCTTCTGGCTTATATAGGGTTTTCAACAATGAATTGCTCAACAGCGAATCAGAATGCTTCAGGGATAACAATCGACTGCATAATGCTCAACTTGACTGATAGCAGATTCAACTTAATGATAGTATTCGCCAGTCCGAAGACTGCCCAGGGCAAACCGCGTGGAGGTTCTATCATGTCTTGCCCCATGGTGGCCCTTAAGAGAGCCGATGGTTCGTTCTCGGGATTAACGTCATCTTACACCCTACCAATTCTGCTGAGAGAGTCTTTGACTCTCTCTTTGGTAGCACTGTCGACTTCCACGCTAATTGGCACGTGGCTAAAAAGTGGAATGTAGCGCCATTCCGTTGGATTGACAGCAGTTGCTGTCATCGGATTGCCAATCCGAGCAAGATTATTAAAAACTCTGTCTTGCTCCTCTAGCCTGACAAACTCCTCAAATAAATTTCGCGGCCTTAACTGCGGTCCGCGAGGAGAGCTGACTTGACTGTTCGGCGTCTGCATGATTGAAATGAAATGAAATGAGAGGCAGTGGTTTATATACCCCTCTAACACGACGCAACGTTCAAGTTGACTGATAGCAGATTCAACTTAATGATAGTATTCGCCAGTCCGAAGACTGCCCAGGGCAAACCGCGTGGAGGTTCTATCATGTCTTGCCCCTAGGTGGCCCTTAAGAGAGCCGATGGTTCGTTCTCGGGAGTGTCGTGATGGGGTGGTGAAGGCGGGCAAAGATCTGCAATGAAAATGATATGTATTAGAATAGGATATACTATCTTATTTAATTTTCACTTACCAAGTTAGCCATCCTTTGGCAGTCTCGCGCGCTTCCGAATAGAGAATTTATGTAAGTGACCGCGCATTCTTAGGCAGGCATGCAAACATTTTTTCGTCGGATGGCCGTTATAGCAAATTATTGATTCGTCGAGGCTTTGATTTACTAATACTTCGCCGGCCAAATGATTATCCCGAATAGGGATGTGAAATTCAAACAAACGATCCTCATTCACACGTTCCCACTCATCCCTCATGCGCTCCAACTTCTCATACGCCTGCCTCTCATCACCCCGCCGAGCCACAGTCCACTCCAACTCAACATTCCTCGCTCTCAACACACTCATCTCCCTCATCATCTCCTCAAACTTCGCTTCTGCATCTCTCATTCTTCTCTCCGCAGCACTCGCCCTCTTCTCACACTCATCATTCTTCTCTTCCAACTCTCGCGTCTTATTCTTCAAATCAGTCACACTACGCCTCATTCTAATGTTTTCATCCGCTACCTCCTTCGACTTCAGTTCCTTCTTTTTCAACTCATCCAACTCCTTCACAACTTCATCCTTCACTTTCTTCAAACTCTCATACTTATTCACCAACAAATCATGCGCCATCTGCTGCGAAACATGCCTCTTCTCTTCATCCTTCAACCACCTCGCCGACTGCACACGAATCCCACCACTCTTCACTTTTGGGGAAGATGAGCTCTTCGGGGGGTCGGTGATGACAATGTTTGACACCTCCGACGACGAAGAGCTCAACTTCCTCACACGCTTCCTCACACGCTCCCTATCTAAATCCACATCATCCTCATCATCACTCTCAAGCACTCTCTTTCGCTCAATCTCACCCTCCAACGACGCAACCGCTCTCGCCAACTCATCATTCTCAACAACATTCTCAACAACATTCTCAACCTTACCCTCTCGCTCTATCGCCAACATTCGCTCCCTCTCTTCCACAATCAACTGCGTAAATCTTAAGTCAGTCACTAAACCACCACTACAGTCAGCATGCACTCTGTAGAAACGCGCCTCAACCTCATCACCCTTCAGCACTCTACACTTCACACACGCAACCCTATTCAAGATAATCATGTGGCCGGTGCCCGCCTTCTTCACATGCGCCTTGGCGTCCGCACTGCGATTGATTCGACCGCACACACACATTTTTACATGATATTTGCGATTTTTATCGTTTGCCATGCCTGATTTATCGTTAGCTGTAAGATAATGAAATTTGTATAAGTTTGGAATCATGTAGTACAGTCATATTCCTAAAGAGTGTAGTGAGTGGCACTCGATCCCGTCGACAGCCCGAAGGCCTTGTACTGATCAATAGGGAAGTGAGAGATCTTCCCCGATACCCGCTCTTTACAGCTGAAGACATCATTGTCACTGCCCCGAAGTGGTAACAGGAACGCCGAGTCAAAGGTAGTGATCAGTAGCTGGGATCTAACCCCTCAAAGCTGCCTTAGACTTAGTTAAATTTCAAATCTGATAGCAGATTTGAACTCAGTACACTTGAAAACCTTAGTCTACATGTTAAAACTTTGAAAAAACTGAAAATTAAGAATTTTTAAAAAATTCCGCATTTTACTACTCATACTACTTTTAAAAAATTTTATCAGTAGTAAAGACACTATCAAACTCTATCATACAAACTTTGAAGTAAGAAGATAGCTTGCCTACTTCAAAAGATAGAGTCCTTTGAAACACCCGATATCGGGAGCTCAGAGCGACGACCGTCGCTTACCTCGTCTTTCGATGAAGTGATCAGACTTACGTTGTCGGGGGTTTATAAATGCTCGGAAGAAAACTTAAAATGACTCTATCTCCGAAAGTATTCATTGTAGCGACATGCGGTTTGTTGCAAACGATTCGTCTCATCATTCTTTATCATATGACACCTAAACCATTCTGATATGACCACGGGAAGTTGGTGCGTCAGCACATGTCCATGTAACATGCCACAAGTGAAAAAATTCCTAAGTGTGAGAGCTCCAGTGTGGTGAAAATTTTGAAAAATTTAAAACTTCCGAATTTCGACCTGGGACCTTTACCAAAACATTTTTCATCAAATTTCACGGACCCCCCCCCTCCCCCCTCCCCCCCCTCGTTCAGAGGAATTTGATGAAAAATGTTTTGGTGACGGTGCCAGGTCGAAATTCCACACTTTGGAAAATTTTCAAAATTTTACCCATACAAAGCCACTCTGACACTTAGGATTTTTTCAGGTGAGCGAGCTCCGACCTAAAATCTTGTAACAGCTCTAACTTTTGAACGGCTGGTCCGATTGACTCGCAACAAAAAATGTCGTGGAGCAGTTTTTTCTCCTCTTTCAAACGAGTAGCCTTAAGACAAAATCCGTTCACTAGAACCAAAGTTAGAAGATTGCTGTCGGGGGGGGGGGGGGGTCAGTGAAATTTGATGAAAAATGTTTTGGTGAAGGTCCCAGGTCGAAATTCCACACTTTGGAAAATTTTCAAAATTTTACCCATACAAAGCCACTCTGACACTTAGGATTTTTTCAGGTGAGCTACGACAGTCCACCCTCCCAACCTGGCCGGCACACCACGCCAACCTAGACACCACATCACCGCGCGCTATACGACGGTCGGCCAGAGGGGGGGGGGACGTCAGAACCAAAGCACCACGGCGGCCGACCACGACACTCTGCCGTTCCAGAGGGGGGGGGACGTCAGCGACGGCGGCCATCTTGCGCGGTCCAGAAGTGGAGTTTTACTTACTACTCCAGAGAATTGCTTAAGTTACGGCATATTTGATTTGAGATCTTTAATACAAGATTTTCTTTTGGTCGTACTTAAGAAATAGCTTCCGAAAAACTGGGTACTTTCTCATTTATTTTTTGAAGTTAGAAAAAAGTTGCATCAATATTAATGACGTTGTAGCCACGCTGAAACCCCGAAACCCCCTGAAATCATGTTTCCATGATGGACGCACCTATGCTGGGTATATATTTTGAAATCAACATGAGTTAATTAACAGGTTTACACCGGCGACGACGATGAACTTATAGTTGACGTCGAGCACTACACTGTAAACCGTTGACGGACAATTGACAGTTATCTTACAAAATCTATTTTGTCGGTCATTATTAGTTCTTGTGAGATGATTGCCACTGAACACCTACAATATCTGACAAAAAGCGACAAAATGTATAGCAATTCTCATACGATGATGAAAGTCATCCCAGTAGCCATTTATAATAGAATATAATGCTTACTAACTTACTAATTTAAATTAAGTTAAAGTATTCCTAATGAGGACTGATGGCGTTCTTCAATCCGCAAGTATACAAAGGCAATGCTACTGTAACCATTGGATTAATCAGTTCTTAAAAGAACTCAATGTAGCTTTCTCGTGGCAACGAATTAAAATTGATCAACTTTGTCCCAATATCTGGTAAAAATGGAAATCTTAAGACTTGTACTAATACCATAGATTCCAAACACTGCCATATACACGTTCAAAACAGACGTCTAATATACTGTACCGACTACAGATGCTGATAGTGGAAATAGAATAAGACAATGGTCACCATAGGTTAAGGAAATTAAAAATGGATATTATAAAACAACAGGAAACCGATGAATAGAAATTGGAAAAGTGGAGGTAAAATATGGAAATACAACGATGCTACTACACCGATTACAAGTGAACTATGTCTGACACTACACAAAGTGGATAATGGTAATAGTGGATAAGTGGAAAGTGGATAATGGAGGTAAACAATAGAACTACAATGACATTCTACTACACCGAAAGCAATGAAACTATGCACACTATGCCTAAGACTACACATGGAAAATACTATTTCTTCACTTGAATTTGTTATCGCCAGTTTCTTCATCCGTCTATAGTACTTCATGTAATTCCACATTTCTTCATTTGAATTACAATACATCGACCACTACTTCAGCTACCGATTAAGGGATATAAAGCATAATACTGCAGTCCGTCAATCATCAGCAGGTACTCGTCTAGTTGTGTTTCGACCCCTAACCTGAACACTCAAACCCAGACGAGCGGGGTCCCACACATAGTGGCTGACAAAATACTGAATAGGTAATGATATGACTTGAAAGACAATGAATTATAGCTTAAATTTCATCAAAAATGTAGGTAGTTAATTAAATTATGTCAAAATAAATCATGGTTTTGCAAACAATAATACACATAATACAGATTGCCCAAAAGTCAAGCAATCACTAATCGAAACAATCAATCAATATTCAACAGTTTTTGTTTAATTAATTTGCATACAAAGCATTTGTTTCGATGTCGGTGGAGAACCTACAAATTCGTCGGATATCACAGGATATTGGAGGTGACAATCATCGGTTGATTTTGTCAGTAATTTTGTAGGATAATTGTCGGTCTACGGTTTACAGTGTAGTCCTCATCCCATCGACTGATGGCAGGGTCCAATTGTCCTGGGTCGTATTTCTCTGCTTCCACGTTTTCCATAAATTGTGGATAGCGTGTAAGCAGAGAAATAATTTAAAAAGATTCTAAATTAAGCACTTTAAAATCTTTGGAACTCTGCAGCATGCGCATCCACGTTTCCTCATTCTAACTCTGTTTTCTGACACTTCTTTAGTTAAGTTGAGGGCACGATTAGCGCCCAGAAAATCCAGTCCTTGTCCATAGGTTTCATGATTCATTCAAATGCCACTAAATGCATGTAAACATGCACCATAGAGAGTCACTGGCATAAACGGTCTGCCTAATCTGTCTAATTTTGAAGAGGATGGATCATAGAGAAGAATTAATCGCAGAATATGAATTTGAAATTCAAAAGTATTACAGGGCCATGTTTTGTACAAAGATATACGTGGTGATTCTTGTTGCTTCGGAATCTGAACGGTAAGCAATTTTAAAGGAGCTGTCTGCTCCTCAAGGCGATGACATCATGATGCACCAAGTCGAGCAATAGTTTACAATTTCAGAATGGACGTACGGGTGTTATGGATCGAAAGTCGACCGGGAAGCCAACTGAACTTGGTGATGATCATCAAAAGAAATTGCGCAAAATAAAAGTCGCCGTATCACCAAGAAAGAGTTGGCAAAGTAGATATAGCCTACAGTTGAATGATTTTGTGTGAGAAATCTTTATCACAATGTTCACGTATCCGACGAATCATTCAACATTTTCATGTGTCTTGCTTTGTGGGCTGGACCCAACAGGTCTTCTATATCGTAATTAATTTAAAATCTAGGTTGATGATGATTAATCGCATTTATCACACAAGCCTAATTATATCACAATTAATTTTATCTGTGCTATTTATACTATTAGAGCTAATATTTGTAAGTCTCCATTCGGCTCTGCAGCAAAGGAGACTTGTAGAATTATTCCACTTCAGACGTCCTTGAGACACCTGGAACTATCATTATAAGTCATTCAAAATTATTGAACGTGTGTTACTAATGTGAAAATGATCAGCATTGATATGTCATGCATTTTAAGTGCTGAGATGGGTAGGCTGCGTGATACTTTGTAATTCAGCATCGAAGTTGATTGTGTGATATGATGTCAGTTCTGATTGCTTCTAGTGAATGTTAAAAATCTTCAGAATTCCCATATAAGCGCTATGGGAGCTGTGAGAATGGCCTCAATACCCATACCCCACTGTAAAAAAATAATTTATGCGGTTTTTTTTACTGCTGTGTTTTCTACTGACACTACACTGCATGTACATGTATGTATGCTAGACCTTAGTGTGACTATAACTTGTAATTTCTTGCAACTTTTTCGATTTTCATTCATGATGACAAATAAACACCTTACTTCTACTTCTACTTCTAAATCGCTGGATACGAAAATTACATACAAACACATACCAAGTTTACATACAATTTGAAACCAACATTTGATACGAGATTCTGGTATATATAAAGAAATCTGGTATGTTTTTCATACGAATGGCCATTTACTTTCGTATGTGATTGGTATGTAAACGATACGAACTATGCTAATTGTGATTGGCTTTTTTACGTTGAAATACGAATTCTTGGTATGTTTTATATACGATACCCGATGCAAATTGGTATGTGTTTCGTATGTCTTTCGTATGAATAGCTTTATGTCATATGGCAAAAAATATGTTATACTACATACTACTTACAAATAACTTTTTTCCAGTAATACCAGCCGTGAATATTTCTTTGTGAAAGTGTGGTATTTAACTAGATTAGATTTGTTGTGGAATTAAAGCCGCATGTCATCTTTGCAACTTGTCTTATAGCATTCACAAGACTCATAATTAGCTCATTTTCTTGAACTAAATTGATAAACATCATTTCAATAAAGCGATAACTTTTCAGCAACCATGTTGACTTATATATCTCAAACATAACTATTTTTGCGTTCATGAATTATAATGTGTCTTTATTTTGGATTGATAATATGCGTAGTTCCAAAATTACATAATGCATAATTGTTGATGGTCAAATACTTATTTATTATTTAAAAAATGCCTTGGACTTACATGTATTAAAATCGAATTCAGTATTGTTAGTTTGACTATAAAATGTCATTATCTCACTACTTACAAAGCAGTAGTAGCATTAGTGTGATCTTTATTGACAAAAAGCCTTAAATCAACATACTTTGGACATGATTGATGCTTTCTTTTAACATTGTGCTGGTATGGCTTTAGTATGTAAAGCATACCACACTTGAAATAACATGCGAAAAGCATACAAATATATACCAAGATCATACAGAAATATACCAAAAAAATATTTTGGTATGCATTGTTCGTATGTGATTGGTATTGAGCGATTTACAGTGACCCCATAACCGTGGGTATCCCCACAGAATCCGCACACCCACGGCAACCCTGCCTACCATTCATGCATTCCATCTATGCTATGTGGAAATTCAATAATGTCTAATGACATAAGCTGACCAAATGATGTCTGACGATCAAAGCCTTAACCAACCGGTACAGAGACGTCAGTCACGCTCCCATCCCCAACTGGCCGGTTTTTAATAAGCCGGACACTGACCAGTAGTAAGTAAAACTCCACTTCTGGATAGCGCAAGATGGCCGCCATCGCTGACGTCCCCCCCTCTGGAACGGCAGAGTGTCGTGGTCGGCCGCCGTGGTGCTTTGAGTCTGACGTCCCCCCCCCTCTGGAACGACAGAGTGTCGTGGTGTGCCGGCCAAGTGCGTCCGCCAGGTTCGCTGACGTCCCCCCCCTCTGGCCGGCCGTCGTAGCGCGCGGTGATGTGCTGTCCAGGTTGGCGTGGTGTGCCGGCCAGGTTGGGAGGGTGGACTGTCGTAGCTCGCCTGAAAAAGTCCTTAGTGTCAGAGTGGCTTTGTGTGGGTAAAATTTTGAAAATTTTCCAAAGTGTGGCATTTCGACCTGGGACCTTCACCAAAACATTTTTCATCAAATTTCACTGACCTCCCCCCTTCTCGGGAGAGCTAGCTTCGATCTTGGCTTCTAGTGGACGGATTTTGTCGTGCAATAGCTCGTTTGAAAGCTAAGAGTGAGACAAATTCAGTGAAAGAAACGGCTTGTCCATATCTGTCTTCGTTCAAAAGTTAGAGCTGTTACAAGATTTTTGGTCGGAGCTCACCTGAAAAAATCCTAAGTGTCAGAGTGGCTTTGTATGGGTAAAATTTTGAAAATTTTCCAAAGTGTGTTATTTCGACCTGGGACCTTCACCAAAACATTTTTCATCAAATTTCACTGACCCCCCCCCCCCCCGACAGCAATCTTCTAACTTTGGTTCTAGTGAACAGATTTTGTCTTACAGCTACTCGTTTGAAAGAGGAGAAAAAACTGCTCGACGCCATTTTTGCCGCGAGTCAATCGGACCAGCCGTTCAAAAGTTAGAGCTGTTACAAGATTTTAGGTCGGAGCTCACCTGAAAAAATCCTAAGTGTCAGAGTGACTTTGTATGGACAAAATTTTGAAAATTTTCCAAAGTGTGGCATTTCGACCTGGGACCTTCACCAAGACATTTTTCATCAAATTTCACTGACCTCCCCCCCCTCGGGAGAGCTAGCTTCGATCTTGGCTTCTAGTGGACGGATTTTGTCGTGCAATAGCTCGTTTGAAAGCTAAGAGTGAGACAAATTCAGTGAAAGAAACGGCTTGTCCATATCTGTCTTCGTTTAGGTGTGAGACGCCATTTAAGATTTTGGGTCGGAGCTCACCTGAAAAAATCCTAAGTGTCAGAGTGGCTTTGTATGGGTAAAATTTTGAAAATTTTCCAAAGTGTGTCATTTCGACCTGGGACCTTCACCAAAACATTTTTCATCAAATTTCTCTGAACGAGGGGGGAGGGGGGGTCTGTGAAATCTGATAAAAAATGTTTTGGTAAAGGTCCCAGGTCGAAATTCGAAAGTTTTAAATTTTTCAAAATTTTCACCACACTGGAGCTCTCACACTTAGGAATTTTTTCACTTGTGGCATGTTACATGGACATGTGCTAACGCACCAACTTCCCGTGGTCATATCAGAATGGTTTAGGTGTCATATGATAAAGAATGATGAGACGAATCGTTTGCAACAAACCGCATGTCGCTACAATGAATACTTTCGGAGATAGAGCCATTTTAAGTTTTCTTCCGAGCATATATAAACCCCCGACAACGTAAGTCTGATCACTTCATCGAAAGACGAGGTAAGCGACGGTCGTCGCTCTGAGCTCCCGATATCGGGTGTTTCAAAGGACTCTATCTTTTGAAGTAGGCAAGCTATCTTCTTACTTCAAAGTTTGTATGATAGAGTTTGATAGTGTCTTTACTACTGATAAATTTTTTAAAAGTAGTATGAGTAGTAAAATGCGGAATTTTTTAAAAATTCTTAATTTTCAGTTTTTTCAAAGTTTTAACATGTAGACTAAGGTTTTCAAGTATACTGAGTTCAAATCTGCTATCAGATTTGAAATTTAACTAAGTCTAAGGCAGCTTTGAGGGGTTAGATCCCAGCTACTGATCACTACCTTTGACTCGGCGTTCCTGTTACCACTTCGGGGCAGTGACAATGATGTCTTCAGCTGTAAAGAGCGGGTATCGGGGAAGATCTCTCACTTCCCTAGTGATCAGTACAAGGCCTTCGGGATGTCGACGGGATCGAGTGCCACTCACTACACTCAAATCTATCATTCCGCACTAAGTGTAATGCTTTAGGAATATGACTATACTACATGATTCCAAACTTATACAAATTTCATTATCTTACAGTTAACAAGAAATCTCAGGCATGGCAAATGACAAGAATAGAAAATATCATATCAAAATGTGTGTGTGCGGTCGAATGAATCGCAGTGCGGACGCCAAGGCGCATGTCAAGAAGGCGGGCACCGACCACATGATTATCCTGAATAGGGTTGCGTGTGTGAAGTGTAGAGTGTTGAAGGGTGATGAGGATGAGGCGCGTTTCTACAGAGTGCATGCTGACTTTAGTGGAGGTTTGGTGAGTGACTTGAGATTCACGCAGTTGATTGTGGGAGAGAGGGAGCGAATGTTGGCGATAGAGCGAGAGGGTAAGGTTGAGAATGTTGTTGAGAATGTTGTTGAGAATGATGAGTTGGCGAGAGCAGTTGCGTCGTTGGAGGCTGAGATTGGGCGAAAGAGAGTGCTTGAGAGTGATGATGAGGATGATGTGGATTTAGATAGGGAGCGTGTGAGGAAGCGTGTGAGGAAGTTGAGCTCTTCGTCGTCGGAGGTGTCAAACATTGTCATCACCGACCCCCCGAAGAGCTCATCTTCCCCAAAAGTGAAGGGTGGTGGGATACGTAAGCAGTCGGCGAGGTGATTGAAGGATGAAGAGAAGAGGCATGTGTCGCAGCAGATGGCGCATGATTTGTTGGTGAATAAGTATGAGAGTTTGAAGAAAGTGAAGGATAAAGTTGTGAAGGAGTTGGATGAGTTGAAAAAGAAGGAACTGAAGTCGAAGGAGGTAGCGGATGAAAACATTAGAATGAGGCGTAGTGTGACTGATTTGAAGAATAAGACGCGAGAGTTGGAAGAGAAGAATGATGAGTGTGAGAAGAGGGCGAGTGCTGCAGAGAGAAGAATGAGAGATGCAGAAGCGAAGTTTGAGGAGATGATGAAGAGATGAGTGTGTTGAGAGCGAGGAATGTTGAGTTGGAGAGGACTGTGGCTCGGCGGGGTGATGAGAGGCAGGCGTATGAGAAGTTGGAGCGCATGAGGGATGAGTGGAATCGTGTGAATGAGGATCGTTTGTTTGAATTTCACATCCCTATTCGGGATAATCATTTGGACGGCGAAGTACTCGTAAATCAAAGTCTCGACGAGTCCATAATATGTTATAACGGCCATCCGACGAAAAAATGTCTCCATGCCAGCCTCAGAATGCGCGGTCATTTACACAAATTCTCTATTCGGAAGCGCGCGAGACTGCCAAAGGATGGCTAACTTGGTAAGTGAAAAGTAAATAAGATAGTATATCCTATTCTAATGCATATCATTTTCATTGCAGATCTTTGCCCGCCTTCACCACCCCATCAATTCACACCCCGAGAACGAACCATCGGCTCTCTTAAGGGCCACCTAGGGGCAAGACATGATAGAACCTCCACGCGGTTTGCCCTGGGCAGTCTTCGGACTGGCGAATACTATCATTAAGTTGAATCTGCTATCAGTCAACTTGAACGTTGCGTCGCGTTAGAGGGGTATATAAACCACTGCCTCTCATTTCATTTCATTTCAATCATGCAGACGCCGAACAGTCAAGTCAGATCTCCTCGCGGACCGCAATTAAGGCCGCGAAATTTATTTGAGGAGTTTGTCAGGCTAGAGGAGCAAGACAGAGTTTACAATAATCTTGCTCGGATTGGCAATCCGATGACAGCAACTGTTGTCAATCCAACGGAATGGCGCTACATTCCACTTTTTAGCCATGTACCAGTTAGTGTGGAAGTCGACACTGCTACCAAAGAGAGAGTCAAAGACTCTCTCAGCAGAATTGGTAGGGTGTAAGATGACGTTACTCCCGAGAACGAACCAACGGCTCTCTTAAGGGCCACCATGGGGCAAGATTTGATAGAACCTCCTCGCGGTTTGCCCTGGGCAGTCTTCGGACTGGCGAATACTATCATTATGTTGAATCTGCTATCAGTCAACTTGAACGTTATGCAGTCGATTGCTATCCCTGAAGCATTCTGATTCGCTGTTGAGCAATTCATTGTTGAAAACCTTATATAAGCCAGAAGATTGTAGCGCTTCTCATTCAATTTCAAGTCACGATGGAAGCGACATCTGCCAACAGCATTCCCGTCTTCATCGATGAAGACAACGCCATTCCCGACTTCGTCATCCTCGACGAGTGGGATGAAGAGGATGATAAGAAGAGGAAGATCGAGAAGATCGTTTGGACGGATGGGGTGTGGACTCCGAATACCACTCGCATCCGAAAGGTGCCAGATGCACCACCACGGCTTAGGCGGCACAGGGTTTATGACAACCTAACTGTCATACCCATTGACTATTCCAGCCAATAGTCAACTTAAATTCACACCCCGAGAACGAACCATCGGCTCTCTTAAGGGCCACCATGGGGCAAGACATGATAGAACCTCCACGCGGTTTGCCCTGGGCAGTCTTCGGACTGGCGAATACTATCATTAAGTTGAATCTGCTATCAGTCAACTTGAACGTTGCAAATGAAGTTCGGTGTAATACTTCCTTTCGACGGGCGTTCCTGTAAAGGGCGGCGGTGAAACCCATAGCTATGTATACCGCAAGGGACATTCGGCAATGGTCAATCTTGTTTAACCTCTCTGCGTCATGTTTGCAAGTGATTGTCTCTGTCTCAACGTAGTATGCATTCGCGTCAGGGCGACATTTAGCCAACTGTCGAAGGTTGCCTAAAACTTTCCATTGCATACGTTATGAGAACCATGAGTTCTACCTGTCTCTATCAATGAGACGAATTGATGAATGGAATGAAATGGGAGGACACTCACGCGCCACACGCAACATAACACACTTCTCTCTCTTCCGTAGTCTAACAAGCTCTTTACACATGGATCGCAGTCGATTGCTATCCCTGTATCAGAAGTGTAAGCTGTCTTAATTTTATTTGACACTATTTCATCTACCATCATCGTCCATATGAAATGTTTTAAAATTTACAAGTTAGACTAAGCGTGCTACTATTTCCAAATGAAAAAGTATACATGGTTAAATCATCCACTTAAGCCCATCCGTATTCTAACAAGCTCTTTACACATGGATCGCAGTCGATTGCTATCCCTGTATCAGAAGTGTAAGCTATCTTAATTTTATTTAACACTATTTCATCTACCATCATCGTCCATATGAAATGTTTTAAGATTTACAAGTTAGACTAAGCGTGCTACTATTTCCAAATGAAAAAGTATACATGGTTAAATCATCCACTGAAGCCCCATTCATTTAAGTCAGTATGAAGGCAAAGATAATACGAAATAAAAATTTATTATGGCATGTATTTCAAAAGGTCTTCATCATCAATATCGTCCCAGAGTCTGGCTTCACATAGATAACAAAAACAGTTCACTTGCTTTAATCGTTCTTCCACTGCGAGCCTCACTTTGTCAATATACTCCCACTCCGCCATAGTTCGTGGCTGGGAGTTAGGGGTGTACCACTCCCATAATTGGTGGAGGAATTTGCTGCTGGTGATCTCCATCACATCGTCAGTATCGTACTGGAGATACTTCCACCTCACGCCTGTTAAGTCGGGACACTCCTTCTCACATACACTCTCTTCGTTGTCCGCTGGTAATGACAACTTTCTGATATTGTCCAGTCGGTACACCTTCTCTACCTTCCCCTTCGTTGGAGCGTTTGGTGCAACGAGCGCCTTTGGTGTTGAGGAGAAGAGAATTTTGTGTTTGGTGTTGTCGGAGGGCTTGTCATGTTGACTGTGAATAATAACTTTGAAATGTTTTCTAATTCTTAAGTATCAACAAGCAACCAATCAGAATGAACAGCCAATGAATGATGAATACGAAAGTATATATGTAAAGTGACATTCGTGTCATTTCACTCTGTCTTTGTGACATATAAGTGAAGTGTTCTCTGACGAATTCTATATTTGAGGCGTACAAGTAAACTGCTCTCTCGTGAAGTCTCTATCTTGTTGAAGTATCAACCTTAAACACGATTTCGTTGAAATGGTAAGTTGAAAATTTCTTCACTCATCTCCCTCAAACGTGTGGCTAATAGCATCTTCCTCAATTTCAGCCATCAACTTCATCACCAACGCCCTCCCTTCTCGAGGAAAGTTTAGAGTTGTTGAGTCAAGGTAGGTTGTAACAATACACTGAGACTTGAACAGAGATGATAGAATGATTTCTCTTTCAGGTGATGTGAGTTCCAGCTCAGGACTCTCGCGACAAGGCAACGAGTGGGAATGTGCCGACTGCTGACATATGTTTACAAGGAAACACAGTCTCCTTCGACACATCAAACAACGTGTGTGTCAACGCAAAGCGGCGTCAATCTCCGGAGGTGAAGTTGATTCTGACGATGACATCTCCTTTCCTTGCGATTTGTGCCCTCTTTCTTTTGATAGTCACTTTCAGCGATCTTCGCACAGACTTCAACACACGCATGCAAATGATCACTACACCAACGGTACCTCTACCATCTCCCTCATTAATGTTTCGCATAATAATTTAGTACGCGACTACTGCATGGAGTCCAATACTCAAATAGTAGATTTTCCTGAGTGGCTCCTTCAAAATTCTAACATTATCGAAGCGCTCTTCAACAATTTAGACAATTTTAGAATGAAGGCGCTCATCTACCTTAAACTAAAATATATTAAGATAGATTTTCAAACGGGTCAAGTGACGGAGAGAATACAGTTTCATGTTCCTTCCTCTTCCGCAACTGAAGTTGTAGACTGCGAGTCTTGGCTAAATTTTCACATTCAATGTTTAAAATCAAATGTAGATAAATTCAATCAACGCGACAGCGCTCTCATTTTTGATGGTGTGGACTCAGTCATATTCAAAATTTCACTATTAGAAAGTCATGCAGCTCGAGGCACATTTAAACTACCAAAAACGTTGTATAATAAGAAAGCTGTCATCAATGTCGATTGTAAATCACAGTGTTTCAAATATGCAGTCCTATCCATCCTTCACTATAATGATATCAACGCGAATCGAAATCATACCTATAGCTATTGACAGTGGGAGGATGAACTAGACTTTGGAGGTTGTGATAGTAACAACATGAAAATCAAAGATGTAGAAACGTTCGAAAAACATAATAAGATTAAAATTGTCGTTCACGTGTGGGAGAAGGGGTTGAAGGGTGCCCGCTATAATTCACGTTCAACTTGTTATGAACGTGTAGTCAACCTCTTATTAGTAAAACAAGATGATAGCGAGGAATGGCACTACTGTGGTATTCCCAAAATCTCTCGCTTGTACACTCACTTGGGGCACTCTAAAAGAGGTGAACATTTTGTATGCGACCGTTGCATCCGCTCCTTTTGGAGTAAAGATAAATTTGAAACTCACTATGAATGGTGCAAGCGAGGTAAATTACAAATGGAACGCATGCCCAAAGATAAAATATTTTCACATATGGATAATGGTGACGAATTAAGTCCCCTGCGTGTCATTTACGCAGACATAGAATGCTACATTGATGATATCATCCACAAGCCAGCAGCCATATCCTGCTATGAAGTATGGCGTATGCATACTTGGCAAGGTGAAGATTGCATTTCAAAATTTCTAGAATTTCTCGATAAAGCTGCTAAATTTCAACAATCATATGATTCCCAATTGCAGCGTAAGTCACTACATATGTCAGATGAAGACAAACAAAAATTTGAAAGTTGCACATCCTGTCCTAAATGTCATAAAACGTTTGATGACGATAAAATTAAGAAAGTGCGTGATCATGATCACATCACTGGTAAATTTAGAAACGCACTCTGCTCCAAATGTAACTTTTCACTTAGGTTGAGACGTCGTGTACTACCCGTCATTTTTCATAACTTTAAGGGCTATGACAGTCATATGCTCATAAAAGGAGGGTTGAGCCAGATGAAATCGTGGCAGTTTAATGTAATAGCGCAAACGAGAGAAAAATTCATGGCAATGACAGCAAAAGTACCAGTAGATAAAACTAAAGAAAATAAGACAGTCTTCTTCGAAATAAAATTTTTAGATTCATTCCAATTCATGTCAGCGTCACTAGCTTCTCTCGTTCGTAATCTCAAGTTTCTTCCCCATAGTCAAACTTTGAAGAAACACTATCCAAACTTAACGGATGAAATAATCACTCGCAAAGGAGTCTTTCCTTATGCGTATTTTAGCTCAATGTCTAAACTAAATGAAACAACCCTTCCTTCCATTGACAAATTCCAAAACAATTTGACGGGTGAAGATTGTCCAGTAGAGGACTATGAACATGCTCAAGAGGCATGGTTAAAATTTGATTGTAAAACGTTTGGCGATTATATGACCGCTTACTTAGAATTAGATGTCATTTTGCTGGCTGATGTCTTTCAGGAATTTCGACGAGTGGCATTAGAAGAAGACAAATTAGATCCTGTCCACTTTGTCAGTCTACCAGCCATGTCCTTTAAATCAGCCTTTAAAATGACTGGTGAGACCATTCATCTCTTACAAGACCCGGAGATGTATAATATATTTGAGCGCGGAATACGCGGTGGTCTCACATTTGTAAATAAACATCATATAAAATCTGAAACAGTAGGTGATGATCATATCCACCTAAAGTACTATGACCAAAATAATTTATATGGCAGTTCACTGTCTAAACCACTACCTCATTCCGAGTTTAGTTGGTTAAATCAAGATGAGCTTGTGTATTACTCCAACCCTTCAAACATACTGAAGATTCCAGATGAAGGTGATTGGGGATATTATTTTGAAGTGGATTATTTTTATCCAAATAGCATTAAAAATAAAACTGCTGATTTCCCACTCGCACCTGAATCTGGTGAAGTGACTGAAGATACGTTTTCACCATTCATGTCACAATTTCATAATAACTTAACAGAGTGTGGACAGCCAAGGTACAAACCATGCCGCAAACTTTTACTCACCCAATATGATAAGAAAAATTATCTCGTACACTTCTGCATACTAAAATTCTATTTAGAAATGGGCATGCTTCTAAAGTCAGTTCACCGCATTATCAAATTTAGACAGAAAGCCTTCCTCAAACCCTACATAGATAGTAACAGTCAAAAACGTGCACTCGCCCAAAATAATTTTGAAAAGGATTTTTATAAATATAAGAATAACAGTCTTTTCGGAAAGACCATGGAGGATGTTAGAAAACGTATGAACTACAAACTAGTCGTTGATGAACAAAAATATCACAAATTGACCTCATCACCTCTTTTCATTGATAGAGACATCATCGATGAGGATCTTGTAGGTGTTAAAATAATAAAATCAGAAGTTGAGTTGTGCAAACCCATCTATATTGGGCAAGCCGTTTTAGATTATTCCAAGCTTGAAATGTATCAACTCTTCTACAAAATATTAAAACCATGCCCTCTCGTAAAAGAGGTTCGCTTGCTGGGTGGTGATACAGATAGTTTCTTTTTAGGAATTACCACTCAAAAAGATTTAAATTTTAATGAAGTAGGCAAGTCATTAGAAAAATATTTCGACACATCTAACTACAATCCCACTCATCCATTCTATTCCATACAGAATAAAGCCAAACTTGGTTGTTTTAAGGATGAAACAGCAGGAAAGGAAATAGATGAAATGATTCTCCTCCGTCCTAAAATGTATTCCATGAAATTAAAAGAATGTGCAGATAGTATTAAGCGTGATAAAGGTATATCAAAATCCATTGTTCACAAAATGAAACATCGGTCCTATAAGAAGGCCTATAAAAATAAAACTATAACGTTTGTCAATATAACAACCTTAAAATCTCAAGTTCATACTGTGAAAACGTACACGTTCAAGAAACGAGCGCTTTCAGCATGGGAAGATAAGAGGTGTTGGATAGGACATAACACATCTCTTCCACATGGACATCCTGACACAAACATACCTCCACCCAAAAGAATAAAACTCACGCTACCACATTCGGGAGATGTATTGACATAATCAACTTTAACTCAGTATTTTGAAGTTGCTTTTTGTAGATATACATGGTTGTTTTATGTATCGCATGAGATCGTTTCTTCCTTGTGAATATATGCCTGCAGTCAGCTCATTCCCCCTATATCTGTGAAAAGACTTTTTCATATACATATTTTTATTTCAATAAACATATCATAATGACTTCACTTTGTTTTCCGAAACACTAAAGTTACGAGGGATTTAGTATCTTTCACATGGATGCACTCTTGTAAACCATTGGTAATTTTGATAGCAATAGAGGGTATAGTTTGTTTGACGACGGGATGATAGAAAATAGATTCAAACATCTTCTCGACTATTCCATATGAAGCGTCTTTATCATGAATGAAATCACGTAAAATGTATTCTTTTTTCTCACCAACAGAAATAGGTAGAATCAAATCACTTTGAAAGTAAAAGTGCTGTTCATGTTTATCAAGTGTCATTGGTGTTTCTATACCAATCGTATGCGCAGCAGTAAACACAGTTTGTAGCATTGAAAAACCAAAGAGTTTTTTCAAATTTTTACTCAATTGACATTGAATGTCATCGCCCAGTTTCAGAACAACGCGTTGATTTTCAATTGAAAACGAAATGTGGTGTGTCTTTACATCATATTTACTTTTCATCACATGCTTCAACTTCTGTTGTATATAAGGATTTACTACATGAATAAAGCTTTCAACTGTATGATATAGACGCGGCATTATATTGATAGCAACTTTAGATTCTTCATAAGACTGGTAAATTTTCTTGATGCGATCACCATAGATGTCCCCCCACCATTCATCATTAACTGAATCAGCTTTAGTGTGATATTCATGAGAAGCATACACCACACCGTTTCCAATAATAGGTGTATAATGTCTTACAAAATGACGCAAGGTTGGAGAGAAATAAACTGTAAGTTTGTCATTATATTTCTGAATAACCAACTTATTTTTGTCCGCCATAATTTTCTCTCCATACTTCTTACCCACAGTCTCATTCCATCGTTTTACTAACTCAATAAGTGATAAAGGTTGAACACCACGCTTTTTCAAAATGATGCGTTCTTCGCATTCTACAACATCTTCATCAAATATTTTAAATCTATAATGAAATTTGTTGATTCGATTTGAATAAACTTTTTTAACATTTGCAGTAGCAATTGACGTTAGATGTAGTCCATGACCAAAACCAAGATGTGGATAGAATTCATTATCCAACCTCAGTGTAAGACCTTTAGTAAAAGAATGAAAGCGAAGGAACTGTCTCCCACTCCAATGATAGATAGTAAACTCATAAACTTTCTGATCCTTATTCTTCATGATGGAAGTATTACCACTATTGAATGCCTTAATAATTTTCTCATTCCCAAATGGACCATAATAATCTGATTTTATCTGAATCCATTCATAGTTCCACTTTCCATCTGACGTTAAATTGTATGGGAACTGGAATGCATTATTCATCGTTATTCCATCATGGGTGCGAGGAGTCAATATCATTTCTTCCAAATCATTCACATTCTGAATATTGCTATCATAGCAAATACTAGAAACGCCAACCTCACATTCACCTTCTAAATGTAGTGGGCGATTTAATTCTACTCGATAGTCTGATGGTTTATTTTTGGGAAATTTATTCATAGAAGCATTACTGGGCAAGTAGATTAGAAACGAGTCCTTATTTTCACTTTCCATATTATTCACATTGGAAAAATATATTAGCATACTTTTGCATTAACTCTTCATTCGGAAATGGAGTGTGATACTTGTCACAGCATCTTTATGAAAAGGAATCAACGCACCAGCATCGTCATAAATGGCAATATCAATTTGTGGGATGTAGTTTGATTTCAGCTTTGTATAATGCACTTTCTTGAAAGTATGCTCAGATAAAATACTGCAGCTTTTTGGCTGGTATGGTATCATTGCTAGCAATGGAGCTTCAACATCTCCCACACGTACATCTTCACCAATATTGGAACATATCTGAAAATAGTTAATACGACGCGATAGCGACATGTCTGCGCTAGCTTTGGTTACAGTACCACTTTTAAAGATATTTTGATCAAAACCCAAAATGTCCATTAGAGTTTTATCCATAATTAGTTCAATACCTTTTCCACTTATAGTGAGAGACAAAGTACCTTCTTTTTCAGAAAATAAAATATGTTGCTCATTAATCACTTCATTTAAATAATCTACAACCAATTTAACCGAAGTAATAATGCGAGGCATCAACACTCTTGTTTCATGTAAGATACCACCGAAAGGCTCTACACACTTTCTGTATAAAGATACGGTCCATTCTGTATCAAATTGATTTGGCCTTTCACATGGTAAATGTTGCATATCAGATTTTCCATGAACAGCTGCAGAACGATGTCGTAAGAACTGATGAAAATCTTTTGAACAAACTAATACTAGATCATCATCATTTAATTTACTTATTGCAATATGATTAGATGATTTGATATAAGTCAATGTTGCCACTTGTTTACCATCAACTCGAAGGAGATAATTACATTTCTTCAATAATGTTTCAGGAGTCATGTTTGTCTTTCTTGGCTTAATCACAATCTTCTTCACCAACGTCTTCTCATTTCTTGGAATAAGATCTACATAATAAGCTTCCTCTCGATATATTAACTGTTTATGACCACTTATGTGGTAATTAACGTTAAAATTATCATAGCTTGTTAAGGCGCTAGCGAGGTAACCTAAATCATTTCTTAAACTTGGACTTAAACCAACAATCCAATCTTTCTCAACTACATGATGTACATAATTATAATCATCATTGTGCGGAGTAAATTGGACAATATGTTTACACGCTTTATTCAAGAAATCATATATAAACTTTTTACATGATAAGAGATCTTTCTTTGGCCACTGTGGAATGTATACTCGGCAGCCCTTTTCACATTGATAAGCAGCTGTGCGTCTCATATTAATAGTCATCACCTCATGATCAAAAGTATAGACACAGTTGCTATAAACAAGTTGAGTGACACCCACTTCCCAATTTCCATTTAGCTGTTGTGTATGATCAATGGGAGTAGAAAAGAGTGCGGCTCGATTACTAGCAAATCTCTTTGTAGCCGCATTGCTAAGCAAAATATGATAAAACGACATTTTTATATTGCTGATCTGCGACTTTGCATAACATCATGAAGACTTGGATTTTGGAATCTCTACAATATATCAGAGTTGATCGTAATGGAAACGTACATTTCAAAAATTCTCATGGTCATTCATCAAGAGGTATTACATTAACATGGCGACAATTTGTCAACCTCAATGATATCATGAGGGATTTGGAATATTTTGAAACATTAAGATTCATCTCCTTGGGTGATCAAGTTTGGCTTCAACGTCGCAACAATGAAATTCAAATCTGCCATTCTCATTCCGCAAACTGTTTCTCATTTCGCAAATACAATTGGGAGAAGTATAGAAGATACATACATCGCTCCATCATGACATTTATTCGTCGTGAGTTCATCGCCCTACTATGCAAATCTTAATCAGACATGACTACCACGCACCATGAGTTGGAAATTAGATTCCCTACAACGTATTGAAACGGATCATGATCGAAACGTCTATTTCAAAGATTCAACTGGAAATGTGAGAAGAGAGTTTGCTTTATCTTATCGTCATTTTCAATCTCTACATCATATCATGAAGGATTTGAAATACTTCTATATGAAAAGACATTCACGTATTGGAAATCGCATCTGGCTGCGCGTCAACAATCGGCGAATTCAACTCTATCATTCCCAACTTCATACTAACTTCACATTTCATCAAGGTAGTTGGGAGAAGTATAAAAGGAAGGTACATCGCTCAATTTACTCATTTTTTCATCATGAAGCGCCATCGCTACACCATCGTCAACATTCTCCGTCGCTTCAGACTCTACACCAAAATCGATCTCACAACATTACACCAACACCTTCCAAACAGCAAGTATTACCCGGGCCGACCTCAAATGTTAGTGGTGAAGATGAACAATTCACGGAATCTTCAACTCTTCCCAAATGGGACTGTACAGATTCTCGGCGCCCTTTCGCATTCATCGGCGCAGTCAATGCGCTTAGAGCTACAAAGACTACTACGTCGGATATGGAAGAGGGAGAGGTGTGTGATGTCGAATCTGACTGTGGACAATATGGTGATCTCTACTCAATTGAGTGAAAGTGTATCATTTTTGAAGATTCGTACCAGCAGTTACAATTTGTGTTATGAACCCGAACTTTTTCCTGCAGCTCTTATTAGTTGTTGGTTACCTGTGCATGTGGCAATCTTTCATAATAGTAAAGTGATCATTACTGGATTAAAATCTCATGTACAAGCAAATGTGATCCTAGACTATCTCATCGAGTATGTACGTACCCAGCGGATTGTAAAATAAAAAACAATTTTTCCAACATGATGTTTTTATTTCAAATCATGATAGAACTTACAAATCTTTTTTTCATTAGAGGATGGATTACATGAAAAGTTTTGAATAACAGATACAAATCGAGATACATGTAAACGTTTTAAGATGAAGTACAGTACAAAAGCACCACAAGTTGATGAAAGTGGATGTTGTAGTATGCGTTCATTTCGCTGATATTGACGCGTATGTTTTCTCAACCACTGCTGTGTTGGTATATGTGGAGGTTGAGCAAGAGAGTCAAATAGTTCACCACGTCGGTCTTCTCCAATAAAGATCGCTTTCC
This sequence comes from Prostheceraeus crozeri, assembly GCA_907163375.1. Classification (NCBI taxonomy): domain Eukaryota; kingdom Metazoa; phylum Platyhelminthes; order Polycladida; family Euryleptidae; genus Prostheceraeus; species Prostheceraeus crozeri. The sequence continues at coordinate 568,634 of CAJQUW010011065.1, forward strand.
AATGCTCACCGCCTAAATTCTGCGAATGAGTGTTTAGCACAATAAAGATGGGATAGTGATTTACTGCAGGTGGTAAGGTATCGAGTGAATAGACATTATCGAAAGCTTTCAACGTCGCTTCGTCTGCATTACGCTGCACTTTAGTCTTAATATCGTCAGCAGTCAACCAACTCATTAACGATTATACTGAAGAATCACGTCACGATACTTTGTAATTTCAATATTTGAATCGAAGACTGCATAAATTAATACATTGATCGTCTCAGGTAGTGTTCTTTTGAACGTCAAATCCAAACGAATATTATGAGGCACGTTCGCTTGACGATAGGGGGCACTAATATCGCTGTCAGCAGTCAAATCAAATGCATAAATAGTATATCCACTCTTAAACTCTTTCATAGTGAGTCCGTTGGTGTCATCCGTATTGTAAAAGCCAAAGACATCCATAAAATCAACATAACTGCGCATAAATTGATCCGCAGCAAAATCTGGTTTGTAGGGTGGACCAGGATGACTCACACCATTTACACGTAAAGCAATTTCACTTAACTGATTGTGTTTAAAATTGAAAGGATTCTTCTTTATATTACCATTAAATGCATCATTTTCAACCATTGCCACCATGAGGAGCTTCGGTGCTTCCGATGGAAAGAGGCCATCTTTCATGAAACTCTTTTGATCTTTCGGAATTGTAAAGGTGAGAAGCTTTGTATGCTGAACGGGGTAAATGGCATTTTGGCGGTTAAGGCCTTCAGCATGTCCTCTAATGACACTTGGATTCGGTACTACTCGACGAATGTAAAGTGCAATATCTTCCACATGAATTCTAAAATTGTCAACTTTAGCAAATGCATTCAGCGCAAATTCAGGCTTATTCAATGTCAGCTTGAGTCGCATGCTGGTATTACAGAGTAAAAACTTTGACTGTCTAAAGAAGTCTAAATTCAGCGGACCATATAGCTGACATACTCTACTATCTTTAATCATAGCAGATCGCTTTACAAAGCCACTGTTTGTTTCAACATCAAATTTTCCTGCTTCATCTCTGTACCATCCCATGGCTTCCATATGACTTTTTTGTGCTGCTGGATGAAACTGTGATACATGATTGAAATATGATTTATAGGGATAATCGCTTTGACCACCTTCCACCTGCTGCTCTCCAATCGTTAGAGAAACATCACGAAGTAATGTAGTCAATGGTAAATTGTTCAGTCCAACTTTATGTGTATCGTCAATAGCAGTTCCATCTGCTTGCTGAATTCTAAACCTCAAATCAACCATCGCATAACTCAAATCTATGTAGTCATCACTACCACCAGGAATAACAAATTCAATGGGGCCAGCATTCTCAGCTGTTCGAGGATGATAATCTACAATACTTGAACTAAGAATATCTGTCTGTATGGCTTGTTGATCAAACAAACAAAAACCGGAAGTTTTACACTCCATGATTAGAAGTTATGGCAGCGTCGTCGTTTAGCGCCTGATGAATGATTAGAGCCTCTGCGACGTTTGCGTGAATGCCTTTTGACTGAAGATCGCACCTTACCAGCTCCGCGATGTTTCCTCCTTCCTTTTTTCATTCGTTTAGGTGATTTCTTTCCTTGAGTAACACCAGCAAAGGTCTGCTTCAATGTTTTTAAACCGCGTTCCTTCCCACGATTCAACAAACTGCTCTTAAAACTTCTACCTCTGGAAAGATCACTAGCAACATCACCAGCAAAGCCAACGGCATTACTTAAAACATTTCGTTTTAAAGATCTACCGACATTGGATATGAGAGGTGCTACAACAGATTTCAGTGCACCAAGTATGCTACCTCCACGTTGGCGGCGAGCGCCGATGTAAATTTGTCCTCCACCACTTACATAGGAGGGTCGTGAATAAAATGAGGCAGTTGGATTCATAGCTCAAACCCTAAACATTGTTAGTTACAACTTTGCATGAATCACTGTCGATCACTTAGATGAAAGATGTCGGCACGACGCATCCAAGAGTTCATACTTGAAGGATAACCAGTCCATTTAACAAGACACCATTCTTCACCTTGCCGTTTTTTACATCGAATGATTTTCTCTACCAAATATGTTTCACTTTCAGTGACTACCTCAATCTCATCGCGGTAAAAGCTACCCTCAATTTTTTCATTATCGTAATCTTTCAACTTGTAGGTAGTCGGAGAGTCTTTTTGATTAATCCTTGATACTGTAAATACCTCCTCTGTCCAATTCGGAAGGTGCCCTTTAGCAAAAACACTTTTCACTTTTGAGATACGAACTTTATCACCAATTTTCACATCACTTTTCACATGAGTGCGTTTACGTTGGAATGATTCGCGCACTTTATCTACATTGTCAGCATTTACATCTACTGGTCTGAGTCCAATAGAACGATGGATAGAGTGATTGTAGGCATGGAGTGTATCTTGTAGAACCTTTGTCCAATTTTGTGTCAAGTTGGCAGTAAAATGTCGCCACAAGCGATTTTTAATGTGCGATTAAAACGTTCAACGAGTGCAGCTTTATAAGCACTCTTTACACTAAACAACTCACTGTCATGCCTCTCAAATAATCTTCTCACATGCTGATTTTCAAACTCTTTTCCTTGATCACTCTGAATTCTTTTTGGAATGCGACCTTCTCGAAAAATTGTTTGGAATGCTTTTGCTACTCCTTTCCCTTCTTTAGTTTTTAAAGGTTGAGCCCACGCATAACGCGAGAAAATATCAATGACGGTTAAAATAAAATTATTGTCCGAGTTATGTTTTGAAATGGAGGCAACATCACACAAATCTGCTTGCCACTGTTCATCGATGTCATGAACAATATAATGGCGGGTGCGGTACTTCTTTTTCGCTTGTTTGTGGAGTGTATAGGTAGCCTGACCCTTTAACCATCGTTTCACTTGTGATTGTAGAAGACCACTCGCTTTTGATAATTTCTTGATAGATGCAAATCCTGCCGGATGTTTTACATCATAATAGATTGACTTCAAACGTTCAGTCGATGACGACTGACTCTTTTTTCTCCTTCTCATCTTTTTGTTTTCTTGCCTTTCTACATTTACAACAACTGCAGCATTTAGCTTTAGCGGTTTTGCGATCGTGTTCACATTGCTTAGGGGTTTCATTGTGAGAGCTGGCGCAGCAAGTGCAAGTGACAACGACATTCACCTCTGGCGGCTCATTACATGGCAAGCAACACATCTGCTTCATATTAATAGTCTGAGAACATGTATTTCCTGGGAGGAGCTGTTTTACGTTTTCCTTTTACTAGTTTTAGTGGCGATGTAGATCTACGTCGAGTTCTTCCTCTTGTTTGCTTAGTGAGTGTGGGAGGGGATGTAGCAGGTGACGTCTTAAACCAATTTGTTGGCATTTTCATCGTCTGAAGCATTGGAGCAGTAGCCACTGTTGAATCAAGTTCTTTCAATGTCTCATTATTCAAAGCAAATTTTGGTACATTATGCTTTTTCAATAGTTTAAGAAAGTATGACCAACCAGGTGGAACATAGCCCTGACGGCGCTTTCTACGTGTCGCATACTGAATCAAGTCTTCATAACGTGAAGCATCAATCACTTTATTTTCATCTGTAATGATTTCTCCTCTATCATTTACATTGAGATGGGGTTCAATACTGTTGAAAAGAGATATGGCATGTGCGCGAGATGCTAAAGGTGTAGCAGTCGATACAGAGTCACGCATCTTATTCTTCAAGTTTTTCAATTGCTCAACAGTTTCCGATTGTAATAATACAGCACGATGTGGATCTTTGATGTGAACATTTTGCTGATAATCTATTTCTTTCCTATACATTTGATTTGCAAGAGGTTGCTTTACTTGCTGCATGGCAGTCAATTGTACATATTCATCCTGAGGAATAACAATCATGCGAGAATAAGAACTCATAGTTTGTAGATAATCATGGGAGTTTTCAAAATATCACTTCGAAATCTAAATTCTTCCGGACACGCTTGCGTAAAGTCAATGAATAAGTAACCGTATGGTTTTTCAGTAGCTGCTTGAAAAATTTCAATTAAGGCTTTTGATCCTCTGGGTGCAACTTGTCGCGCTAAAATTTCAAATTGACTTTTATCTCGCGGATTCTTGAAAATAGCATAATAGTGTGTATTCAGGTTTCGTGTACGAGCTTCTTTTCCATCAGGAAACAAATTTTGTGTGATATAGATGATAAAACACCTTTTATGATGTGCTGCACGAGTGAACATATCTGTAACATCTTTTGAATTCTTACTTCCTTTTAATAAATCATCCAATACAACAACATCATTAGACTGAAGTTTATCCACTGCAATAATTCCTTCATGTCGAATAAAGTTGCGACTTTGCAATTCCTGAAACAGCGACGGTTGATAAATACCATAACACCAAATCACTCGATTGATAGGTTCCTTAAACAACTCCCTTCTTTTATCCAATAAATTCAGCGTGAAAACAGTTTTACCTGCATGAGATGGACCTGATACAGTCAGAACTTTATCACATTGAAGTCTGAAATCCATTTTATTACTTTGAGATTCAACATTTGCATAATTAACGCTTAGAGCCAAAGATATTACCCAATAGGTTGCCCACGGCAGGAGCTATCATTGGAAGTATTGCTGAAAGGAAACCGCCCTTTTGTGTTAGAGTTTTCCTCTTTCTTTGAAGGGTGACTTTAGGATTGGAGATGAAACGCAATTTTGTGGCATATCGCTTAAGTAACTTTCGTTGTTTTGGCGCTAATTTCTTCGTCCTCAACTTTCTGACATGAGAAATAATTTCACGAATGAATTTATCGTTGGCATGTCGTATAGCATTGTATCGCTGATTTGCTTTCATTCGTCGGAGAGCTTGAATGGCTGAAGAAAACTTTGAAGACTTTTGACTTTTACGTTTCGCCATTTTACGTTTCGCCATTTTCCGTGTTAGTCTTTGCTAAAACCCATCTTTACCACATTTGCATAGGTACTAACTATTGCGACATAAGTGACACTCGAAATGAGCAATGTCACAGTGGTTACATTTGCAAAGTTGAATGCAATTACGCATGAAACAGCGTTGACAAAAAGCGTGCTTACATCTCTTGAAGATGCGCTTTTCATTTCCATCCTTTCGCTTACATACATCACAACACATAGTTTCACCGTTACTGATGTCTATAGCAAGTCTTTTTGAAGATATGAATTTACTAGCCTTTTCTAAATAATAGACGCATGTACAGAAGGAATATACTTCGAGAGTGAGCAGACATAGCTCGAAAACCAGTTGTGCTACAATCAAGTGCCACTGAATTTTCAATTTTTCTTTATGGAAAGTTGAATGTGAATATCTGAAATCGCTTCAATCACTAGAATGCTACCATGATGGTTAAATGCGTTAAGACGTTCAGCAATTTTTATCATATGTCTTTTAAAAAATTCTTCGGGGTGATCTACCACTTCCATTGAATAAGAAGCAAAATGGAAAGAGCGACTTTCCACCTCTTCCTTTCCAAAATGACTAAAATTAATTTTCGCAACTAATCGCGCCATGACAATGCTATCAGAGAATGCATTCATTAACTCTAGAAATAGAGTGCTAGCATCATCGACCACTGCTTCGATGTCGGTCTCATCTTTATGAAAATTTATCACATAATCTTGAACAGCTCCTTTTAAACTTTGCCTATGAAAATGTAATGTTCCGCAGTCGTTTGAGAAAGACATGATCGCCCTTTATCTAACCCATCCATTGCATGAAAACAACAACTCTTCTCATAGTAACATTTATTGAATAATAGTAACAAGCATGCATTATAAATCAATGGTTTGAAAGAGATAAAATAGATACAGCTGGTAACTATCATACAGCGAGCAATGATAACCATACAGGACTTTGGCAGTGCTGAGGTAAGGAGGAAAGAAGCATTGGTTATGAACGTAGCTACTACAACGAACAGACAAAATAGGAACAGACAAATCCTTAAAACGTTTCGTGACTTCATGATAATGTTGATTCACTCTACTATCCCAAGGTGGGAGCAAAATATCATCAATGATTAGATTGGGAAATACTTTCCTCTCCTTACCAGGATTATTACAAAAGATGCGTATAACATTGAAAGCAGCTAACCATCGTTTAAAGTCAATAAGAAGAGCACTCTCACAAGAAAAGCCATAGTCTTGCAAATATTTCAGATTAAGTCCATGAATGTGTTTTCTCGCCCATTGATCAACATTGGGATTGCAGTTGGCATGTTGATGATAGACACTGACAATCTGATATGTCCAATTGTTCATAGCAATAGCACTGAGCTCCTGTACAGGTTCACCCTCACAATCCATAAAAATGATGATAGAAGCCTAAAACGGAAATTTACACATCTAAGGAAACGTTCTATAACATATTACAAAATGAAGAATTACATTGATGCTTTTCACGACAAAATACACAAATGATATGATGGAAACGAAGAAGTAAAATGTATCTAATAAGACCACGTCTACGACACTCAAAGCACATAAGCGAATTGTCATAGGGTAGAGTTAGGAAAGGGCTAGTAATTCTCCTTCTTTGATTTGCGTTTTGATGCAGCATTCTTCTCCGACTTGCGCTTCGTACCACTGCTGTTAAGGATTTGATCAATTATGTCGTCCACGTTGGGTGGTTTTGGAATATATAGGATGGATTCCATATGCATGGAGAGAGAGGCTATTTTGTTATCCTTGTGACGACCATAATATAGCCCATTCACTTTGAAAAGGATATCCCAAGTACCTTCTCCGAGCTCGTCGCATGTGATGGGTGTTGAATGATCTCCCTCCTTCTTATAGTAAGTGCACCAGTGTGATACCGGTAGGCAAATTTGATTACCATCCCAAATCTTTCTATAGGGAGTATCCTTGTCATCCCTCGCCTTTCACTCTTGAGCAAGAGGAGTAGGAATGTCCATATTTAATGTCACGTACTCCTCAATAATATCAAGTTGGTGGCGAATGTACGGACTCACGGGGATCAGTATGTAGTCCCCATACTGATTGTGCATTATCTTGACATCCGTGGAAGGGAGCATTCCCGTTTGGAGTACTACGCCATGATCGTCATAACGCAAGACTTGTTTAAATTTACGCTGTAGCGCTGTAGGATTATGTACCTTGGTTGTTTCTTCCACTGCCCTCAGTTGTAGATGATCTGATCGAAGCGAACCTTGTAACGTTTGACCGCCATTTTGTCCTACTAGTGCAGCAGATGGAGTAGATGCCTGAAAATGAAAAAGATTGTATTAAGTTTACGTTCAAGGGAGGAGAGGGAGGAAAGTAGCGACTTACCATTTTAGTTGGATAATAGAACAGGGAACTAGAGAGAGAGAAAATGTGCGTCCGTCACTCGTGCGATTCAACGATGGAATGATTCTCACTGTGGAAGGCTCGCTATTTATATAGAAATGCTTGATTCTCATTGGATGATGATCCTCATTGGACAATAACATCAAGCTGATTCCAAATCTGGTCTCCGTTTACCAATCCGAGCCTTCATTCGCCCGCTGGAGCTGTTTCTTGGGAAATTCTAACTCTGTCGTTTTTCGTCAATCTCCCAAAATCTTAAATGGCGTCTCACACCTAAACGAAGACAGATATGAACAAGCCGTTTCTTTCACTGAATTTTTCTCACTCTTAGCTTTCAAACGAGCTATTGCACGACAAAATCCGTCTACTAGAAGCCAAGATCGAAGCTGGCTCTCCCGAGGGGGGGGGCAGGTCAGTGAAATTTGATGAAAAATGTTTTGGTGAAGGTCCCAGGTCGAAATGACACACTTTGGAAAATTTTCAAAATTTTACCCATACAAAGCCACTCTGACACTTAGGATTTTTTCAGGTGAGCTACGACAGTCCACCCTCCCAACCTGGCCGGCACATCACGCCAACCTGGACAGCACATCACCGCGCGCTACGACGGCCGGCCAGAGGGGGGGGGACGTCAGCGAACCTGGCGGACGCACTTGGCCGGCACACCACGACACTCTGTCGTTCCAGAGGGGAGGACGTCAGACTCAAAGCACCACGGCGGCCGACCACGACACTCTGCCGTTCCAGAGGGGGGGACGTCAGACTCAAAGCACCACGGCGGCCGACCACGACACTCTGCCGTTCCAGAGGGGGGGGACGTCAGCGACGGCGGCCATCTTGCGCTATCCAGAAGTGGAGTTTTACTTACTACTCTGACCGACCGGTTTTCAATACACTGGCCGCTGGCCCGGCCGGTTCCAACCCTATGGGAGACTTCTGTTCGGGGAATTATTATCATTGGAATTGATCTATGTCGACGCATTTCTACGTACATTACAAGAATGCATGGAAGATTCAGTTCTGACTGGAATAAAGACAGCAAATTTAAAGAATCTTAGATTTATAGTGGATTTTATCAGAACCAATTGCATTAGGTCGGGTTTTGAGAAAGCATGCACCTTGGTGCTCATCTGCCAATTCTATCGCACTATGACAGTCACTTATATAGCATGACTAGTAAATACACTCTACCAGCCTAAATCAAAGTGTCCGATTTCCATAGTCGGACACTTTGATTTATATATCTTGAGTTGTTGGACTATGTGAGTTCCCTTCATTGAATACTTGATAAGCTATGCAATTAATGCACTCGAAACAAAGCGGCAGAATTAAGAAACCAGATTTTTTAATCAAATTTTGAAGTTGTACCTGAACCGTTTGACAAGATTTATCACCTTCATTATCATCATTTAAACAAAAGAATTCGTAGATGCCTACATTACTTTGTTTTGGAAGAATATCATAAATGATTTTATTCATCCATTACATTTATATTACTTAGCAAGCTCTACATTTTCTTAGCAGAATGCTGCAATGCTACGCGACCATTGTTTGCACTTACTACCAAACTTGCAACTTGAGCTTCTTCTGATGTAGCAACCATTGCTGCCTGCCTTGACTTCTTACGCTGTCACACCATTGCTAACGTTTTACTTAATCAGAGACAATATTTGTTGAGGCGAAAATTACCTGGACTGCGCCGTGACACAATCCACGTAATAGACAAGAGTCATATGAAGAGGAAGTAAGCCTTTTCTCCAAGATATAGCGGAAATTTACCGCTTTGCGGCGTGTTTACTCAACATATATAGCTTGTGCAATCATAGTGTTAACAAGGGTTAATGTTAGCGGGGCTATTGCATCAGCGTGCAGCGTGTCATTGTTGTCTGAGATAACGATAAAGAAAATTAACTTAAATGGACTGACAGAACACCCATCACAGCAATGGCCAAACAACAATCGCATTAGACGAGGTGAGGATTGAACACTTGTAGAAATAGGCGAAGTGTGGTGCAAAAAAGATTAGCTGTACGACTTAATCTTGAAAACACACTGCTGTCTGTCGTTCAATCACATTGTCGTGGTGAATGGGACGAACTCCGACTGTGAATTTCAAAGCTTCGAAAATCTTGTAATTTCATAATACTAACGACTGAATAATTTGATGCTCAGCTTCAAGTTGTTAAGAACAATATTGACCGTGTTTGGTTTTCCAAGCATCCGCTCAAAGATAGACGTGTGATCTTCAGATCGAAAAGACACACACTCACACAAAACACGCGCGCAGTCTTCTCAAAACATTAAAATACGGTGACGTCCGCACAACCTCACACGGCGATATTGCGGCGTGTGTGACTGTCCATTTCCTGCATCAACCATTAATTCACGGCGGGCAATATTGTCCATTGTGGGTCCTGCGCTTGACAAGCGAGCCAGCCTTATCTTTACCAGTCAGTTGCCCTCGCCTTCATTCAACACCCCGGTGACAGCCACACGACTAAAATCTACAGCTGCTTCTCCTGTTGCGTTAGCTTGGCGCGATTTCACAGTTAGTCATTTAATTGCGTGGCCACTTTGTGTCGCAATAATCAGCCTTGCGTGACAAATTCCGTTTTCTTCACGAGGACGATTTCGAACGCCGATCACGCTGATCACGCCGCAGTTCATTGTCAAGTCCACTCATATTTTTCCTCAACACTACCCTTTCCTCTCGCTTACTATCAGGATTCATCAAGCGTGACCATCCGACCACTGCGGGGATATCCCGCTGTTCAGCAAAGCCGATAAAGAGGTGGGTACGACTGCATCCAACACTTAAAAGAGTATCCGTTTGAGATGAAGTTAAATCACCGATACGGTTGAGAGATTCCCGCTGGCTGGAATGAATTTGGTATCCCCTCAAACGACCTTGCACCGGTCCCTAAATTTAAATCAGTCTAGGTTTGTGTGCAATGGATACCTTTTTTGCTGAACTTAAGATAATCCCACGTCGGTGTGATATGGATCGATTTAAATTGAAAGAATATTTAAGCTTCTAATAGTAATATGCTGTAGAACTCTCTTCTATATTTTCTTTTGATCGAAAATCTTGCAACGCGTTTTACAATCACATTTGTCAAAAATTTATGTTAGTCACAAAGGATATATTTATTAGAAAGCACTGTTAAAAAAAGAAGAATGATTGCTAAGTCCAGATGCTACATGAGGGAGACATATTTTGTAGATATTTGCTGGTCATTGCAGAGTTATGAATTGCAAATTAATAATTGGTCTAGGAGCCATTTTTTTGTAAAAAAGAATTGAATACAAATGATGCAGTTAAAGCTTTGCTCACTGCTTTGTCATCGATATTTGATGACTGGATTACAATGATATTACTGAAATTCAAAATAAGAGACATGCTAAAAATCGCAAGACATCTGCGATGCAACATACTTTGCAGAACTTTGTAGAAACATAGATCACTAAAAATGATCAAATATAAAATTGGAAAACATGGAAAGGCAGGAAAGAAAATTAGGAAGCTTAAAGCCTTTTTATCCGTTAATAAGTCTTTCTGTTGGAACGGCTACTTTTCTCCACAGTTATGTTAAATATGCGAACAGTGATAGATGCTTGACGTTTGGTGAAAAAGGCTGCAGTCATGCCTATATATGAATGCTTGACGTTTGATTCAGGAGTTCTTTATCGAGAAGGCTGAGTTTACTCCATTCTCAACCGATAAAGACACCAAAGACACAACCCTCAGATCCCTCAAATCACACCTTCAAATTTTAAAAAAATGGGAATTAGACCTACTGGCATCGAGATTTTTGAAAACCGGGTTTCCAAGAAAAATGATTGAGAAGAATTTTATTAATCGGTAGGATAAAATGCTTCTCAAGCTTACAGATCAACACGGTCACGGACCCTCTTGACTAAGTATAAGATTTGTTTTTTCCATCTCAACCTCTTCTAAGATTGTGATTGCATCTAAACAAAGAAGCCAGACCATGTCCTTTATACTGTGCAGCCTGCCCAACATTTGAAATGAAGAGAAAGTGTTGTCAAAAGAATGTTTGCTATTTACATGATAGAATGTAGCATCTGCAGTATTTCGGAGAAACAAGTAGAACAATCAGACTAATAATTTACTTACATACAAGATAATCGGAATCATTGGTATACATGGCTCAAAATCATCAAATTTCTGATTTCAAATGAACCATCCAAAATTATGCAATGAACAGAGTATCCCGAAAGTTATTCGAGGCCTTGTTTATAAAAGACACTCCAACAGAAAGACAGAGATACAACGGATGCAAAGGTTTTGACCTTTCTAATTTTCTTTCCTGACGTTCCATTTTTTTCATTTTTTCTATTAAATTGTTTTGCTGACTTATCAATACTTTTGCGATGCTTTATGGCGTAACATACGAACACGCTGTCCTGTATCCGATCTTGTTATTTTAAATTTCAATAATATCACTGTAATCCAGTCATCACATCTTTGACAAAGCAGGGAGCGAAAATTTGGCTGAAATATTTGCTTTTAATTCTTTTATTTCTGGAAGAATGGGAACCTAGGCCAGCTATTAATTTTCGAAGGATACCTATACAGGCTGCTTTTATCTAAATATAGCATAGCGTCTTTTGGCATGAAATTTACCAGGACAAAAGAATCTGGACTGTGCTAACAGCATGAAATATTAGTAACAGACAATCGTAATCCATTTCTTCATTATTTTCTCAACGTTTTCAAAATTGTTGCCCGTTTTCTATTAGCAAGGTTGTTAGTTTTCTTTTACCCATTCATTAGAATTCAGTCTTGCGTTTCTATATTTTTGTTAAAATATTCGTAGATTATTTTTTATAAGACGAGAGAAGTCCTTGCTTCACGCTTTTCTTTATCTTTCCAACATGTGCGAGGCCTTTCAGCCGCTACAGGCGACCATCGTCAGACAAGAACGATGGTCGCCTGTAGCATTGATATGCAAGAACGATGGATGACTGACGATGGTGGCCTGTAGCGGTTGAAATGCCTCGCACGTGTTGGAATAGTAAAGAAAAGCGTCAGAGAAGGACTTCTCTCATCTCATAAATTAATGACTGGTTCTTTATTTTCTGAAAGATCATAGATTCTGTATAAAAGTTACAGAACATAGCGTGTCTGATTTTGGTGTTTTTCGTTAATGGTGCTAGCGACTTTTTAAAGAAGTTATTGCACCTTTCCTGTATTCATTAGTATCCTACAATTTCTATTATCAACACTTTTCGTCTTCAATACCTGTTGCGCGTCGTAGTGGCCACTGTTATATCATTGAACTTCAAATTTAGGGTGACAGCTTACGTCTTGTGACTCCCGAAAGGCTTTGTATGATGTGAATGTATAGTGATATTTGAATCAAACGTTGATACTTTGTAGTTTCACATATGGCTAGTATATCGTTGTAGTTGACCATTCGCCAGAAGATCATCAAACTACCCAATTGGTCGAATTAAGCAGAAGCATATAAGCAGTCAGACTTGTGTCAATTACTCATGAAATGTAATTGATTACAATTACAAATTACTCCGCCTTCCTTCATTTTCATTTCAATTACTTTGCAGTTACTTTAGATAATTGCCGGCATTACACTATTCGTTTTCCCATCATATATTTTTCTGGGCGGATATGCAAAGGTCAATCACTATTGCTCCCCAGAAAACACACCACGCATGTAGCTATGATATTAAATTGCCACCTTTTTTCCACCCAAGTGCTTTCACCTCACATCTCAACTGCGATTCAACTGAAGATGCTGTGATATTGAGACCTGTGGCTTCTATGAAACCTTAGTATGATTGCAATTACATCTCCGTAAAGCTTTAAATTGATTTAAAGATCTAAAGTGTGGCTTCTTGAAGAATTCATGTGCCTGTCATTATCCAAGCGGAAATTAATAGTACTAGTTTTCTGATTTACATTTTCCGATCAGCAATTTGAGGGGTAAGAATATCATAACATCGGCACCTAATTTAGATTTTGACAATGAGTTTCGTAGTAAATTTGTTCGAAGAAATTTCTGGTAGCTGCACAACCGGTGCACATGTAAGTATTTTAACACATTATCGACGAGGAAAGTAAGGTAATTTGAAATGCGTGCTATTGGATAGAACTGACCGCAAAGTAATTGCAATTGCATCTCAATTACATGGCTAAAATGTGATTGATTGCAATTACAAATAACTCATCAAAAATATAATTGATTACAATTAGCAATTACAGTAATGTTGAGTACAATTACGTAATTTTAATTGCAATTACACGACACAAGTCTGCAAGTAGTTAATGAGCTTTGTGGCCTACGCGAGTGTATTTTACTTCAAACTGAAGAAATTAGACAAAACTTCGGCGGGGTTTGCATTTATATTGTTCTAAGTCAAATTCGTATGACAGGATCTCAAATGAATCGAGCAGGATTTATAAATGATTTTAAGCAATCAAATTTTAATGTTGTAACTGTTGAGATGGTTTGACACGGAACTGGGCCATTCCAGTGTTGGATTTGCAGTAAGGGAAAACTTGAGGTTGAAAACGCAAGTTTCGACGGAAGGTTTGGGTTGTAACCAAAACTGGAAAAGAGTGGTGATCAAAAGGAAGAAGTTATCAATTCAATTCTTTTAGTGCCACTCTTACCTCCCACATAAAGTACCCGTGAATAATTTTGATTATAGCTGAGGCATGAATGGAATAAGGACGACATATTTGATGCTTGACAGGGACTCTTCAATGCACACACATGGAGTTGCCCGTATTTAGTCAAATAATACCTCAAACCAGGCCCGTAGATGCCCTTGTGAATAGAAATGTATGATAGGTCCACGCATGTGAAGATCCAAATAAACATTTCCTAGAGGATAATTCTGTAATATATTTCTAATAGACATAATGAATTCAAATACGCTACATAATGAAAAATCGGACTTACATCAATATTCAAAGAGGGAATGGTAAATAATGCTACCAAATCTGATTTTTTGAATTAAGATTAATTTTATTACATAAATATGAAACAAATACCATGTATGCGTTGTCGACAGTACCCTGAAAGAAGCAAGATAGCATTCTGGATTCCACTATTTTTGTGATGCTTTCGTTGCCTTCAATTATTCCATGTAGCATGTTCTGCTTCTCGAATCCATTCTTCATCTTTCTCAACAAAGAAACTCCATTAATGGTAAAACAATTAAGTTTGTGAAGAATCGTGAGGAAAATAGGCATATAACTGTTAATGTGACTCATATTCACAAAAGTTATATATAAATTGATATTCAATCAATTTAATGGACGCAATGTAGAGCTTATCTACCGCAAAATATTCTTCCCCTACAGGGAAGTAAGGTATATCTCTGCCAGGCATGAGACGCGGTAGTGCAGAGGAACTTTTCCACTTTCCCTCCCGTCAAATCCAACACTGATCCATTCATCAACTGGTCTTTTCTCTATTCTTCAACTCGGTACTACCGAGCCGGCAGTTTACTCGATAACGATGTTTTGGAAGTACGGATGCGTTCCACCTCTCCAACTCACTAATAAAGTTCCTCAAAAAAAGAAGGCAGCCATATACATTAAATTATACAACGACTGCTTGCCCATCACTCGTAGGGTAGGAGAACATGAGCGAGTGAGAAGTTATAACTAGGCAACTGATAGTTATTCAAGAGGGAAATATTTCGCTTTCTAATCCATCTACGCTTGATTACTTTATCTAACAGCGATTGTATATTCAGTTCGCAGAGCTGCAATGAAATTTCAAAAAATGTTGAACCCTTTATATTTTCTGCAGTTGTTTTGCAACGCCGATAAAGACGACGTTCAATTAGATTTCAAAATCCCGCAATATTTTCCTTTACTCTTTGTCGCACATCTTCCATCTGAACTTCACCGCCCATGTCATCTCGCTTGCCGTCGCGCGTGCGCACGGTAGTGTTCCCGTGAAAGCGCGCGCGAGAAGTCTCATAAAATATAGTTAGAGTTTCCACAATTCTAATTCTCCAATGCCGATGCTACAGTGACATCAGTGAGTGACTGGCTGTATGAACGCATCCAAACATTTCATTCACCCGCCTCTTGCCTCTCCTCACTCCTCCCTCCCTCACTTTCAGAACGCACAAACAATTCAACGCGAGACAAGTTCGACCACAGTGAGAACGATATTCGGCCTGCACTTCCTTCCAACGCCCTATCTTCGCCTCGACGAATTTCGGTGACTTCTCGTCTGGACCATGTCGTCCCTCGAACTCTCATTGCCCAACTACGGGCTAAGTATCTTGCCACCATCTCACACTCCTGTTACTTGCCCGGCTTCAAGCCCCCTTGTGTTTCTCCCCGGTCATCCTGGTCTCAGTCTACCAAACTTCGCAACTGCTACACATACACCGTCGGCTCTTGCTCCGCATATGGCTGCTGCAGCGACCGGCCTACCTACAACTCTTGTGGCTCCACCTCCGCCTGCCCAGACCATCACAACTCTGAGTAACGGTGTCCACCCCTCTTTGAGACAGAAGGTAAGTTGACAGAGGCTTTATATCACCTTTCTTAAAAGGAATAAATCATTTATATGAGAATAGCCGAGGGACAAGAAATTCCGTCCCTGAACTCCTTTGCCCTCGTAGATGAAAAGGCGGAGACGACAAGAATAGCTCTCTACAGAGATCAAACCATTCGATCAAACCGCGCAGCTGCTGGCATTACACATAATCAAAATCGACTCGAGAATCACTTTTCGTAGATGAAATGTGAGAAAACCGATTCAGCTGAGGCCCTATGGCTGCTATGGAGAGAACAAAAAAGCAGTTAAGAGTGATAGGATTTTCAATTAATCATCTCAGGCTTACGTTTTCGAACTTGGATTTCTATTTGATAAACTTGAGTCAATTCCCAACTTTCCATCTATTCTCGTGCTTTCTTTACGGCTGTCATAGTTTGGATAGAAGGATGACATTTATTGCTAATTACTTATTTCTCCGAGGTCATCCATCACCGGATAGTTACTCAGAAATGCTTCGTTGACATGTAGTTTAAAGAACTGAGCAACTTCACCCTCTTCGCCATTTTGTATTTACTTGATTATCTTCAATTATTGATTTTTGATCAATAGTTGGCAGAGAAAATGTTAAATTTTTTCTCTTAGTTTCATAATAAGCGCAAATTGTAAACAAGGTGCACTACCCATGACAAGAAAATAAACTCATGAATTTGATAAATGTTGCAAACCTCAATACCGTCCTAACTAAACCAAGAGGATCGTCCAAATCTGCAATATTCTGGATGAAATGAAAAATTCATGACCATGCTGATCTCTGTTTCCGAAATGATTGACTTTGGTTTCGTTGTTCATTTTGCCATTAGTCAAAATATGAAGATGAAGATACTTCACACGTGTTTGATAGCTCTTTAGACTCTTCAAATTAAGGCGAACTGTCAATTGAGCGACAGAATCTATTATCCGTCAATAATTTGGGCTTGATTTAGTCGAGAGCTCAGCTATATTATCTCAACCAATCCATGCCTTAATTCAGAGCATGAATGTCGACTACAGTTATCCACATGACAGTGGACTTATCTTCATTTAAGCTTAACTGCACCAATTCTCGTTGGATGTGTACTTTTACTCAAATAAACTTAGCTATTCAGATACAGAACCTTCACATCAACCTCCCTTTAAATACACTATTTCCAACGCACTAAAATGCACAAGCCCTGCTACCTCACCCCCAGAAACATTTTCAAATATAACTGTGATAATAATTTGCAGCATCGGTCTCCACCCGTTAAGATCCATATTGAAGTGCGAAATCCTTAGTGCAGAATACTGGTGATAATTTCTGTTCACAGTTTCTTTTGAATATAATTGCTAATCTACAAATCTGTATTACTTTAACCTCAATCTATCAAAGTGGGCCATTTTCACTATAGAACGTCTACAAGAGATAGCCAACATGCTTCGGTCCATTTTAGCTATGGGAGACTTGCCTGGACC
This sequence comes from Prostheceraeus crozeri, assembly GCA_907163375.1. NCBI lineage: Eukaryota > Metazoa > Platyhelminthes > Polycladida > Euryleptidae > Prostheceraeus > Prostheceraeus crozeri. Next base: position 585,968 of record CAJQUW010011065.1, read on the forward strand.
AACTTGACCCGAATGCCTTCCACCATGTACTCAAACAAAGGAAGAAGCATTCACAATCCATTAATGCCGAACGTGCCACATTCGATGCATTTCGACCCCAAGTTTTGTTACGAAGCAACACTGAACCCATAACAGCTAACATTTGTAACCATAGATCAACGCAATTCTAGTGGCCCCACTTCCGATCTCGTACAATTCATAGAACGCTCACAAATCGTTTCTAAAAATTGAAAAAAGGCCTAAAATTTGAAGATAAATAGCTCTGGCATGAAGGGGTTAAGCATGCAATATGCCGTTCGATGTAATCTTTTCATACAGCACATTATCTACTGAATACCCTGATACACATGAAATAATATTTGAGTATCTGGAATCCAGTTTTTTTATCTGGAATTTATCTGGAATTTTTATCTGGTTTTTATATCTGGAATTTTTGTTTTGAGATGGTTGGGCTTGAAGCACAGGATTATCAGCATCTCATCGTAGTGGAGTGCATTGTTAAAGTCATCGGAGCATATTCTAGTATTCAGTATATAGTAGCCATTTACTTGGCTTAATTTGCCGGTTGTGATTTTTTTCTAATCGACATCTGAATATTTTCCTGTAATTTGTAACAGAATAGATACATTGATTCTCATTTAACTTATTGCAAAAACTGATTATACAGCATTACTCAGACCTTATTCACTAAAACGCGACAGTTCCCTCTCACTTAAACAAATATCAGACAAGATCTTCAATAAATAATGGCCCCTGACTCGAGCATAATCCAACTGTTGACACAGATGAACGAATTTGAAGACGACACTTTTACACGCTGTTAATGGAGCTCTACATTTGTCGAGAATGTTAGATTCGCTTCACACAATTTGTCAGTAAAATGATTCATTTTTCATCCTACAGTTTTTGCGTTAAAATATTTTTTGGATAAGGAATGACCTGTGCATGTGTAAGATTATTCTATTCCTAATGTATGCTAAAAGTCGTTTTGTCTTTCCGCTCCGATCTGTCGAATCGAATCTATATTCATATCCACATTGAAAAATAGCTTTTGAAAGGACAACCCTAAATGCAAATCTTGCATCGACGCCTTAAAGCTTTGATGCATGAGTGCGATTAGAGTTAATAATCCTGAATCTCGAGATCCCAAAATTCTTGCTTGCTGCAAATATTCGGGTTCAGCGCCGTCATTTTCAAGCGTGGTACTGGATTTTGTTAAAATAATGCATTTTTCGATGCAATTTACATGCAGGTCTGCTCTCAATTGTTTTATAACAAAAACTGAATAAATAGTTAATTCTTTAGGCAAAGTTAAGATTCAGGTAGCTTGCTTGTGACTTAAGGTTCAAGTAAGTGCACGGAATTAATGTCTAGATCTAGATACTTTGTAACTGAAAACGACACTTAGGCCATAGAATTTGACGGAAGTGAACTTCAACCAAGTTTTAAATATTGATTTCGGCTAATTTTTCGCTAAGCCTTTTATATGCGACCAGTCATTTGAAGAAAAGCGAAATAATGTACTTTTGAGGTCACAACGTCAACTAAGTTTCGAAATGATATTATGTGATTGGTTCATATCCATACAAGCTCGACTAAATGCAATTATTGTACGACTGCATTCACAGAAGTCGATAATTGATTATGCCATCTTTGTCAGTTTTTAATTCACGAACTCGTTAGTTTTTCAGTGAATTAGGGATGATTTATTCCACCCGCTATCCGCTTGCGATTGAACAAAGTTTTGCAAAGTTTTAGCATTTCAAATGCCTCATGCTCGTAAGTAAATCAATATTTGAACATAGAGAACTACATGAGACAAATATCAGCAAGGTACGGCAGTTGCAGTTTTAAAGGATACTTATATGAAAATGCAAGTTGCAAGCTAAGTTGTTCAAAATCTTTTATAAAGCAAGTGCAAAAATTAGGAATACGGATGTGGGTTTTATTTTTCCCACTGCAATGAGTTAATTATACAATTTGATAACACCACGTGAGGCAGACGCATTCATGCTAGCATGTCGGATTGGTCGGAGTATTGAATACACAATCAAAAATGACCAAATTTCAAATGAACAAAAACCGAAATTTATACTTCAGGTGCTTCTTCATGTAGTTAAGCCGCACTTGAATTTTTTCGAAGAAATAGTCTACATCATGTAAGCCTATAGAAAGCGCTAAACCTATACTAAGGATAGGGATTCGGATCCGTGTCTCATTTTTCCTGTAATTCTGTTAATCGCGTGATCAAGGCTTTCGTGACTTAAAGTGATAGCTTATTATCAAACTAATTCTCAAAAATCGACGGGTTTAGCCCACTGGCAGATAATGTCTATGAACAAATTTGAAAAGTGCTTTTTCGAAGATTTTGTTACGTTTTGCAAATATTTTGCTCACATAACTCTCAATGAAGCGCATCCACTTTCACTTTTAGTGCACTATGATGGCACTTTAATCAGCTTTAATCTATGTACAGAAATCAGCTATAATGAAAATTCCCATGTAGTCCAGATGTCGATGCGATATGCAATATGTAGGCCCTCACATCCATTTGTCAAAAGTCATCAATAAGATGAAAACAATGTAGTGGCAGAATAAAGTAAATTAAGAGAAATATTGAGTGCAAACTGTGAAGAAGAACTTGCTTGTTGAGTAATTTATCAGTGAGTGTTTTGAGGAAAAGAAAAAAAAACATTTTTGGATAGATAGATAAAAGATAAATGAATATAAGCAAACATCATATTTATCAGTTTTAAGCAAGTCGTCATCACCCACTCTCAGTAAATACATGATGGAAATATCGGTAACATTATCGAAATACATGGATGGTTGAGCGAGTCATTCCTGAAGAGGGAAGGAGCTTGCCCTTCGGATTGAAAATGACACTGATATATGATCATTTTATTTTCTCCTTTTCTGCTGATATTTTACATTGTCTTCACTTCAAAAAATCGGTAGGTGTGATGAGTAAAAAAAAGTTCTGCTTTTAATCCGTTTACTTCTTTCAATTCTGTGGATGAGGTGATATTTCCTTGTTTATTAGTTATTCTGGCACATGTGCGCCTTGAAATAGACAAGCAAAGAAAGCATCAATTATTTGTCACTTATCATGAGCTGCGCCGGCAAGGACAAAAGGTCCTCAATATGATAGGTACCAAGAAACACATCTTTTTACTTGGGCTTTCCATCACACAAAATAATGTCACATACCCAAGGCTTATTCTCAAAGCCTCAATTGTTCAGTGGAGGCATCCAAGTCATTTGTGAGAACAGCGGTAAGAGACATGAATGAAATTGACACGGCATGGCTTCATACAATTCACAGATAGCTGTATCGCTTCTGTCATCACAAGTTTGAGCCTACTAAAATAAGTAGGCCCTTACTCGGATTATATCATCCAACGCTACATCATCATCAAGCAAAAAAATAATGGAACAAGAATAATGTATTTCGTTTGGATTACCCAGTTCTCATTAATGATAAAAGCTATATACGAAAGTAAATCTTATAAGCCGTATGACATAATGGATACATGTGATCTTAATGATAAGTTTAATGCATGTGCATCGTAACATGCATAATCTAATTAGGTGTGATAATTGGTATCATACATGAAAGGGACCAATAAAGCTTACAGACTATTCGCTTGCGATTAGTAGGAGAAAGATAGCCTATATCGAAGGACCTAACAGCTAAATGAGGTGTACATTTCAAAAGCCTGGGTTTCAAAACCCAGCTTGGCGTGGTTCTTTTTAAACGAAGTTTGTGGAAAAACTTGGCGGTCAAACCCAACCCAAGTTTTTTGTTCAACATTGCTAAAGCTCTGGGCACTCCTATTTGCATTCATTAATATTCATGTGCAAAAATTCTACGTATTTAAAATATAATGAGAACATCAAGAGACCGTAGGCGCTGTACTCACTGTCTGCATTTACTAAAAGTCTACAGATTTGAAATTCAATAGAAGCAGTATGAAGCAGTAGACAGTTGACTTTTGGAGAAGCATGTATATTTACAATGTTATTATACCCTTTGTACAGATCTCCTTCAATTTTCTAACATTTAAGCAAACATTAACTTCAAATTTGGTCAATATTGTTGTCAAATAGAAAAATGACGTAAATGACGTAAATGTCTCAAACAGAAACATAGTAAAGGCTAAAATTTTACTTAATAGGTGATAATTTTTGGACAGTACTTTTTGAGAGCGTCATACTTAATCCGAAATGTAAACTTTAGCTGAGTCCATCTAAGTATTTGAAACATTGATATAATTCTTATTTGCAATTTATTTATCTATAGGAGGTCTTTCATAATACAGCGAATAATTCGACCCAGCAGAATGCTGACGACCACCGCTATTGCCAGCATACTCGATCAACTTCATTAAACGAACACACACGTTCAATAATCTTTTGAGAGCAAATGAGAATGTCATTCATTGGAGTATCAATTAATAAGTTCATCGTATATGTGTCAAACAGGATAGCATTTGTGTACACTTCACTTTAGTTACATCATAGCATCTGAATTTTGCTCGAAATGGCAATCAGCTAGCAGAATATGTCGATTATTGAATCGCTGCATGCTAGATTTTTTAGATTCCTTCAGTTGAATCGCCGCCGGACTGACGACGAGAAACTCTTAATCTCAATAGTAAACAGCTATGCTCAAACTCCTGCTCAATAAACACAATGACAATGTGAATTAGACAATTAACACCTTCATCGTTTAACACTTAATTGAAGTGTTTTCCTCGTTGAACAATACTTTTCATTTAGTAACTGCACAAACAATAACGCGTCAGCTTTGCTATTGTTGTTGATCTAAACCTGTGATTCTTTAAAAAAGTAGGATTCTCGTTTAATAGAATTTTCAATCAGATTCAACCTTGATACATTGACATTGCTTTGAAATCATTCCGCGCGTAGTCAAATGACATAAAGCATTTGATATAGTATTGCACAACGAAACTTAGGAAATCAGGTGTTATTTTAATTTGACTCATGCGATTAACTATTGTAGTTCTACTGGCAACTTTAATCTCCGATTTAATCTACGTAGATAAGACGCTAATTTTGTCACGTTGATGGCAAACTATTAGCATATCTGAAATAGGCGACAATGTGAACCCGACACGCACAAAATACTGAAATGGGATTAAATTACAAATCTTCTTTCCAGTTTTGTTTCATCAACTGACGTTTCACACTTTTAAACCGTATTTGGCGCTATCTAGACCACTCATCCAACTGCAAAAGTATATTATTTTTTTATAATTTTTTTGTTTTCTGATAGTCAATTGCAATATGTCTGATATAGAAATAATTATCAATTACATCGTCGATCTTTTCCGCAAAGTAACCGTAAGAGCGTCCCACCACCTGCAAATAGTATACTCGGTGATTTAGTTGCTTGCACTATGACTTGTATGTCCTGTAGTTGCTCCTCAAAAATCGAAAAATGTCGATCACTTGCATTCAATGAACTATAGGCTTTCATGTATTTTAGCCTGATAGTTGAAATGTGAAATCTAAATGATCAATAACATTAGATAAACATTTAACTGGATGGCAGTCCTTGAACAATGCTAAGGCCTCAGTCACACTGAAAGCAAAGCAAATACGAGCGTCTCGAGGAAACGTATGTCGAGCAAATGCTATTAATCGCTCTGGTTTGATTTGTTCGCTGTGTGGCAGTCTACAACTGCTGTAATGATGACTTTATATTTGCTGCAAAACGCTTTGCTCGGAAAAGTTTGGAAGCTCACAATGTGGTAATGAGCTGCGCGAAATGAATAATCAGAAGTTTAATTGAAAAACACATATTCTCGGTTTACTGGTGCGATATTTTGATATCAGTAGACTTGTTCTGAATCTTTTTGGGTTTCAATTCTTTTTTAACAAGAAACTGCCTTTTAAAATAAATCGGCGACATTGGCCTCATATATTTCGATAGTCCACTGAAAAATTTGGTGATGTCAGACATCATACGGCTCATTAACCGCAGAATGATCCTGAGTTATAGATTCACCTAGAAATCAGTCAAATCTGAGTGGAAAACCGTCTGAAAGTAGCATCATCCTTCAAAAAGTGAAAATCATGCACGACATTTATCATTATTTCTTCAAATTTGTCATAAATAAAAAGTTTTCAATCAGCACACTCACTCCCCAATGCAAGAAGCATGATTAGATTTCGGTCAAAAAGATACAATTGTTTTTTTTAATCTTGCATTTTATGAATCAGTCTGACATGCGCAAATTTTAGAAATAGACGCTCATATACAGCCGAAATGCTTCCATGTTCAGCAATCTTGAAACTTCAGCAAGTGGTATTCTTCCCTTGTGTTACGATGATCCTTAAATGTCACATATAATCAATGACAAGCTTTCTTCACAAGTTCAGTTCAGTTCGCTTTGATTGTTGCAACAAAAAGTTTGGAATGAGAAAATTTGCACTTGCAGTGCAGTCTTTAGATTTAGATACGTTTGCATTTCGGTTACAAAACTTATACAATCTTCAAACAAAACTTGTCGTTATTCCATCATTTCAAAACCCTAGGAAAGCTAGAAATTTATATCTGAGGAATGTGGATATTGTAGGGATGTCCAATTAATGTTATGTTCATTGACGGCATTTGTTTTTATTGACTTTCACATAAACATTCATTAGGACTATTTGCTTCTCACTTCCTGGATTTACGTCTTTTCTTCCCATTTCCGGGACTGAGCGAAGTTGGCTTTACATTTCAAATGATCTACATGTAGAGTAATGTCTTCCAACACCACTAATGTCTCCATGTCTTCTTGAATACAGACTTTTCCACACCAAAGATTAGAACTGATCTTATACACATCTCATGTACATGGGCTCTACACTTCAATGAAATGTCTTTGTTGGTAAAAAGCTGTGATGCGAGTCGGAACCGCTCCATCTCCACCTGCCTCTGAGTCCAAAACATCTGTAGGGCAACAAAATTCTTGGACCTCTGGCAGAGTGATCCCAATCACTTTGAATGATTCATCATCAGGCGAGCGGGAAGCATTGATGCACCTCGGACAACGGAAGTTCGTTACTACTTGAAAGGATCGCAATCGGTATTACATTTCATGAAACCAAAATTTGCAGGAAACACAGAAGATAGACTCCCTTACCGTAACAACTGCACGTCCACTGTCCAGACTTCTTGCGTTCTCTTTTCTTCCTAGCTACCATGACTTGAATTTCGTCCGGTAGATCTTCAAACCACTTTGAAATCATAAAAATAGCTTCTTGCTTGGATGTTGCCACTAAGACGAGCACAGCAGCTCTTATAGCCCAGATCCCCTACACTTTCTCAGCGGTTCCTCCATCACTGTAATGAAAACTAAGCGACTAAGCGTGGTACATCCCCAAGCTTACATCCAGCTCCCTCGATAGACCGAACTTCGTCATGATTTCGTTTTTGAATCCCGATACATGGACATTACCACCGCAATCAGTCGCTCAGAAACTCCTTTTCTGAGTAATGACCATTCGATGACTATCCTGGGGACTCTGTTGAAAGCCTTTTCGAAATCGGCGAACACCTGGGAGAGCTTCCTCTTCTTTTGAACTACTTCTTTTGATATTTTATATTGAACATTATATTTTGTCCTTCGGTCCTTCTGATGTTCCTTCTTAATGTCTGCCACGATTCCTCTCTGGCCTTAGCAACAGGTCTATTTGCTAGCTCTGAGCATCTTTGTACAATTCTTGACTTCTGCCATTTATTGTTCTTTACAGTTCTCTGCACTTCACAGTTCCACCACCAAGTCTTCCGCTGAACTTGTCGTAGCGGGCCTGTTGGTTCTCCAAGAGTATGCTTTGCTGCCTGTATGACATTATTCTGAAGCCTGTCCTAGCTGATCTCTGATGAAGCATCATTTTTCTGCTGGAAGAACTTTCTCAAGTTCTCTTTTCGATCCTTCACCTTTTAATCTCCATGCCTTCAGGCTTCTGTTAAGAACTTTCTTTTTTGTCTTTAGTTCTTGCTGAATACACACACACATCCATGACCAACAGCCGATGCTGCGTTAGGCAGGCCTCTCCTCGAACGGATCATCAGGATTAATCCTATTGATCATTATGAACACCAGGATTAAACATAATTAATTATACGGGTACTACCAGAGTCCACTTATCCCACCATTTCCCTAAATAAACACAAACGGCTGATCATGCATCCTACGCTAATGTAAACTGAAATCAGCGGAATTAATATTACTGCCACAATTACTATCAAATACGAAAATCAAGTGCCAAGAGCGTCAAACATCGATGCACTGAAAAAATATGTAGATAAATATGACACTCAAAAGAATCATTTATTATCAGATTTACACTACCATTTACAGATAGGTACTAGTACTAAAATGTTACTTTTCTTGAAATTTTGCTAATCATTTACTGATGCATCATTCCATTGCTGGCATATTATACTGACTGCATGGGCATATTATCCACCAAACTTCAATAAATAGCGCGATCCGTTATGTTACAATATCATACCAGTATCAACATACATATCATAACAAGATCTGGTTTTTGCTGTCTGATAACTGGAATAGGATACTGCAGTATTTGAAATGTCAGTTTCAGCAATAATAGTACTTTCTGCATTCCTGGTGTAGAACTATTATATTTATAGTGCAATGTAAAACAAAATAAATTTCAATTAGTTGAAAAATCAATATTGAAATTTTTTTCTAAAAGTCACAATCACTTTATTCGTTGTCTTCTCCGTATATCAAAAAAATAATCGTGGCTAAAAATGCATTCAGTTGTTGGCAAGGCAGATGCCTGAGTGTCTGATAAAGCAAAAATATTGAATGGCTATCAAGTCATCTGATCCCGGACGCTGATGCTCTCCTTGCAAGTTGTTATATGAAAAGTCATGTAACAAATATCATCAGGTTTGCCATCGTCTAGTATTTATACCAGACAGCTCAATGCGAGTATTTTGATGTTTTTCCGGTTTGCGATGCAATGTCGGGCATTTTAATCAGGTTAATATGTTCATTGGTTAGTGGCATCATGAGTAGGACGCGACGTCGTCAGATTTAACTTAACGTGGCAAGCTTTAGGCATATTTCTAATCTCATTCACATTTTTGAAAATATAGAAGGAAAAATGAATAAGCACATGTTCAATGGCAAGTTAATTGCATCGCAAATGCAGCAGAGGAATAGTCCGCAGTCGAATTATCGAAGTTCCACTAAGAATCCCACACTCTAAAGCTTCAAATTATGTGACAGAATTATTGACGTGTTCCGCGCAGGATGTGTAATAGTTTCGAATTTTTTTCAAGCAACTGCTCTTATCAATTTCATATTATTGAAGCTGTTGCATGTAATCTGTGTTTCAATTAAATACAAAAGGTTTTGGATAGGATAGGATAGGAAGTGTTTATATTCATAATGAAAATGATAACATGACATGTAACATAACAAGAATATGACAGAGAAAAATACCACTTTATACATACAAAATAATTTTAAAAAAACATCTCAAGCTACGGTCATTCACAAATTTGCGAAAGTCAGAAAATTACGAAAAGATCTACACCATGACATCAAGAGTAATTTACCAGACTGAATACAAATGGTATGAAGGAACTACGACGAATATTGGTACGACTATATGGAATAATGACACTGCGTGAGTAACGATGAACAGAAGGAATGAGTCTATGTAGAGCGTGAGAAGAATCACCGGCAGCCTTTCTAAACAGGCTCCTGCTGGCTGCACAACGACGTTTTTGAATGCTATTGTGTTCACAGTTACAGCTTTCGTTGCAGCCATGAAAGATAATGCGGTGAGCACGTCGATCGAGCTTTTCGAGTCTCTCAGATAGTGTCTTGTTTAGTCCAGCAAAACATGGTGAGGCATACTCCATTAGACTTCGGATACAGCTTGTATATATGAGATGGAGCTTGACTTTGTTCAATAGAGGTCGCAGCTTCCGCAGTAAGTAAAAACGCTTCTTCACTGTCGTCTCAATTATATGAACATGCGCAGCCCAAGATAGATCAGATCTAAAAGTCATGCCCAGAATTTTGACAGAATCAACCAAAGGAAGAACTTGTATCTCTGGCAGCTTGAAATTGTGATGACTCGTTAAACACGTCATTTGACTTTTTGCTTTGTTTAAAGTCAAGTCATTTTGAATGCACCATTCCTCCACCGTTGCAACCTCCTCCCGGATATAGACTTCCAGATCGTGAACAGAATCCTCTTTTCTGGCAGGTAGCACAAAGGTGATGTCATCAGCATATTGAAAAACGGTGGTCTCCGTGCGACTGCTTGATAGGTCAAACACAAAGGCTGAGAAGATGTAGGGAGACAGAACTGAACCTTGAGGTACTCCCCGTGTAATTGGGAATGAGTCTGATAAGAGGTCTCCAAACTTTATGCGGGAACTTCGATTAGAAAAGTAATCCATAAGCCAGAGTAAGAATCCTTGCTGAAACCGTAATCCTTCTAACTTTGAAATCAACTGAACATTATCTAGTTTGTCATAAGCTTTTGAAAGATCAAAACACAGAACTATGGTTGTCGTAGATGCATTCGGCTTGAACCCATGCTGTTGTATACCACTGGAGCTCACGAACTTCTCTTTTAGTCTAAGCAAGATTATTCGCTCAAGCAACTTCCCAGGCAGAGGTAGAACTGTAATCTGTCTTAAATCATTAACACTCGGTGGATTGGATTTCGGTATAGGAGTAATCATACCATTCTTCCATCCTGCAGGCACCTTCCGTGTTCTGATGGAGGTTTCGAACATCCAAGCCATTTGTTCAGCTATAACTTCTGCCAATGAAACAAAGACTTTTGATGGAATGAATGGAATACCTGAAGACTTTGACGTTGATTGTCTTTTCAAAAGTCTGTAGACATCAAATGCAGACACCTCACATACCCATTCATCATCAGCCATAGCAATTGGCATTCTATCATTTCGATCTTGCACCTGTACAGAATTTGAGAAAATGTCAAACATTTGCTGAAGTAACTCATCAGGTCTTCTATTTTGCGCCAATTTGTCCATTCCGCTTCCGTCTTTGAACTCCTTCAACAAGTTCCACACATTCTTTGGTCTTGCACAAAGTCTATCTGCCCATAATCGCTTTGCTTTTATAATTTCACAACGAACCTTCTCTTTTAAATAATTATATTCACTCCATCGTCGCAGTCTGAAGGCTTCCCAGCGTTTCTCAATCAAGTATTTTGTTAATGGTGTCATCCATGATTTGTCTTTGTTTGACAGCCTCACTGTGGTAGTTGGGATGCATTCTTTAATAGAATTATTCAGTACTTCTTCAAAAATACACCATTGAATCTTCACGTCATTCTGATCATAGAATTCGGACCAGTCATAGCACATTATAGAATTTGCAAGTCTGTCGAGGTGGGACATCCGTAAGTCATACACTGTCCTAACTTTAGTAGAAGAGAGAGCCACAGATTTATGAGAACACTGAGGTTTAGCAGTAAGAAACACATGATCCGAAGAACTTACAGGATAATCATATTGAACACCTTCATATGTATAATATTCTGACAGCATCTCAGAAAACAATATACAATCAAGAATATTTTCACCTCTCGTTGCCTTGGTGATAATATTTGTCATATTCAACTCAGTGCACAAACTTTTGACATCAAAATGATTAAAGTCTCCCGCAACAATGAAATTGATATTAGGGTAGATATTCAGGCAAATATCAATGATCTCACAAATCATGTCATGAATCTCCTCTAAAATTCCAGAGTTTACAGATGGAGGAATATATATGCAAATTAGTACTGTATTGATCTCGTTTAAATGTACGGTGACATATTCAATATCTGATACAGTAGGAAGATTGTCAGTGATCATTTTGAAAAATATGCTGTTCTTCACAAACACTACTGTACCTCCTCTTCGTCGACCCTTTCGATCAGACCTGCAAACGGAGTATCCGGGTATTGAAATCAATTCTGTTCCAATGTCCTCAGTAAGCCAAGTTTCTGTGACACATAAGAGATCAACCCGCTTCATTGCTGCAATTACGGTTAACTCGTCTATCTTCTTTAAGATTGAGCGGATATTCGTTAATCCAACAATCGGTAGGTTACTCTCCTTCCTATCATAACTTTTCATAAAATCAGCAATCAAAAATTTTCTGTCAATCCATCTACCACCACACCGTCGATCATCACTCGTCCTTTCTGTATTCGAATATCTTTCCCCACATTGGAAGGATTTTTTCGTTCATCATTTCTTCGCTTACGCAATCGTTGGAACTCCTTTTGCTGCAGCGGGGTGAGGTCACTGTTTACATAAATCCTTCTGTACTCCTCCAAGATGGCAAAGCCTCCAAGAATAAAATGTCATTCAGTTCGTGGATCTGGCTGTAGTCTCTCTTTTTTGTAAGGGAATTTATTTATAACAGTTAGAATTCGCTGCATTTGTCCCATGTTTAAGCCACGCGATTAAATCAATTAACTCGATGAAATCTTCATTTTGTATTCTTCAAAATTGCGATCGTCTGGATTATTTATCTGGATATTCATAGGCATGCACTCATGACTGTGCTTTTGAATTATCATTCTGTAACATTCGTATGTATATAACATATTTAATACTTGTGATGTTCTTGATCTTCATCATCAGCCTTGTCACTCACTGTTCGTGGTCGGCTGCTCTTCTCAAGTCGATTCTCAAGAATAACGATCTCCGACATTCTCCAGCTACATATGTTTCTTCTTTGTGTCTTCTCTAACATCGTTCATGTCCATCCATCTTCAAGTCGATCTTTTGCTCATTACATCCATTTCAAGCACTTCGGAATTCACTATCCTCATCGTGTCTCATAACATGCACGCGCCATCTTATCCTATTTTCTTTACTTTGTCTTAGGTTGCGTTCCTCGCCTACTCCCACTTCCTGATCTTCCTTCGTTTCTTTCAAGCTCGTTCCCATTATCCATCTCTTCACATCCGCAATTCAGCTTCTTGGAAGAAGTGTCTCTGCTTTTCTAGCAGTCCAACATTCGCTTCCGTAAGCGATCACGGATCTGATGTCAGCATGGTGCACTTGAGCTCGCAGTTCCACTGGAAGCTATTGCTCACCGCCTCTTACGGATACGAAAGGGACCCCACCACCAAATACTCAGACTCAGCGATGCGGAACTACAGAAAAATCACAGATTCCGGTTTCGGGAGGTTATCTGAGACATGTGATAAACACGTCAGCAATGTAAATTCTATTGTCGGACCTTAGATCTTGACTGAAAGGAGACTTAGTAGATGCTACATTGTTCCTCAATCCTCAAAAGCAGCTAGTGTGTGACAACTGTGAAATGATTTCCCTTCGTTTTTACTTTTAGTAGATCCTGCTTTGCCAACAATATATGGTAACATACGGCCGTAACTTTCCGTGTATTCTCATGTAATTAAAGACATTAATATGCAAATCTTTTGTAAAGATATAGATGAACGCATGAATTGAGGTATCAGTGAAATTTAATATCAAATTGTATGTAGATGTATACGACGATGCAATGAAAACGCTTTATTTTTAATTGGATGAAGGGGTTCAGTCTTGGATTCAAATACAGAGCTTCTTAAGTAACTACGTTGACAAACACAGAAGTATGATGCTAGAAAATTCACTTTTCTGCCTCATTCATTGTGCAGTATTCCGACACAAGTAATGACGACCCATGGAATGCAAGAAAGCAGAGTTGAAGCCGGGCCCACTTTTGCTACCCAAATCCGGCTCGGCTGTGATTATTTTGAATTCTCATGCCCAGACCCGGCTCAAGCCCGTTAGCACTCAATTTCAGGTCCGCTATAATAAAGTGTACTTAATGATTGATTTTTAAATGTCAGACTATAACTATTATTGTGATTAAGAATTGTCATTAAAGTGCCAAAGTGGCATATTAAATATGGATTACCTACATGCTAGGTAAATTACCTAGAACAGTCACGTTTAGCCTATGTGCGCATTATATCATAAATAA